>OY744534.1:15713008-15733008 GCA_963556195.1 Sepiola atlantica
TACAAAACAACAAGAATTCGAACTTCAGATACTTATTAAAAACCCGACCAGGGATTTTAAAATAAATTCAAGCCATTTCCCACCTTCCAGGCCTCGGGATTGTCGCTCCGTACGAGTAAACTTCATCACTAACTCTCGCCGTGACGTCACCTACGTGATCTCGTCTAAAAAAAATTGATATTTTTTTTATAGAATCACTCCCGGTAAGTATTAGCGTTAGTTATTAGCGCGTTTCTTCCCTTACGTCACACAGTGTAATAACCAAACTACTTATTTGCGACAGTTTTCAATGCCAAAATCCTTCTCAGAGGACACGGAACATCCATAAAACCGTCCAAAATACACCCTTTTCAAGACGAAAATGATTCTACAAAATTTATTTAATTCTTCTCTCATCATGTCTACGACAAATTAAAAAGACTCTATTACCGTACTGCTATCAAAACGTTGTCAATTTAACAGCTACAAAGCAAATAACAGACGGAAACATCTACATAATATAATATTAATAAGAATAACAGATCTAATAATATCCTTGTTTATATATACTAAGTAAGTATAAATATAGGAACTCTGTTGCTTTCAATGCTTACAATCAGTACAGCAGTATTTAAAGATATCCCGGTAGATTTATATGATCTAATTTGTTAAAAAATAAAGTCAGTGTAATGAACAATTACAAATAATTTCCCTATTCTAAATTAGCTCCCCTTTGGAGAACTCTCCTGTTCGTCTTAACAATATAAATAGCAGCACTAATATTGTACTGACAGTTATGCCGAATAAAGCTTTCTTAAGCTACGACTGTTCTCGTTTGTCATTACAGTTGGTATTAATTGATCTCCTGGTTATACAGGGTGGCGCAAAAGTCACGCATTAGTTTGAATCAGTAACAACTTTCACATTTAATCAAATTTTCTCCTTATTTTTCAGAATATTACAGATATAAACATTGATAATTTATCATGGAAAAATATAGCACTGAACAACGAACCAAAATTATTGAACTTTACTTCGGAAAATATCGTTCAATATCCTTAATCCAAAGAGCCTATCGTCGGCATTATAATGTCAGACAATCTCCCAGTCAGACCACAATTGATCGTCTTGTGGCCCGATTTCGGCAGCAGGGTTCAGTCAGTGATCTTCCACGATCTGGCAGACCACGTTCAGTACGGACAGCAGAAAATGTAGCACTCGTTGAGGATAGCATTGCTGAAAATCCAGACACCTTAACTCGAAGACGAGCCACTCAGATTGGGATGTCCAGAAGGTCACTTCAAAGAATTTTGCGTGAATTGCATCTGTTTCCATACAAAATTCAATTGGTACAGGCATTACAACCCACAGATTTGCAATCACGCGTAGCTTATGCTGTTCACATTCAGCAATTAGCCAGAAAACAAAATGAGTTCATCCATGATAATGAGCGACGAAGCCCATTTTCATCTGAACGGGTTCGTAAATAAGCAAAACTTCAGAATATTGGCTATTGAAAATCCAAGAACCGTTCATCAGCGTGAATTGCATCCACTAAAATGTACCGTATGGTGTGGTGTTACCTCGGAAACAGTGATCGGTCCATATTTCTTTGAAAACGAAGAAGGTGTCGCGGTGACGATAACTGCACAGCGATATCAACAAATGATTGAAATTTTTTTTAAGGCCATCTGTTCAGGACAACCCAGAAATGTGGTTCCAACAAGATGGAGCTACTGCCTACACTGCCCGACAAAGTATGGCGCTCTTAAGGGGATCGTTTGGCAAGCACTTAATTAGCAGATTTTCTGATTTTAACTGACCTTCACGTTCACCGGATTTAAAAGCCCCTGACCTTTCCCTTTGGGGCTATCTTAAGGAAAGAGTATATGTGAACAGGCCTACAGCGATTCAAGAGCTTAAAAACAATATCAGACATGAAATCCAAGAACTAGAGTCAGTTATTCTAAGGACTGTAATGGAAAATGCCCTAACTAGAGCCCGTCTTTGTGAGGCCCAAAATGGTGGCCATTTAAAGGATATTATTTTTAAAACCTACTGCAACAAAATTACCAAGTAAATGTATTATTTATCAGAAAAGCCTAGTAAATTACTTGAAATGTTGTAGTTTCTATCACTTAAACAAACCAATGCGCGACTTTTGCACCACCCTGTACTTGGAACCGGTTTTTTCTTTAACTTTTTTTTTATTCATTAGTGTGATCCATATGGCTCAAGTTTGAATTGCCAGCCTTCATTGGTGCGTTTTTCACATAACAGTAAACTTTTATTGAAAAAAGTTATTAAGCTAGATATAAAATTATTTTGTTTTTCGCAGCTATGGTCATGTGTAGTTTTGAGAATAAAAAGTACACAATAAAAACAGAAATGCATGAAGATACAAAAATAACACATTACTTTCAGAGTTAGGGGTTAATAGCTTCCCTTGACTATATATAAATAACAATAATAATAATAAAATTCAGCTCATTATTTACTATAAGAAATTTAATACCCAAAATCGTGTAGTAAAAAAACAACTCCTCTCCAAACCAGTTATTTATCAACCTCCCACAGCGGTAAGATGTGACACAAGGTCGGGAAAGTGAGATTTGAAAAACCAGCGCCCGAGAAGTTGAGCACTCTGGCCTACAAAAAATGCCTGGGCAGTCTCGTCGGCAGTCCCCGGTAGGGGCGCCTCAGGCAATTAGCAATAAACTAACCCCTTCTCAAGGGGTGAGAAGGCAAAGCCTGGGAGGGTGGACCTCATAGAACTGCACAGGAAAAACCCACAGATCGGCGGAATCAAGCCCCGAAGGGCAAGACGGTATCTATCCATAGGGTGTAGCATCCATCGGAACAGATACTACACCTTAATCCGGCCCCAAAAGCCGAGAATCTCCAAACCATAAAACATTAGAAAGAACCAATGTAATTTATAAGTTTAAATGACCTTTGGAAGACAGAAACTCTCATAATAATGATAAAGTTAATAGCTACATAGGTTTTACAACCACTACCCTATCCAGCCGGCTCACCATGTACCTTGTAAACTCTAGCTCAATTTACCAGCATTTACAAAAACATAACTGCTCCCCCATTTTGATTTAATTTTTATTTTATCTAATAACACGAAAATGATAAATTCTAAAACGAATTTGAAAATATACTCGAAGTTATCTATTAAAACCCAACGACCTACAATTTATAACATTACGTATGAAACAAGTAATAACATTTCAAAATGCTTAATGTGAGGCTAATTCTGGCGTTGCGGGGTTTAAATTGTAAACGTTTCTCGTGGAACTGTACTAGTTCGTCTTTTTGACGTCAAGCTGACTTCACTGCTTTCTGAAATTCTCTTCTTTTCTCCAGCATTTTGTACATCTGTTTTTTGTCACCTGAAGATGATTCGACGAAGAATCGAAAACGTTCCTATAGAAACATACATACATTTTTCTGATTTTTGCGCAAAAAAGATAATTAGATAAAAGAAAAAAGAAAAAATATAAAATAAAGCAGAACAATTCTGTTATCGTTAACAATATATATATATATATATATATATATATATATATATATATATATATATATATATATTATTATATATTATAAATGCTTCTTTGATATACTGTTAGATAATAGACAAAATATAAATAAATGAAAACTTACCCATCCACTAAGTCTCTGCGCTCGCAAAGCATCTTCATAAGCTTTGATTTGCTGAAAGAAGAATGTAAAAGTAAAGCTTCTTATTGCTAATACAAGTATGTCCGTTCAGTCAATAATAGCCGAGTTTTAGTACCTCTTAATCACGCTAATACAAGTATGTCCGTTCAGTCAATAATAGCCGAGTTTTAGTACCTCTTAATCACGCTAATACAAGTATGTCCGTTCAGTCAATAATAGCCGAGTTTTAGTACCTCTTAATAACGCTAATACAAGTATGTCCGTTCAGTCAATAATAGCCGAGTTTTAGTACCTCTTAATAACGCTAATACAAGTATGTCCGTTCAGTCAATAATAGCCGAGTTTTAGTACCTCTTAATAACGCTAATACAAGTATGTCCGTTCAGTCAATAATAGCCGAGTTTTAGTACCTCTTAATCACGCTAATACAAGTATGTCCGTTCAGTCAATAATAGCCGAGTTTTAGTACCTCTTAATCACGCTAATACAAGTATGTCCGTTCAGTCAATAATAGCCGAGTTTTAGTACCTCTTAATAACGCTAATACAAGTATGTCCGTTCAGTCAATAATAGCCGAGTTTTAGTACCTCTTAATCACGCTAATACAAGTATGTCCGTTCAGTCAATAATAGCCGAGTTTTAGTACCTCTTAATAACGCTAATACAAGTATGTCCGTTCAGTCAATAATAGCCTAGTTTTAGTACCTCTTAATCACGCTAATACAAGTATGTCCGTTCAGTCAATAATAGCCGAGTTTTAGTACCTCTTAATAACGCTAATACAAGTATGTCCGTTCAGTCAATAATAGCCGAGTTTTAGTACCTCTTAATAACGCTAATACAAGTATGTCCGTTCAGTCAATAATAGCCTAGTTTTAGTACCTCTTAATCACGCTAATACAAGTATGTCCGTTCAGTCAATAATAGCCGAGTTTTAGTACCTCTTAATCACGCTAATACAAGTATGTCCGTTCAGTCAATAATAGCCGAGTTTTAGTACCTCTTAATCACGCTAATACAAGTATGTCCGTTCAGTCAATAATAGCCGAGTTTTAGTACCTCTTAATCACGCTAATACAAGTATGTCCGTTCAGTCAATAGTAGCCGAGTTTTAGTACCTCTTAATAACGCTAATACAAGTATGTCCGTTCAGTCAATAATAGCCGAGTTTTAGTACCTCTTAATCACGCTAATACAAGTATGTCCGTTCAGTCAATAATAGCCGAGTTTTAGTACCTCTTAATAACGCTAATACAAGTATGTCCGTTCAGTCAATAATAGCCTAGTTTTAGTACCTCTTAATCACGCTAATACAAGTATGTCCGTTCAGTCAATAATAGCCGAGTTTTAGTACCTCTTAATAACGCTAATACAAGTATGTCCGTTCAGTCAATAATAGCCGAGTTTTAGTACCTCTTAATCACGCTATAACAAGTATGTCCGTTCAGTCAATAATAGCCGAGTTTTAGTACCTCTTAATAACGCTAATACAAGTATGTCCGTTCAGTCAATAATAGCCGAGTTTTAGTACCTCTTAATCACGCTAATACAAGTATGTCCGTTCAGTCAATAATAGCCGAGTTTTAGTACCTCTTAATCACGCTAATACAAGTATGTCCGTTCAGTCAATAATAGCCGAGTTTTAGTACCTCTTAATAACGCTAATACAAGTATGTCCGTTCAGTCAATAATAGCCGAGTTTTAGTACCTCTTAATCACGCTAATACAAGTATGTCCGTTCAGTCAATAATAGCCGAGTTTTAGTACCTCTTAATAACGCTAATACAAGTATGTCCGTTCAGTCAATAATAGCCGAGTTTTAGTACCTCTTAATCACGCTAATACAAGTATGTCCGTTCAGTCAATAATAGCCGAGTTTTAGTACCTCTTAATAACGCTAATACAAGTATGTCCGTTCAGTCAATAATAGCCGAGTTTTAGTACCTCTTAATCACGCTAATACAAGTATGTCCGTTCAGTCAATAATAGCCGAGTTTTAGTACCTCTTAATCACGCTAATACAAGTATGTCCGTTCAGTCAATAATAGCCGAGTTTAAGTACCTCTTAATCACGCTAATACAAGTATGTCCGTTCAGTCAATAATAGCCGAGTTTTAGTACCTCTTAATCACGCTAATACAAGTATGTCCGTTCAGTCAATAATAGCCGAGTTTTAGTACCTCTTAATAACGCTAATACAAGTATGTCCGTTCAGTCAATAATAGCCGAGTTTTAGTACCTCTTAATCACGCTAATACAAGTATGTCCGTTCAGTCAATAATAGCCGAGTTTTAGTACCTCTCAATAACGCTAATACAAGTATGTCCGTTCAGTCAATAATAGCCGAGTTTTAGTACCTCTTAATAACGCTAATACAAGTATGTCCGTTCAGTCAATAATAGCCGAGTTTTAGTACCTCTTAATCACGCTAATACAAGTATGTCCGTTCAGTCAATAATAGCCGAGTTTTAGTACCTCTTAATAACGCTAATACAAGTATGTCCGTTCAGTCAATAATAGCCGAGTTTTAGTACCTCTTAATCACGCTAATACAAGTATGTCCGTTCAGTCAATAATAGCCGAGTTTTAGTACCTCTTAATAACGCTAATACAAGTATGTCCGTTCAGTCAATAATAGCCGAGTTTTAGTACCTTTTAATCACGCTAATACAAGTATGTCCGTTCAGTCAATAATAGCCGAGTTTTAGTACCTCTTAATAACGCTAATACAAGTATGTCCGTTCAGTCAATAATAGCCGAGTTTTAGTACCTCTTAATAACGCTAATACAAGTATGTCCGTTCAGTCAATAATAGCCGAGTTTTAGTACCTCTTAATAACGCTAATACAAGTATGTCCGTTCAGTCAATAATAGCCGAGTTTTAGTACCTCTTAATCACGCTAATACAAGTATGTCCGTTCAGTCAATAATAGCCGAGTTTTAGTACCTCTTAATAACGCTAATACAAGTATGTCCGTTCAGTCAATAATAGCCGAGTTTTAGTACCTTTTAATCACGCTAATACAAGTATGTCCGTTCAGTCAATAATAGCCGAGTTTTAGTACCTCTTAATAACGCTAATACAAGTATGTCCGTTCAGTCAATAATAGCCGAGTTTTAGTACCTCTTAATAACGCTAATACAAGTATGTCCGTTCAGTCAATAATAGCCGAGTTTTAGTACCTCTTAATAACGCTTATACAAGTATGTCCGTTCAGTCAATAATAGCCGAGTTTTAGTACCTTTTAATCACGCTAATACAAGTATGTCCGTTCAGTCAATAATAGCCGAGTTTTAGTACCTCTTAATAACGCTAATACAAGTATGTCCGTTCAGTCAATAATAGCCGAGTTTTAGTACCTCTTAATAACGCTAATACAAGTATGTCCGTTCAGTCAATAATAGCCGAGTTTTAGTACCTCTTAATAACGCTAATACAAGTATGTCCGTTCAGTCAATAATAGCCGAGTTTTAGTACCTCTTAATAACGCTAATACAAGTATGTCCGTTCAGTCAATAATAGCCGAGTTTTAGTACCTCTTAATAACGCTAATACAAGTATGTCCGTTCAGTCAATAATAGCCGAGTTTTAGTACCTCTTAATTACGCTAATACAAGTATGTCCGTTCAGTCAATAATAGCCGAGTTTTAGTACCTCTTAATCACGCTAATACAAGTATGTCCGTTCAGTCAATAATAGCCGAGTTTTAGTACCTCTTAATAACGCTAATACAAGTATGTCCGTTCAGTCAATAATAGCCGAGTTTTAGTACCTCTTAATCACGCTAATACAAGTATGTCCGTTCAGTCAATAATAGCCGAGTTTTAGTACCTCTTAATAACGCTAATACAAGTATGTCCGTTCAGTCAATAATAGCCGAGTTTTAGTACCTCTTAATCACGCTAATACAAGTATGTCCGTTCAGTCAATAATAGCCGAGTTTTAGTACCTCTTAATAACGCTAATACAAGTATGTCCGTTCAGTCAATAATAGCCGAGTTTTAGTACCTCCTAATCACGCTAATACAAGTATGTCCGTTCAGTCAATAATAGTTGAGTTTTAGTACCTCTTAATAACGCTAATACAAGTATGTCCGTTCAGTCAATAATAGCCGAGTTTTAGTACCTCTTAATAACGCTAATACAAGTATGTCCGTTCAGTCAATAATAGCCGAGTTTTAGTACCTCTTAATCACGCTAATACAAGTATGTCCGTTCAGTCAATAATAGCCGAGTTTTAGTACCTCTTAATAACGCTAATACAAGTATGTCCGTTCAGTCAATAATAGCCGAGTTTTAGTACCTTTTAATCACGCTAATACAAGTATGTCCGTTCAGTCAATAATAGCCGAGTTTTAGTACCTCTTAATAACGCTAATACAAGTATGTCCGTTCAGTCAATAATAGCCGAGTTTTAGTACCTCTTAATAACGCTAATACAAGTATGTCCGTTCAGTCAATAATAGCCGAGTTTTAGTACCTCTTAATAACGCTTATACAAGTATGTCCGTTCAGTCAATAATAGCCGAGTTTTAGTACCTTTTAATCACGCTAATACAAGTATGTCCGTTCAGTCAATAATAGCCGAGTTTTAGTACCTCTTAATAACGCTAATACAAGTATGTCCGTTCAGTCAATAATAGCCGAGTTTTAGTACCTCTTAATAACGCTAATACAAGTATGTCCGTTCAGTCAATAATAGCCGAGTTTTAGTACCTCTTAATAACGCTAATACAAGTATGTCCGTTCAGTCAATAATAGCCGAGTTTTAGTACCTCTTAATAACGCTAATACAAGTATGTCCGTTCAGTCAATAATAGCCGAGTTTTAGTACCTCTTAATAACGCTAATACAAGTATGTCCGTTCAGTCAATAATAGCCGAGTTTTAGTACCTCTTAATTACGCTAATACAAGTATGTCCGTTCAGTCAATAATAGCCGAGTTTTAGTACCTCTTAATCACGCTAATACAAGTATGTCCGTTCAGTCAATAATAGCCGAGTTTTAGTACCTCTTAATAACGCTAATACAAGTATGTCCGTTCAGTCAATAATAGCCGAGTTTTAGTACCTCTTAATCACGCTAATACAAGTATGTCCGTTCAGTCAATAATAGCCGAGTTTTAGTACCTCTTAATAACGCTAATACAAGTATGTCCGTTCAGTCAATAATAGCCGAGTTTTAGTACCTCTTAATCACGCTAATACAAGTATGTCCGTTCAGTCAATAATAGCCGAGTTTTAGTACCTCTTAATAACGCTAATACAAGTATGTCCGTTCAGTCAATAATAGTTGAGTTTTAGTACCTCTTAATAACGCTAATACAAGTATGTCCGTTCAGTCAATAATAGCCGAGTTTTAGTACCTCTTAATAACGCTAATACAAGTATGTCCGTTCAGTCAATAATAGCCGAGTTTTAGTACCTCTTAATAACGCTAATACAAGTATGTCCGTTCAGTCAATAATAGCCGAGTTTTAGTACCTCTTAATAACGCTAATACAAGTATGTCCGTTCAGTCAATAATAGCCGAGTTTTAGTACCTCTTAATAACGCTAATACAAGTATGTCCGTTCAGTCAATAATAGCCGAGTTTTAGTACCTCTTAATAACGCTAATACAAGTATGTCCGTTCAGTCAATAATAGCCGAGTTTTAGTACCTCTTAATAACGCTAATACAAGTATGTCCGTTCAGTCAATAATAGCCGAGTTTTAGTACCTCTTAATAACGCTAATACAAGTATGTCCGTTCAGTCAATAATAGCCGAGTTTTAGTACCTCTTAATAACGCTAATACAAGTATGTCCGTTCAGTCAATAATAGCCGAGTTTTAGTACCTCTTAATAACGCTAATACAAGTATGTCCGTTCAGTCAATAATAGCCGAGTTTTAGTACCTCTTAATAACGCTAATACAAGTATGTCCGTTCAGTCAATAATAGCCGAGTTTTAGTACCTCTTAATAACGCTAATACAAGTATGTCCGTTCAGTCAATAATAGCCGAGTTTTAGTACCTCTTAATAACGCTAATACAAGTATGTCCGTTCAGTCAATAATAGCCGAGTTTTAGTACCTCTTAATAACGCTAATACAAGTATGTCCGTTCAGTCAATAATAGCCGAGTTTTAGTACCTCTTAATAACGCTAATACAAGTATGTCCGTTCAGTCAATAATAGCCGAGTTTTAGTACCTCTTAATAACGCTAATACAAGTATGTCCGTTCAGTCAATAATAGCCGAGTTTTAGTACCTCTTAATAACGCTAATACAAGTATGTCCGTTCAGTCAATAATAGCCGAGTTTTAGTACCTCTTAATAACGCTAATACAAGTATGTCCGTTCAGTCAATAATAGCCGAGTTTTAGTACCTCTTAATAACGCTAATACAAGTATGTCCGTTCAGTCAATAATAGCCGAGTTTTAGTACCTCTTAATAACGCTAATACAAGTATGTCCGTTCAGTCAATAATAGCCGAGTTTTAGTACCTCTTAATAACGCTAATACAAGTATGTCCGTTCAGTCAATAATAGCCGAGTTTTAGTACCTCTTAATAACGCTAATACAAGTATGTCCGTTCAGTCAATAATAGCCGAGTTTTAGTACCTCTTAATAACGCTAATACAAGTATGTCCGTTCAGTCAATAATAGCCGAGTTTTAGTACCTCTTAATAACGCTAATACAAGTATGTCCGTTCAGTCAATAATAGCCGAGTTTTAGTACCTCTTAATAACGCTAATACAAGTATGTCCGTTCAGTCAATAATAGCCGAGTTTTAGTACCTCTTAATAACGCTAATACAAGTATGTCCGTTCAGTCAATAATAGCCGAGTTTTAGTACCTCTTAATAACGCTAATACAAGTATGTCCGTTCAGTCAATAATAGCCGAGTTTTAGTACCTCTTAATAACGCTAATACAAGTATGTCCGTTCAGTCAATAATAGCCGAGTTTTAGTACCTCTTAATAACGCTAATACAAGTATGTCCGTTCAGTCAATAATAGCCGAGTTTTAGTACCTCTTAATAACGCTAATACAAGTATGTCCGTTCAGTCAATAATAGCCGAGTTTTAGTACCTCTTAATAACGCTAATACAAGTATGTCCGTTCAGTCAATAATAGCCGAGTTTTAGTACCTCTTAATAACGCTAATACAAGTATGTCCGTTCAGTCAATAATAGCCTAGTTTTAATACCTCTAAATCACGCTAATACAAATATGTCCGTTCAGTCAATAATAGCCGAGTTTTAGTACCTCTTAATAACGCTAATACAAGTATGTCCGTTCAGTCAATAATAGCCGAGTTTTAGTACCTCTTAATAACGCTAATACAAGTATGTCCGTTCAGTCAATAATAGCCTAGTTTTAATACCTCTAAATCACGCTAATACAAATATGTCCGTTCAGTCAATAATAGCCTAGTTTTAATACCTCTAAATCACGCTAATACAAATATGTCCGTTCAGTCAATAATAGCCTAGTTTTAATACTTTTAAATCACGCTAATACAAATATGTCCGTTCAGTCAATAATAGCCGAGTTTTAATACATCTAAATCACGCTAATACAAATATGTCCGTTCAGTCAATAATAGCCTAGTTTAAATACCTCTAAATCACGCTAATACAAGTATGTCCGTTCAGTTAATAATGGCCTGTTTTATACCTCTAAATCACGCTAATAAAAGTATGACCGTTCAGTCAGTAATGGCCTAGTTTTAATACCTCTAAATCACGCTAATACAAATATGTCCGTTCAGTCAATAATAGCCTAGTTTTAATACCTCTTAATCACGCTAATACAAATATGTCCGTTCAGTCAATAATAGCCGAGTTTTTATACATCTAAATCACGCTAATACAAATATGTCCGTTCAGTCAATAATAGCCTAGTTTTAATACCTCTAAATCACGCTAATACAAATATGTCCGTTCAGTCAATAATAGCCGAGTTTTAATACATCTAAATCACGCTAATACAAATATGTCCGTTCAGTCAATAATAGCCTAGTTTAAATACCTCTAAATCACGCTAATACAAGTATGTCCGTTCAGTAAATAATAGCCTAGTTTTAATACCTCTAAATCACGCTAATACAAATATGTCCGTTCAGTCAATAATAGCCTAATTTTAATACCTCTAAATCACGCTAATACAAATATGTCCGTTCAGTCAATAATAGCCTAATTTTAATACCTCTTAATCACGCTAATACAAGTATGTCCGTTCAGTCAATAATAGCCGAGTTTTAGTACCTCTTAATAACGCTAATACAAGTATGTCCGTTCAGTCAATAATAGCCGAGTTTTAGTACCTCTTAATCACGCTAATACAAGTATGTCCGTTCAGTCAATAATAGCCGAGTTTTAGTACCTCTTAATCACGCTAATACAAGTATGTCCGTTCAGTCAATAATAGCCGAGTTTTAGTACCTCTTAATAACGCTAATACAAGTATGTCCGTTCAGTCAATAATAGCCGAGTTTTAGTACCTCTTAATAACGCTAATACAAGTATGTCCGTTCAGTCAATAATAGCCGAGTTTTAGTACCTCTTAATAACGCTAATACAAGTATGTCCGTTCAGTCAATAATAGCCGAGTTTTAGTACCTCTTAATAACGCTAATACAAGTATGTCCGTTCAGTCAATAATAGCCGAGTTTTAGTACCTCTTAATAACGCTAATACAAGTATGTCCGTTCAGTCAATAATAGCCGAGTTTTAGTACCTCTTAATAACGCTAATACAAGTATGTCCGTTCAGTCAATAATAGCCTAGTTTTAATACCTCTAAATCACGCTAATACAAATATGTCCGTTCAGTCAATAATAGCCTAGTTTTAATACCTCTAAATCACGCTAATACAAATATGTCCGTTCAGTCAATAATAGCCTAGTTTTAATACCTCTAAATCACGCTAATACAAATATGTCCGTTCAGTCAATAATAGCCTAGTTTTAATACTTTTAAATCACGCTAATACAAATATGTCCGTTCAGTCAATAATAGCCGAGTTTTAATACATCTAAATCACGCTAATACAAATATGTCCGTTCAGTCAATAATAGCCTAGTTTAAATACCTCTAAATCACGCTAATACAAGTATGTCCGTTCAGTTAATAATGGCCTGTTTTATACCTCTAAATCACGCTAATAAAAGTATGACCGTTCAGTCAGTAATGGCCTAGTTTTAATACCTCTAAATCACGCTAATACAAATATGTCCGTTCAGTCAATAATAGCCTAGTTTTAATACCTCTTAATCACGCTAATACAAATATGTCCGTTCAGTCAATAATAGCCGAGTTTTTATACATCTAAATCACGCTAATACAAATATGTCCGTTCAGTCAATAATAGCCTAGTTTTAATACCTCTAAATCACGCTAATACAAATATGTCCGTTCAGTCAATAATAGCCGAGTTTTAATACTTTTAAATCACGCTAATACAAATATGTCCGTTCAGTCAATAATAGCCTAGTTTTAATACCTCTAAATCACGCTAATACAAATATGTCCGTTCAGTCAATAATAGCCTAGTTTTAATACCTCTAAATCACGCTAATACAAATATGTCCGTTCAGTCAATAATAGCCGAGTTTTTATACATCTAAATCACGCTAATACAAATATGTCCGTTCAGTCAATAATAGCCTAGTTTTAATACCTCTAAATCACGCTAATACAAATATGTCCGTTCAGTCAATAATAGCCTAGTTTTAATACTTTTAAATCACGCTAATACAAATATGTCCGTTCAGTCAATAATAGCCTAGTTTTAATACCTCTAAATCACGCTAATACAAATATGTCCGTTCAGTCAATAATAGCCTAGTTTTAATACCTCTTAATCACGCTAATACAAATATGTCCGTTCAGTCAATAATAGCCGAGTTTTTATACATCTAAATCACGCTAATACAAATATGTCCGTTCAGTCAATAATAGCCTAGTTTTAATACCTCTAAATCACGCTAATACAAATATGTCCGTTCAGTCAATAATAGCCGAGTTTTAATACATCTAAATCACGCTAATACAAATATGTCCGTTCAGTCAATAATAGCCTAGTTTAAATACCTCTAAATCACGCTAATACAAGTATGTCCGTTCAGTAAATAATAGCCTAGTTTTAATACCTCTAAATCACGCTAATACAAATATGTCCGTTCAGTCAATAATAGCCTAATTTTAATACCTCTAAATCACGCTAATACAAATATGTCCGTTCAGTCAATAATAGCCTAATTTTAATACCTCTTAATCACGCTAATACAAGTATGTCCGTTCAGTCAATAATAGCCGAGTTTTAGTACCTCTTAATAACGCTAATACAAGTATGTCCGTTCAGTCAATAATAGCCGAGTTTTAGTACCTCTTAATCACGCTAATACAAGTATGTCCGTTCAGTCAATAATAGCCGAGTTTTAGTACCTCTTAATAACGCTAATACAAGTATGTCCGTTCAGTCAATAATAGCCGAGTTTTAGTACCTCTTAATCACGCTAATACAAGTATGTCCGTTCAGTCAATAATAGCCGAGTTTTAGTACCTCTTAATAACGCTAATACAAGTATGTCCGTTCAGTCAATAATAGCCGAGTTTTAGTACCTCTTAATAACGCTAATACAAGTATGTCCGTTCAGTCAATAATAGCCGAGTTTTTATACATCTAAATCACGCTAATACAAATATGTCCGTTCAGTCAATAATAGCCTAGTTTTAATACCTCTAAATCACGCTAATACAAATATGTCCGTTCAGTCAATAATAGCCGAGTTTTAATACATCTAAATCACGCTAATACAAATATGTCCGTTCAGTCAATAATAGCCTAGTTTAAATACCTCTAAATCACGCTAATACAAGTATGTCCGTTCAGTAAATAATAGCCTAGTTTTAATACCTCTAAATCACGCTAATACAAATATGTCCGTTCAGTCAATAATAGCCTAATTTTAATACCTCTAAATCACGCTAATACAAATATGTCCGTTCAGTCAATAATAGCCTAATTTTAATACCTCTTAATCACGCTAATACAAGTATGTCCGTTCAGTCAATAATAGCCGAGTTTTAGTACCTCTTAATAACGCTAATACAAGTATGTCCGTTCAGTCAATAATAGCCGAGTTTTAGTACCTCTTAATCACGCTAATACAAGTATGTCCGTTCAGTCAATAATAGCCGAGTTTTAGTACCTCTTAATAACGCTAATACAAGTATGTCCGTTCAGTCAATAATAGCCGAGTTTTAGTACCTCTTAATCACGCTAATACAAGTATGTCCGTTCAGTCAATAATAGCCGAGTTTTAGTACCTCTTAATAACGCTAATACAAGTATGTCCGTTCAGTCAATAATAGCCGAGTTTTAGTACCTCTTAATAACGCTAATACAAGTATGTCCGTTCAGTCAATAATAGCCGAGTTTTAGTACCTCTTAATAACGCTAATACAAGTATGTCCGTTCAGTCAATAATAGCCGAGTTTTAGTACCTCTTAATAACGCTAATACAAGTATGTCCGTTCAGTCAATAATAGCCGAGTTTTAGTACCTCTTAATAACGCTAATACAAGTATGTCCGTTCAGTCAATAATAGCCGAGTTTTAGTACCTCTTAATAACGCTAATACAAGTATGTCCGTTCAGTCAATAATAGCCTAGTTTTAATACCTCTAAATCACGCTAATACAAATATGTCCGTTCAGTCAATAATAGCCTAGTTTTAATACCTCTAAATCACGCTAATACAAATATGTCCGTTCAGTCAATAATAGCCTAGTTTTAATACCTCTAAATCACGCTAATACAAATATGTCCGTTCAGTCAATAATAGCCTAGTTTTAATACTTTTAAATCACGCTAATACAAATATGTCCGTTCAGTCAATAATAGCCGAGTTTTAATACATCTAAATCACGCTAATACAAATATGTCCGTTCAGTCAATAATAGCCTAGTTTAAATACCTCTAAATCACGCTAATACAAGTATGTCCGTTCAGTTAATAATGGCCTGTTTTATACCTCTAAATCACGCTAATAAAAGTATGACCGTTCAGTCAGTAATGGCCTAGTTTTAATACCTCTAAATCACGCTAATACAAATATGTCCGTTCAGTCAATAATAGCCTAGTTTTAATACCTCTTAATCACGCTAATACAAATATGTCCGTTCAGTCAATAATAGCCGAGTTTTTATACATCTAAATCACGCTAATACAAATATGTCCGTTCAGTCAATAATAGCCTAGTTTTAATACCTCTAAATCACGCTAATACAAATATGTCCGTTCAGTCAATAATAGCCGAGTTTTAATACTTTTAAATCACGCTAATACAAATATGTCCGTTCAGTCAATAATAGCCTAGTTTTAATACCTCTAAATCACGCTAATACAAATATGTCCGTTCAGTCAATAATAGCCTAGTTTTAATACCTCTAAATCACGCTAATACAAATATGTCCGTTCAGTCAATAATAGCCGAGTTTTTATACATCTAAATCACGCTAATACAAATATGTCCGTTCAGTCAATAATAGCCTAGTTTTAATACCTCTAAATCACGCTAATACAAATATGTCCGTTCAGTCAATAATAGCCTAGTTTTAATACTTTTAAATCACGCTAATACAAATATGTCCGTTCAGTCAATAATAGCCGAGTTTTAATACATCTAAATCACGCTAATACAAATATGTCCGTTCAGTCAATAATAGCCTAGTTTAAATACCTCTAAATCACGCTAATACAAGTATGTCCGTTCAGTTAATAATGGCCTGTTTTATACCTCTAAATCACGCTAATAAAAGTATGACCGTTCAGTCAGTAATGGCCTAGTTTTAATACCTCTAAATCACGCTAATACAAATATGTCCGTTCAGTCAATAATAGCCTAGTTTTAATACCTCTTAATCACGCTAATACAAATATGTCCGTTCAGTCAATAATAGCCGAGTTTTTATACATCTAAATCACGCTAATACAAATATGTCCGTTCAGTCAATAATAGCCTAGTTTTAATACCTCTAAATCACGCTAATACAAATATGTCCGTTCAGTCAATAATAGCCGAGTTTTAATACATCTAAATCACGCTAATACAAATATGTCCGTTCAGTCAATAATAGCCTAGTTTAAATACCTCTAAATCACGCTAATACAAGTATGTCCGTTCAGTAAATAATAGCCTAGTTTTAATACCTCTAAATCACGCTAATACAAATATGTCCGTTCAGTCAATAATAGCCTAATTTTAATACCTCTAAATCACGCTAATACAAATATGTCCGTTCAGTCAATAATAGCCTAATTTTAATACCTCTTAATCACGCTAATACAAGTATGTCCGTTCAGTCAATAATAGCCGAGTTTTAGTACCTCTTAATAACGCTAATACAAGTATGTCCGTTCAGTCAATAATAGCCGAGTTTTAGTACCTCTTAATCACGCTAATACAAGTATGTCCGTTCAGTCAATAATAGCCGAGTTTTAGTACCTCTTAATAACGCTAATACAAGTATGTCCGTTCAGTCAATAATAGCCGAGTTTTAGTACCTCTTAATCACGCTAATACAAGTATGTCCGTTCAGTCAATAATAGCCGAGTTTTAGTACCTCTTAATAACGCTAATACAAGTATGTCCGTTCAGTCAATAATAGCCGAGTTTTAGTACCTCTTAATAACGCTAATACAAGTATGTCCGTTCAGTCAATAATAGCCGAGTTTTAGTACCTCTTAATAACGCTAATACAAGTATGTCCGTTCAGTCAATAATAGCCGAGTTTTAGTACCTCTTAATAACGCTAATACAAGTATGTCCGTTCAGTCAATAATAGCCGAGTTTTAGTACCTCTTAATAACGCTAATACAAGTATGTCCGTTCAGTCAATAATAGCCGAGTTTTAGTACCTCTTAATAACGCTAATACAAGTATGTCCGTTCAGTCAATAATAGCCGAGTTTTAGTACCTCTTAATAACGCTAATACAAGTATGTCCGTTCAGTCAATAATAGCCGAGTTTTAGTACCTCTTAATAACGCTAATACAAGTATGTCCGTTCAGTCAATAATAGCCGAGTTTTAGTACCTCTTAATAACGCTAATACAAGTATGTCCGTTCAGTCAATAATAGCCTAGTTTTAATACCTCTAAATCACGCTAATACAAATATGTCCGTTCAGTCAATAATAGCCTAGTTTTAATACCTTTAAATCACGCTAATACAAATATGTCCGTTCAGTCAATAATAGCCGAGTTTTAATACATCTAAATCACGCTAATACAAATATGTCCGTTCAGTCAATAATAGCCTAGTTTAAATACCTCTAAATCACGCTAATACAAGTATGTCCGTTCAGTTAATAATGGCCTGTTTTATACCTCTAAATCACGCTAATAAAAGTATGACCGTTCAGTCAGTAATGGCCTAGTTTTAATACCTCTAAATCACGCTAATACAAATATGTCCGTTCAGTCAATAATAGCCTAGTTTTAATACCTCTTAATCACGCTAATACAAATATGTCCGTTCAGTCAATAATAGCCGAGTTTTTATACATCTAAATCACGCTAATACAAATATGTCCGTTCAGTCAATAATAGCCTAGTTTTAATACCTCTAAATCACGCTAATACAAATATGTCCGTTCAGTCAATAATAGCCGAGTTTTAATACATCTAAATCACGCTAATACAAGTATGTCCGTTCAGTCAATAATAGCCTAGTTTAAATACCTCTAAATCACGCTAATACAAGTATGTCCGTTCAGTAAATAATAGCCTAGTTTTAATACCTCTAAATCACGCTAATACAAATATGTCCGTTCAGTCAATAATAGCCTAATTTTAATACCTCTAAATCACGCTAATACAAATATGTCCGTTCAGTCAATAATAGCCTAGTTTTAATACCTCTAAATCACGCTAATACAAATATGTCCGTTCAGTCAATAATAGCCTAGTTTTAATACCTCTAAATCACGCTAATACAAATATGTCCGTTCAGTCAATAATAGCCGAGTTTTAATACATCTAAATCACGCTAATACAAATATGTCCGTTCAGTCAATAATAGCCTAGTTTAAATACCTCTAAATCACGCTAATACAAGTATGTCCGTTCAGTTAATAATGGCCTGTTTTATACCTCTAAATCACGCTAATAAAAGTATGTCCGTTCAGTCAATAATAGCCTAGTTTTAATACCTCTAAATCACGCTAATACAAATATGTCCGTTCAGTCAATAATAGCCGAGTTTTAATACCTCTAAATCACGCTAATACAAATATGTCCGTTCAGTCAATAATAGCCTAGTTTAAATACCTCTAAATCACGCTAATACAAATATGTCCGTTCAGTCAATAATAGCCGAGTTTTAATACCTCTAAATCACGCTAATACAAATATGTCCGTTCAGTCAATAATAGCCGAGTTTTAATACCTCTAAATCACGCTAATACAAATATGTCCGTTCAGTCAATAATAGCCTAATTTTAATACCTCTAAATCACGCTAATACAAATATGTCCGTTCAGTCAATAATAGCCTAGTTTTAATACCTCTAAATCACGCTAATACAAATATGTCCGTTCAGTCAATAATAGCCTAGTTTTAATACCTCTAAATCACGCTAATACAAATATGTCCGTTCAGTCAATAATAGCCTAGTTTTAATACTTTTAAATCACGCTAATACAAATATGTCCGTTCAGTCAATAATAGCCGAGTTTTAATACCTCTAAATCACGCTAATACAAATATGTCCGTTCAGTCAATAATAGCCTAGTTTTAATACTTTTAAATCACGCTAATACAAATATGTCCGTTCAGTCAATAATAGCCGAGTTTTAATACCTCTAAATCACGCTAATACAAATATGTCCGTTCAGTCAATAATAGCCTAGTTTTAATACTTTTAAATCACGCTAATACAAATATGTCCGTTCAGTCAATAATAGCCTAGTTTTAATACTTTTAAATCACGCTAATACAAATATGTCCGTTCAGTCAATAATAGCCTAGTTTTAATACTTTTAAATCACGCTAATACAAATATGTCCGTTCAGTCAATAATAGCCGAGTTTTAATACCTCTAAATCACGCTAATACAAATATGTCCGTTCAGTCAATAATAGCCTAGTTTTAATACTTTTAAATCACGCTAATACAAATATGTCCGTTCAGTCAATAATAGCCGAGTTTTAATACCTCTAAATCACGCTAATACAAATATGTCCGTTCAGTCAATAATAGCCGAGTTTTAATACCTCTAAATCACGCTAATACAAATATGTCCGTTCAGTCAATAATAGCCTAATTTTAATACCTC
>OY744534.1:15738008-15740508 GCA_963556195.1 Sepiola atlantica
GAGCGTTGGTGGTGAAAAAAGAGAAGCTTGGCTTGGGAGGCGTTAAAATTAGCAAGCCACGTTTTCGTCCATTGCACCACATGCTTCAAGTCAGAAAAGAGAGAGAGAGCGAAAGAGAGAGAGAAAGAGAAAGAGAGTGAGAGAGAGAGAGAAAGAGAGAGAGAAAGAGAAAGAGAGTGAAAGAGAGAGAGAGAGAAAGAGAAAGAGAGTGAAAGAGAGAGAGAGAGAGAGAAAGAGAAAGAGAGTGAAAGAGAGAGAGAGAGAGAAAGAGAGAGAAGGAGTCAGAAAGATCTCTCTTTCTCTTATTCTTGAAATAGAAATTTCTGCGCGTCCGAATAAACAGAGGGCGGATAACCAAATATTAGAATGGCCGCCGGCTGTTCCATCATATTCCATTACAATCTAATTTAATTACATAACTTAATTATATAGATAAAACACCATGCATTTGATTAATTCTATTTATAATTTTATTAAGATTATTATCGAGGAAAATATTTTAAATACATCTGGAAATCTGAAAAAAACAAAACAATCATGAGTGTATATTTGTCGAATATTAATTTATTAGAAGCTTTAAAACAAATTACTTATGTAAATTTGAAAGACGCGTGGTGCTTGGGAAACTTTTGGAATGGGAGCTGATAAGTAAATATTAAAAGAAAGCGATCAAAACTAATTATATAGTTTCGGCTTCAGACAGACAGACAGATACATAATCTCCATTATTAATAGATGTATATAGTGCTATTTTTGCTATATTTATATATATATATATATATATATATATATATATATATATATATATATATATATTGTTGGTGATTTTATTCCATAAAAAATATATTTTGCTCTGAATTTTCATTGAGCACTCTCATAAACCCGGTTTCAACTTCCTTCGGATTTATACCCCCTGGATATTTGTAACAAGTTAATTATATATATATATTCCTTTGAAAGGAACAACACAGGTAAGGAAACTATATTTTAATACTTTAGAAAAACAAATCTGGAGGCAAAACTAAATCAAATATTTGTAAACTTTTTAAATTAAAAAATAATTATTAAATAGGGAGGTGGTGTCTGATCAACACTGCTGGGATGCCATGATAAAGAAATACTGTTTTGTTTTTAAAATCCCGAAACAGTTTTCATGGTAAACAACTGACGATCCCTTATATATAAAAACATATATAAAAATATATTTATATTAGAGTATATTCTTGGAAGTAAACTAAAATAGTGATTGCAGTAGATTGATTGACTTACTAGACTAAAATCTTTCAACAAAAATTTTTTTTTTTTTTTTTCCCAGTTTTGAAGGTTAAAAGAACTTCCGAGACTATATATATATATATATATATATATATATATATATATATATATATATGATGTATTCCTGGGAAATAAAACAGGGTTATTCTGTGAACGTTCCTTATCGAAGAGACACTAACCTTGAGCGCAAGTTTGCTGACGGTAAATGAATAGTCGGTCGACTGGAAGCCGAACGTATCGGCCGCTTCTTGTTGTCGGGCTTTCTGTTGGGCTTGCAAAGATCGTCTAAAATAAAAATGCAAAAAAGAAAAAGAAGACATATAAGTAAAAGCAGGCATATATAATAAAGTATAGGAAAGTTTATGGGCGCTCTTGTATAAGCAGTAACCGATCTGAGGGAGATAACTATTTTTCTTAGCCGCCGCTATTCCGAATTCGCTTATACTTTGGCAAGGGTATAACTTTGTTTATTAATAAAAAAAAACATGTTACGGTTTTGAAATGCGTTAAAAACCCTAATCCTAACCCGTTCAAAATAACTCTTAAGCACTTTTATTTGCATGCCACAAATTGTATACACTTAATATAAACATGAAAAAGTTATTTTATTTCATGCTGCGATAAACAAAGTTATCTCCCTTGCCAAAGTATAAGCGAGTTCGGAATAGCGGCGGATAAGAAAAATAGTTATCTCCCTCAGATCGGTTACTGCTTATACAAGAGCGCCAGTTATGGTTTAGATGCGAGGAGAGTGGTGGGATTTGTCCATTCGTAAGTCTGTCTGTCACGCTTACGTTTTAAATGGCGTTTTCATCGCTAATTGCGTCAATTGGTGTCCATATTTGGAACATTGAAATCATTAATTGACTTGGGTATTCACGTGGTACGGGTATAAATACGGACACCATTTGTTCCTTGCTGATAACTCATGTCAGTGAAAACCTTGAAATCAATAAATAAATCCATACTGAGTCTTTAATGTTTTCTTTTATCTGTTCAGTGCAGTTCATAGCACACTAGATTGCACTAACCCCCAATCATCTGTAAACACGTCTTACGCCACCTTATCGTCAACAACAATCTCTCCCACTCTAACACTATCCCTAACTTTACCTTACCTTACCAGACTCGCCTTTTAGATGTTTCTTTCTCCAACTTCGACATTTTGTATATCTTCTTACTCTATTGAACCAACGTCTTTTTTCTTGACAAAGTTACATACATA
>OY744534.1:15748008-15758008 GCA_963556195.1 Sepiola atlantica
CCTATTTCCGGACCTTTCTAGGTTTATAGGACAGTTAGCTAAATGAACATTGAATATCCCCAGCTCTTTCCATTCGTTGACGTGAGTGAAAAAAGAAAACCACTAGTCTATCGCTGTTGGACTGGGTGCAAAAATCACAACGCTTCTTCAGTGTGACTAGACATAGCGGGTGTTTCAACTTTAGATTCTCAAGCCAAGCGACCAGACAACAATCAGACGACTTACCAGTACGCTAATCCCTCGCCACGAAACAAACGGAAATTATTATTAAAGTTTTATATTTGTTTACATTACCGAATATCAAAAGCTCCGTGTCGCAACTAGATTTGGAAAATCATTCAAGTCACCTAATTTTCGTAATATTTTTTTAAGTATTTCCCTTTGGCGCAACAGTTAGCGACGTCGGTTTTTGACGTCGGTTTTTGACGTCGGTTTGACTAGTTTATAGTTCGATCCCAACAAACCTCTAAGATTTGTATTTCTACATCGAAGAGAGGGGAGGTAGGAAAGGGACGACCTGGAAGGCACATATTAATACGATAGCGTGTGTGTTATTTTGCGCGTCACGCTTACATCAAAAGCAACGACCTTTCGAATC
This sequence comes from Sepiola atlantica, assembly GCA_963556195.1. NCBI lineage: Eukaryota > Metazoa > Mollusca > Cephalopoda > Sepiida > Sepiolidae > Sepiola > Sepiola atlantica. The sequence goes on from OY744534.1 coordinate 15,748,607, forward strand.
TTTGTATCTAACTCATGAATTAGAGCCAAATTTAATTTAATCTAAAGCATTTATAAAGTAATTTATAGGTTAGGGACAAGATAATTAGTATCAAAAACATCATTTCGTGTAATTTACACGGGTCCCGCTAGTATCTAATTATCCTGCGATGGGTATATTTGCTGACGACATCACGCTCTACTCTTGTCATGTGGGTAAAACAGACGCGCATATATCTGAGACAATGGCTGAATCCTTAGAAAGTGACCCAGTTTGGAGTGGAATGGATCATACATGTATGGTAACAATTAATGCTGCTAAGACAAAGATCCTTTCCTTCAACAACTACAAGAAACCTCTTCAACGACTGATTACCATGGCGAATAACACCCTACCTGAGAGTCCAACATTCAAATTCCGAAACATTCACGGGTAACACGAATTGGAACAAATATATAAAAGACATTGCCAAGGCTGCTGCAAAGAAAGTGGGCTCCCTCTACCGTGCTAGAAAACTTCTTACACCTGACAGTATCCTATATCTCTACCAAAACCACCATTCGGCCATGTATGGAGTTTTGTTGTGACATATGGGTTGGTGCATCATCCACTAGTCTCTCCCTCTTAGACAAGGTCCCCCAAGGAAGTGACCTATATCACTATAAAGCCACAATCCGCCCCTTAGATCTTCAGTGGCAACTTGCATTGTTTGGGGTGAGCTAAGCTAAAAATATAAATAAATAACCAACATTTAATATTTTATGCTGTGGTAGCTTACTTGCTATAAGTATGAGATGTTTAAAAGAATGTTAATCCTTGTACATACGTTCTCAACATACTTCACTTCCGGTTTCGATTATTCTAGATCTGCGGTACCCAACCTTTTCAGCATGTAAAAGTTTTGATTTAGCGGACCAGTCATACGAATTTAAAAAAGGTGCTTCTTTACTTTCGTACCGACATGAAAATAGCTAAAGAAATGTATCAACTTTGTTATGTACTTACGTGGTATCTGAAAATAAGACTGTACACTAAAAATTACGCAAATTCATCCAGTATTTAATTAGAAAACAAAAACAAAACAAAAAAACAATCTGATCTATCGGGCGTCATTTTTAAACCAGTTTCGGATTCAGAATTGGGCAAGGGACATAACTCAAATTTTTTTTCTTATCAATAAAAAATGGCGACCGATAGATAAAATCGTGTTTTTTTTTTAATTATTAAATTAAAAAAAAAAACACGATTTTATCTATCGGTCGCCATTGTTTATTGATAATAATACTGGATGAATTTGCGTATTTCTTTGGTGGACAGTCTTCTTTTCAACTACCACGTAAGTATATAACAAAGTTTATACATTTTTTTAGCTATTTTTTTAAAGAAAGGATTAACATGTCGGAGCGAAAGTAAAGAAGCACCCCAAAACGGAGGTTAATTAAGTTATATAATAATAATCGGAAAACTTTCTAACCTAATAGGTTTCGCCCCTGTTATATCGCCGCAGTGGTGTATGCTTTTTCTTATTTTACAAGTACTTCCAAATAATTTTCTCCAATTAACTTACTCTACTTCAACGTATACACCCCCGAATCACCCGACTAGCAGCAAAATCACACCCCTTCTATGTAGAGCTCTCTAGATTCCGGAAGATTTTCCACTCTAATAGCTTCTTTCCTGCGACCGCTTGAAATTGGAAACCTTCTCCCTGCTTCCAATTTCCCCGACCGTACCAACGTGCAGAAATTTAAATGTAATGTGAACAAACATCTTGCTGCCCAAATGCATATCGATGTTGTTCGCTATAAATCTGCCCCCTATTATATTAGCATCTTTACACTTTAATGGCAATATGCTCTTTTTTGAAATGAACACAAGTATAAAAAAATAAAAGTATTATTATTAGGGGTGGGACGTAATGGGTGAAAATTTCAGATTCATGCGAGTAGTATTTTTTTTGTGTTCATTTATACATAAATAACACTAAACAATCAAACATTTTGAAAATTTTGCAAAATTCAGAAGGTGCAGGCCACTAGTTTTGGGCTATTTTACATTCATGAAAACTCTTTCACAGCTTGAAAATGGTCCTAAATTAAAGTACTATATCAGATTTAACCATCTATATCCATTCATAGCTTTTGAGGATGTTTTAGGACCCGCAATGTCGCATGAAACCACTTTTTCACCGAAAAATAATGGATTTTGAGTCCCGTGGAGCCCTAACGGCTATTTTTGGCCTGCACCTTCTGAATTTTGCAAAATTTTCAAAATGTTTGATTGTTTAGTGTTATTTATGTATAAATGAACACAAAAAATACTACTCGCATGAATCTGAAATTTTCACCCATTATGTCCCACCCCTATTATTATTATTATTATTATTATTATTATTATTATTAGTAGTAGTAGTAGTAGTAATAGTAGCAGTAGTTCGTGTGAGACAACAGTAAGACAATGACTTAAATAAATAGAATAGAAGGAGACAAAGGTGTTATATGTATCTGCTACCAATGCCAAAAGTTTATAGACGACTCCCAATTCTCACTACTCTCTAGAACTGATCGTTGATCATTTAATATCAAACCCATTATTCAAATGTTACTCTTATCCAAGAGGATTACGTCTACATTGTCACGTGCGAGTTAGTGAATTATCTTCCGGGCTAAAATTCCCCACAGGCGCTACTACAAGCAGCTCTGCGTAGTGGCTACCTATTTAAAAAAGTACATTGACTACCGCCCAATAAACGTAAATAACGTAAATAAAGAAGAAGAGGTAAAAGTAGTAGTAGTAGTAGTACCTATTTTTAAAAAGTGTATTGACTAACCACAGCTTTTTTCATACGCTGACGTAAATAAAGAAGAAGAGGAGGTATAAGTCGTAGTAGTAGTAGTAGTAGTAGTAGTAGTAGTAGTACCGCCTATTTTTGAAAGGAAACTTCATCGGACGATTCAGAAGCAGACACTGGGATACATGTCCCACTTCGGAGAAGCTCACGAATCAAAAGGCCACCACCACCACCACCACCACCCTGCATCATGTGTGATCAAGAGATCAGGCGGGAGTGTAGCAGCCATCATACAAGTCCAGAAGGAAAAAGAGTGAGGGTTGGACCGTCCATTGTCTATCTGGGATTGAACCCAGAGTGTTCTAATCACCGAATAGAAACGTGTGCTTTTTGTCACGCGACGAGACTTCACATATGCAAATGAGCCTTGTTTTGCATGGGCTAATTCTCGCCGCGATAAAAAGCTTAGACACTTCGCTCTGGGGGACGTTGTGACTACATCGAGTGCAAAGAGAGAAAGGAAAAAGAAAAGAAAAAAAGGAATCAAATTCTGGACGAAATGTTTGATTGTAAACGTCGCGTCGTTCTCGTGCGTGTTTGGACTGTTGGTGGTGAAAAGACCAAAAAAGACAATTTGGCGTCCTGTTTGAACTCAATCTTTATTTTATTAACTCTTTGTTACAGTAGTAGTAGCATCAGCAGCAGTAGTAGTAGTAGTAGTAGTAGTAGTAGTACCGCCTATTTAAAAAAGTGCATTGCCTACGCACAGCTCTTTTCATACGCTGACGTAAATAAAGAAGAAGGGTATAAGTGGTAGAAGTAGTAGTAGTAGTAGCAATAGTAGCAGTAGTTGTAGTAACAGTAACAGTAGTAGTTGTAGTAGCAGCAGTAGTGTAAGAGGAGAGTAAGACGATGACGTAAATAAATATAATAGAAACGGACGAAGGAGCTTAATGTATCTGCTACCGAGGCCAAATGTTCGTAGACGATCGCCAATTTTCACTTCTCCTAATCCTCCAGTATTGATTTTTTGTTTTTTTTAGATCAAAGACATTATTCAAATTTGATTAAAACAGACATTTAAATTATGAAGCAAATTTCGACGATTAAAATTATGATTACGACGACACGGAGAAATGATGACCTAAATTCGATTTCGTCTTAGAAGTAACAAAAAATATCCAAAGAGGGTTTTAATGCAATCTCTAATTACCTGTGCACGTTTTGTTTTACGACCACTTGCGGTTGGCATGGAAAAGTTACATTTCTTAAAAAAATAAAGAAAAACAAAAATAAAAGCAAAATAAAAATAAACAAAAAAATAAAACAAAATGAAAAGAAACTAAAACACAAAGAAATCATATTGTAATAGATTGTAATCTATGCACCACAAATGAAATATAATTTATTCCATACTAGATGTCCCAACCCGTCGCTGCTCTGGAATTTCGCTTGAATCTTTTCCCTATTTTAAACCATTGAATCTATGCACCACTTAACAAGCTTTAAACTAAAACTGAAATGTGATCATTTATTCCATACTAGATGTCCCAACCCGTCGTTGCCCTGGAATTTCGCTTGAATCTTTTTCCTATTTTAAACCATTGAATCTATGCACCACTTAACAAGCTTTAAACTAAAACTGAAATATGATAATTTATTCCATACTAGATGTCCCAACCCGTCGTAGCCCTGGAATTTTTACATTCATGTCTGTTTTGAAAGAATTTTCCATGCCTCTATTCTGAGGGGTGTTAGGATTACCTATCTTTCTTTGAAGAGGGGGTAATTAGCATACGTGAATCACGTTAGCAATGAGATGGAGAGGTTGGGTATTTAATGGTTCAGTTGGGAGCGGTTGGGGTGTGTCTGAATACCAAACAAGTGGACAAGTTACGATTTTGAGTGCGTCCCCCCCTATCCCTTCCCTGCTTTTCCCAGGCCTACCTAATAAGTTACCAATTTGTTTTAACGTGACTAACGTTAAAATTAATTTTGGGTAGGCCTAAGATATTAATTTCTCTGATTACCTACCAGTGAATCTCGGCCGAGATTTATTTTTTTTTTTTTAGTTGTGTACGTTTGGCTGGGCATTCTGTCCAGGTAAGACGGTGTTTTTTTCTTTTTTTTTCTCCCACCGAGAAGTATTTCTCGAATCTTATTTATTTTAAGAGTACACCTTACTTGTTCCTTTGGGCCTATGAAAGGGTCTCGTTTTCATACTATAATATAAAAATGTTACTAGGCACAACGAGCCGCGACACTAAAGAAGCAACGTCGCAACTTTGAAAAGCAGGTAAGCGCGCACTAGCGTTATTTATTTATTTATTTATTTATTCATTTTTCTTCCTGTTTGTTGCTTTGTTGCCTGTTGGCGTTTGCAACAGTTCAGTTTTCGTGTCTGTTGTGGAAATTCGAGCCCTAGCCGTTTTAAAGTTCCAACAGTTTCGCTTAAATCTTTCCCTATTTTAAACCATTTCTTTTTAAATAGCATTTTCAAATGTAAATGTAATTGTTGGACAATGACCCTGTGAGGACGGACGCATCTTGAAGTTGGCGTATGTGTTGGAAATCGTTTAGTTTAGCTTGCGCGATTTAGTGCGGGTGGACCCGTACAGTCGACTGCAGAATAGGGCTGTTCTCACGGTTGGAGCTCACAGACGCTGACAGGGTCACCACGTTGACGAGACCTCAGATCAAGGGTCAATGTGCACCTGCGATAAGGGGCTCTGTGACGTCACGGGCTTTTGTGTGGGAAGCTGAATTTTGCCAGTCTGGGTTTTGGAAGCAAGCCGAACAGTCGACTTCTCTATGTAGTCTTCAAATGAAAAAGGGGAATTAAATCCCTAAGAGAATACAGGCATGGGATTTCTTCTTCCCTCCTTCCTCAAATGGCTAAGAACTTAAATTAGGAAGTAACTTCGATAAAGCAGTAATTTGGTCTCTCCCTCGACGTTAGTGGAGCATCTCCGTGGTCGACGGAAATCTAACGCCTGAAATAAAAGAATCAAAAGTTTAAAAGATTGTTTGTCTCGTGAAGAGTGGTATGAAGGGTTTTGTTGTAGCGGCGATGTTCACGGCAGTACGGAAGAGAAGAAATAATCCAACCACTAGACGACACACCCCTCCACGCGACGAGGAAGAAGAGAAGGTACGAGAAATTAAAAGTATGCAACATATTCCTTTTTGGTGTTAAAAATGACCAGTTGTTAAAGCGAGAACTGCCACGGCACATTCCGGGACGGTATACACCATAATTACTCCTCTATCGTTAGGTTATTAAATAATTAATTGAACCAAATACGGTTGAAACAAAACTACCACCCGTTTGTCATGAATAAATTACACTTCGGACCTATATTCCCTTAATATTAGTTTATATGTCACTTAACAAGCTCATATAGACCAGAAGTAAAAAGAAAATATAATTTATTCAATACTAGCTTTCCCGACTCGTCGTTGCCCTGGAATTTTTACATTTTTTGTCTGTTTCTCTTATATCTTTTTATTTATGCCCATTTTAAATTATTATTTTAAAATAGGATTTTCAAATATAAATGTGATTACTGCTGTATCGTTTGGTCATTAAGTTATTTATTGAACCATCTTGTTAGACGACTATAACTGATTAAGTTAAGCTAATCTCATCTTATTATCTATTTATAACATTATTAGATGTAAGTAGCCACCAAAACTTTCAGTCTGAAAGTGCTCAATCTCTCGTTCCTTTCCGTAAGACATTCGCAGCCAAACTCGTCTTTCTACCATAGCGAAAAAAGACTCCCTCTTCTTCTTCTTCTTCTTCTTCTTCTTCTTCTTCTTCTTCTTCTTCTTCTTCTTCTTCTTCTTCTTTGTGCCTAACGATAAGAGGTATTCTCATGGACTGAGATTGTTTGCAAGGGCCCCCGTCTGAGGAACATATTAACACGGGATTACTTCTCTGCAGACTACAACATAGTTCTCAAAGCCAATGCAAAAGATTCATAGCGTAATTGTTAACAAAGAAACCGAAATGCATTCTGGCGGATAATTTTTTTTTATTTCAATAAATTAGCGATTAATAGTAAATATGAATAGAATATGGTGTAAGTCACATCGAGGCAAAACTGCGGACCTTTACTCTCTCTATGTTAATTTACAGCTTAATTAACAAGATCATATGAACAGGAAGTACGTAATAGGAAGTGATACAATGTCCTATCCCTATTGCGAATATGTATGTGTATAAAGTAAGTTTTTTTTTATTAAACTAGTTTACACAATGTGATCCGTCAATCTCTACTCAGAAATCAGAACAAAAAAATAATTAAAAAAATAATAAAAACAATAACAATAAGATTAATAAAACATAATAATTAAAAAAGAAATAATTAAAAAAAAAAAAAAAAAAATAAAAAAAAAAAAAAAAAAAAAAATAATAATAATAATAATAATAATAATAATAATAATAATAATAATAATAATAATAATAATAATAATAATAATAATAATAATAATTGCATAGGGTCAAGGAGGAGGAGAAGACCGAGGAGGGACAGCACAAACCAGACCTCCACTGGAAGTGCAGAGACTGCTTGGACCTTGGAGAGGCTTATATTGCTACCCAAATTCCAGAGAAGACTAATGATCCTTACCAGCGAGAAATCAATGGTAAACGGCTGTTGTGATACTGCAAGTTTAATTGCGGTGGCTATCGAAAAGAGGTGGAGAATACTGGAAATCTGTGGAGACTTGTTGTCACTCAGACTCCCGGGAATACCACCGGTTGTCGGTGAGCAATCACTGATGACCTGTGTGAGAACTCCTAGTGAGTAAATAATAATAATAATAATAATAATAATAATAATAATAATAATGATAATTAATATAAGGTTTTTATATGCACCTTTATTTCAAACTAACTTTGAACAATGCTAATTTGAAATGACACTCCATTGCCTACACGTACCCACCAGCTCCACATTTCTAATTACAACAAAAATCATATCATTTACCTACTTGCCTGGAGGTTAGACACACACTCAGTTGTGGAGATGAGAACTCCCATCCACCGGCTCCCCCATGTTGCGGATAGGGGAACTGCTTCTAGATATAGACGTCAGCTGCGAATACATAAAAGAAGCAGTTCCGGACAAAATCACGGGTTGCCCTCTGGCAATGCATAGCACCCGGAAGCCACCCCACTAGGGTTACGGTGAAGCCAAGGTGAGCAACTTTGTGGATGTGTGCTCCCAGCAGATGAATTCACAAGTTTAAGACAATGGTGGAGAGCACATTAGTTCAACATAAAACTACTGCGTTGTCTATAGGGGTGGCGTCCCTAGACAATATACAACTATCGAAAGATCTATTATGACTCATCTACTTAGAATTAAAGGTATTTAACTACTCCAAATATATTTGAAATTAGGGGTGGGATGTAATGGGTGAAAATTTCAGATTCATGCGAGTAGTATTTTTTTTGTGTTCATTTATATATAAATAACACTAAACAATCTAACATTTTGAAAATTTTGCAAAATTCAGAAGGTGCAGGCCAAAAATAGCCGTTAGGGCTCCACGGGACTCAAAATCCATCATTTTTCGGTGAAAAAGTGGTTTCATGCGACATTGCAGGTCCTAAAATATCATCAAAAGCTATGAATGGATATAGATGGTTAAATCTGATATAGTACTTTAATTTAGGACCATTTTCAGGTTGTGAAAGGGTTTTCATGAATGTAAAATAGCCAAAAACTATTGGCCTGCACCATCTGAATTTGGCAACATTTTCAAATTGTTTGATTGTTTAGTGTTATTTATGTATAAATGAACACAAAAAAATACTACTCGCATGAATCTGAAATTTTCACCCATTACATTGAAATATGCAAACATCAATAATCTATTTCTTATAGAGATTTGGTATTTGTCTGAAGCCGAAACTATACTATGACTTTTATTAATTTTATCTTTTTATGCTCACGGCAGTTTACTATATACTTTCAGACTAACCCGATATATTTAAATGCTCATTTCTGCAGTATCTGTAGTCAAGATACAGTCCCCTAGGCATTACCTCTTCCTTTTTTTAGACGGTGGTAGATAGTGTAGTATTTTCTGCTGTAATGATACCATTCTCTCAGACATGACCTCTTCGCTTGGAAGGGAAGTCTAGTATGTGTCTGTGTATCATGATACCACCATACCAGGCATTACCTCCTCCATTGGAAGGGACAGTGCAGTATGTGTTTGTTCGTCATTATATTTGATTTTCTTTCAGGTTTTAGCAATTTTATCTTAATTGAAACTGTAAAACAGACACACACACATATATATATATATATATATATATATATATATATAATATATATATATATATATATATATATATCAAACTCTATAATAAAAATCAATGTTGCATCCTTGTGCTTGTTTTACAAATACTTAAATAAATTATGCTCCGATTAACTGGCTACTCTGGTGCCCCCTTTACGTAAATTCACTAGACCAACTCGACAATAATCTATATAATAATAATAATAATGGTAATAATCCAGGTAAAAACATCCACAGGGTAGTAATCCAAAGAATTTCAACCGGGTTTATTCTCTCCAAATATGATCTGAGGTTAAGATCGGATTCTAACTCTG
>OY744534.1:15768008-15773008 GCA_963556195.1 Sepiola atlantica
TGGTCTGTCACGCTTACGTTTGAAATAGCATTTACGTTGGTCTGTCACGCTTACGTTTGAAATAGAATTTACGTTGGTCTGTCACGCTTACGTTTGAAATAGAATTTACGTTGGTCTGTCACGCTTACGTTTGAAATAGCATTTACGTTGGTCTGTCACGCTTACGTTTGAAATAGCATTTACGTTGGTCTGTCACGCTTACGTTTGAAATAGAATTTACGTTGGTCTGTCACGCTTACGTTTGAAATAGAATTTACGTTGGTCTGTCACGCTTACGTTTGAAATAGCATTTACGTTGGTCTGTCACGCTTACGTTTGAAATAGCATTTACGTTGGTCTGTCACGCTTACGTTTGAAATAGAATTTACGTTGGTCTGTCACGCTTATGTTTGAAATAGAATTTACGTTGGTCTGTCACGCTTATGTTTGAAATAGAATTTACGTTGGTCTGTCACGCTTACGTTTGAAATAGAATTGCTATCGCTAATCGTGCAGATTGAACGGACGTAATTATCTTACGAATATCTGCCATTGTTTTGACCCCGACTCCCTAGTTAATTATTTCTTGAGAAAGGGCTCGTTCTACATCGAATCTTTTGTTAAATTATATTTACTTGAATGTTAATAACCTTTATGAATGTTTATAATGCTCAAATGAATGCTTAGGATGTTTATGCATGCTTACAGTTATAAATAAACGGTTTATAATATTTATGGATGTTTATAATGCACAAATGAATACTTATACCGTTTATGAATCTTTACACTGCACAATTGAATGTTTATTATTCACAAAATACTTTATGTAATCTTTATGAATGTTTGTAATGTTTCTGAATATTTAAAACATGCAAATTAATGTTTATAATCTTAAGAACGTTTATAATAATGGGAACAGACGGAAAGAAAAGATAAATCTTTGTCACCTTTCGCTACCAGTAGTATACTACAATTTTCGAGGCAGATCCACAAACTAAGAAAACTACGAGATATTACAAGCAAATCTGTGCATTCCCCGGAAATAAGAACCAATACTAGCCAAACGGTTGAAGACAAGAAGAGGTTTATTCGCCGTGGATCGTCTGTTCTAAATCACTGATCAATGGGGAGGGGGGTGAGACAGAAAGGTCGATAATTACTGCTTAATTATATCTGATCTGGACATCTCTAAAACCACCAGTTCACACGCGTGTGCTTCTAAGCAAACTGACAACTTCTCTTCCTCACTCTCTTTCTCTTTGGGTCATGTGATGTCACATCCACTTCCAGCACACAGGAAGTCGAGTTGACATCCGAGTACACCAAGCTGACTCCGACTGAACCCTATTTCTTGTTATTCGTAACTAACAAAATTATACTCACCCAATATTTACCGCATAACGAGAAACTCTTATTTATTCTGGTTTAAGTACCCATTGTTTGTCCCCCCCCCCCAAAAAAAACAAACAATAATCGAAATATTTAATTAATATCTAAAATTTACTGTATGAAAAAGATTGCACAGAAATACAGGGTGGGCAAAAATAAGGGTCCTATTTTAAAAAATTCATAACTTTTTTATTTATTGATTTAAAAAAAATTTTTTTTTAGAATAAGTAAAGGACCCCTTCCGAAGCAAGCATGAGCCGTATTAGCCCTAAGGAACGTACCCTCATTTAGAAAACATTATTTTTGCTTAAAAAACTCAAAACAGTGTAAAAAACAATACTTTAGTTTTTGTAAGTTTTAAGAAGTGTTTTTCGGCTAAAATTTGTTTTGTTTATTTCAAAAAATCTCGGAAGGGTCAGTCTACACACACATAAAGTTTGGTGAGTTTAACTTTTATTTTGTGGAAGTTATTCAAATTCAAGTTATTCAAATTTAAAGATAGGACCCTTATTTTGGCCCACCCTGTATATACCATACCTACATATTTAAAGATATTAAAAACTGGTAGCATAATACCGTTGACCAGAAATGACTGGATTCGGTATTAAATAGCCATAAAAACGGGTTGATATGCTGTAAACGAAAACAAGCAACTACATGCTAAAAACGCATTCAAAATGAGTGTTACTGATTTACTTCACATCTTTTCGTTTCTTTTTACCAGTTATAATATAATGTTGCAAGTCAGTTTGGGTCCCGAATGCTTCCGCTAAGATCATGAATGAAAGTTTATAAAATGCATAATTGTTGTGAATTTGTATGCATTTGAATGTTAATAACCTTTCTGAATGTTTATAATGCTCAGATGAATGTTTAGGATGTTTATGCAGTTTATAATATTTATGGATGTTTATAATGCACAGATGAATGTTTATAATCTTTATGAATGCTTATACCGTTTATGAATCTTTACAATGCACAACTGGATGTTTATTATTCACAAAATAATTTATGTAATCCTTATGAATGTTTGTAATGTTTCTGAATATTTAAAATATGTAAACAAATGTTTATAATCTTAAGATAGTTTATCATAGACAAATGAAGTCTTATAATGTTTATAAATGTTTACCATGCACACATGAATGTTTATAATGCATAAATGAATGTTTATGCATGAGTAAATGTTTATAAGGTTTATGAATGTTAATAATGTTCCTGAATGTTTTACATGCACAAATGAATGTTTATGATGCGCAAATGAATGTTCATATTTTTTTTTGAATGTTTATAGTGCATAAATAAATGCTTAAAGATAAGTAAATGTTTATAAGGCTTATGAATGTTAATAATGTTTCTGAATGTTTTTAATGCACAAATGAATGTTTAAGATGCGCAACTGAATGTTCATCATGTTTATGAATGTTTATAATGCATAAATGAATGTTGATGCATAGTAAATGTTTATAAAGCTTATGAAAGGTAATCATGTTTCTGAATGTTTTTCATGCACAAATGAATGTTTTAAATGCGCAAATAAATGTTCATAATTTTTATGAATGTTTATAATGCATAAATAAATGTTTAAACATAAGTAAATGTTTATAAAGCTTATGAATGTTAATAATGTTTCTGAATGTTTTTTAATGCACAAATGAATGTTTAAGATGCGCAACTGAATGTTCATTATGTTTATGAATGTTTATGATGCATAAATGAATGTTTATGCATAGTAAATGTTTATAAAGCTTATGAATGTTAATAATGTTTCTGAATGTTTTTAATGCACAAATGAATGTTTAAGATGCGCAACTGAATGTTCATAATTTTTATGAATGTTTATAATCCATAAACAAATGTTTAAAGATGAGTAAATGTTTATAAAGCTTATGAAGGGTAATGATGCTTCTGAATGTTTCTAATGCACCAATGAATGTTTAAGATGCGCAAATGAATGTTCATAATGTTTATGAATGTTTATAATGCATGAGTAAATGTTTATAAAGCTTATGAATGTTAATAATGCTTCTGAATGTTTTTAATGCACAAATGAATGTTTTTAATGCACAAATGAATGTTTAAGATGCGGAACTGAATGTTCATAATTTTTATGAATGTTTATAATGCATGAATGAATGTTTATGCATAGTAAATGTTTATAAAGCTTATGAAAGGTAATCATGTTTCTGAATGCTTTTCATGCACAAATGAATGTTTTAAATGCGCAAATGAATGTTAATAATGTTGATGAATGTTTATAATGCATAAATGAATGTTTATGCATAGTAAATGTTTATAAAGCTTATGAAAGGTTATCATGTTTCTGAATGTTTTTCATGCACAAATGAATGTTTTAAATGCGCAAATAAATGTTCATAATTTTTATGAATGTTTATAATGCATAAATAAATGTTTAAAGATGAGTAAATGTTTATAAAGCTTATGAAGGGTAATGATGCTTCTGAATGTTTCTAATGCACTAATGAATGTTTAAGATGCGCAAATGAATGTTCATAATTTTTATGAATGTTTATAATGCATGAATAAATGCTTAATGATAAGTAAATGTTTATAAAGCTTATGAAGGGTAATAATGCTTCTGAATGTTTCGAATGCACAAATGACTGTTTAAGATGCGCAACTGAATGTTCATAATGTTTATGAATGTTTATAATGCATGAATGAATGTTTATGCATAGTAAATGTTTATAAAGCTTATGAAGGGTAATCATGTTTCTGAATGTTTTTCATGCACAAATGAATGTTTTAAATGCGCAAATAAATGTTCATAATTTTTATGAATGTTTATAATCCATAAACAAATGTTTAAAGATGAGTAAATGTTTATAAAGCTTATGAAGGGTAATGATGCTTCTGAATGTTTCTAATGCACCAATGAATGTTTAAGATGCGCAAATGAATGTTCATAATGTTTATGAATGTTTATAATGCATAAGTAAATGTTTATAAAGCTTATGAATGTTAATAATGCTTCTGAATGTTTTTAATGCACACATTAATGTTTTAAATGCGCAAATGAATGTTAATAATGTTGATGAATGTTTATAATGCATAAATGAATGTTTATGCATAGTAAATGTTTATAAAGCTTATGAATGTTAATAATGCTTCTGAATGTTTTGAATGCACACATTAATGTTTCTAATAAACTATATTACTTTCACAAACTTTGATCACTACTTACCTGTTTACAACAACCAAAATACAAAATATCTCGGGGAAAAAACCGAAAGAGATGAATAAAAACGATAAAAAATCGAAATTAAAACAAAATGGCGCCTACTTACTTTTCTTTAATGGAGTTAATAGAAAGCTGCATCCGGTCTCGGACTGCCATGAAGAAGACCTCTTCTCGTGTGGACAGAAAATATTCCAACATAGAATGCTGTTAAAACATACAAAAATTATTAAAAAATATAAACCAGAAATTCAGACCTCTTCTCGTGTGGACAGAAAATATTCCAACATAGAATGCTGTTAAAACATACAAAAATTATTAAAAAATATAAACCAGAAATTCAGACCTCTTCTCGTGTGGACAGAAAATATTCCAACATAGAATGCTGTTAAAACATACAAAAATTATTAAAAAATATAAACCAGAAATTCAG
>OY744534.1:15775508-15780508 GCA_963556195.1 Sepiola atlantica
TAGCAAATAATTAGTCGTTCATTGCGATAATTAAACAGGTGTTCCGATACAAAATGGAAAACGGTAAGTAAGTATTCCTGTTGACTTGTCTCTCCCTCAAAAGGGACAACTAATCTTAGTCTAACAGGACTTATCGGTCGACTTAGCATTGAACAGGTACTACACTTTAAATCATAGCTCAACGACAAGACACTATACAACATTTTTAGTCTTTTACTATCTATCTATCTATCTATCCCAATCACATTTTATAGTAACTAGCTAAATAAAACGTAGATGGATGTGACATCATAACACCGGATGTTTCACTAATACCTCCTGAGTAAATTCAATAATCGGTTCTTATTGGTTATTCTGTAGTGACGTCATTTTAACAAACAACTTCATTTTGAGAGCATTCCGTTTTCTGATTTTTTCTGAATGAAACTACACGTAGGTAATAATCACCACCAATTGCGTGTAGCAGATTACAATTAATCTTTTCCATGAACAACTATGAAAGCAGACGACATCTGAAATGTTTGTTGAAATGTTTTTTTTGTTGTTTTTTCTTTACTCTGAACTATCCAAAATAATTGCTTTTTTATATTATCACAGACAAGAATTGAATACTATTTATCGCAATATTGTTCATAGCCCCTGTAATGCTAAGACGGGGGCTTTAAGAGAATTATATTCAAGTTATCAAATTTAAATGCGTAATGCTAAGTCTCGGCCTAACGTGTTGTTGAACACTGTTGATGACAACTTCTCAAACGTGTCCGCTTTCTTAGACATAAATAGATCTTAATACTCTTTCTTCAACGTGGTTGTTTATTGGCCACGTTTAGACAAAAGTTAAATTGTTGACTTGGGTCTGAGGATTTCAAAACGTGCGACCGGTAGATCAATCATTCTCCATACTAGTGATTCCCGGAAAAGGATGAAACACATGTGTATGTGGATAATAATTTAATAATATTATTATAATATCATATATATATATATATATATATATATATATATATATATGTAATATTATAATAATATTATTAAATTATTATCTATCTATCTATCTTTCTCTCTCTCTCTCCCTCTCTCTCTCTCTCTCTCTCTCTCTCTCTATATATATATATATATATATATATATATATATATATATATATATATATATAATACTCTTTATTATGGAGTGGAAAATTCTGTGACACTAGAAAAAGTACACATGAAAGAGTAAAAAACAAAAACAAAGCAACGCTCAACACTTGTCGTTTAAGAGATGAATTCAACAACACTCAATTATTGTAAAACTGTCGATAACATCCAATTTGTTCCGCACGTATGACAAACGCGCCATTTGTCACGACTTAGTTACATTGAACAGCTTTCTTCTTCCTTCTTCTTTGTGCTTGAAATGCCTCAACAAACTTGCAATCTAAAAGAAACCCGCTTTTCCTTAATGAGCGTCGTCATCTTATCTTTGCAACCAGGGCTAATTGAGCGGGAAAGTAAAACCAAGGCAAACGAAAACACGATTACATTTGCATTCGAAATTTCTTCTACTCTTTTATTTTATGAGGGTTAAGTCTTTTTTTTTATAAGGATCTGATTTCTTTCCCAAGCATCAGCTTAAGATTAAAATTAGATGTGATAGAAAGGGATTCCATCCCAGGGAATTCAACAAAATGGGGGACAAACTGCAAACTTGTGCGTAGGGAGTCAAGTATGAGTACGTGTTCCCTATCTGTACATAGCTCATGTTGTCCTTGATGCTTTCAATTAAGGGAGTCTCTTAGCAAGTTGAATGAATGAGTCCTCTCCTCAGTTTTTAACTTTTTAGTAATAGAATTCCTCAAAAATGGCCACTCCCCACTTTTAGTTTTACCCTGGCTCCCCCAATTATCTTAGACGGACACAATCCACTTCAAAACTCAACCGCATTTATTTCTTCCCACTTAAGTTCCACTACTATTAAGAGATCGACTCGCTTGCTTTCCGTTCTAAAGAAATTGGAAAACAGTAAGAAGTCTTTGTCTTAGAAGAAAGTTAAGAAGGTCTTACTAACCATCTTTTGTTGTCCACCCCATTTTATTCCAATGCATTTCTATGCATTAGATATATATATATATATATATATATATATATATATATATATATATATATATATATATATATATATACTAATTCTATATATAATATATATATAATACTATAAATATTTATTAAAATATCAAAATGTTTTTCACCTACAAACGACGCCGTTTAGAGCTCTCTTACCCTCATCAGTGTAGGAGTGGTAGTTGCAGGCGGTCGCATGGACTCGAACGCCGTTCGTAGATTCGGTCTAGAATCACCAGACAAACGCTAAGAACCACAAAACTTGTAATTGAAATTAAGGTACACTCACCCGGGAGGAGGGGGCAGTGTCTTGTCGTCCACAGTGTTCGACGCTCGAGCGGAACTTACTTCTCGCAAAAATGACAACACACATTTTAATTTCAATTTGAAGACTATTAATTTAATTAATATATATATATATATATATATATATATATATACATATGCCTGTCTCTCTCTCTCTATATATATATGTCTATATATATGTCTATATATATATATATATATATGTCTATATATATATGTCTATATATATATGTGTATATATATATATGTCTATATATATATATGTCTATATATATATATGTATATATATATGTATATATATATATGTATATATATATATATATATATGTATATATATATGTATATATATATATGTATATATATATATATGTATATATATATATGTATATATATATACATATGTATATATATATATATGTATATATATATATGTATATATATATACATATGTATATATATATATATATATATATATATATATATATGTATATATATATATGTATATATATATGTATATATATATATGTATATATATATATATGTATATATATATATATGTATATATATATATGTATATATATATACATATGTATATATATATATATATATATATATATATATGTATACATATATATGTATATATATATACATATGTATATATATATATATATATATATATGTATACATATATATATATATATATATATATATATATATAAAATTAAAAAGGAAAAGCTCAAAACTACATTATTTATAAAAATAGCCGTAGGGCCGATGTTGAAAGGGGCGAAATAACTGAGCTGGGGCGTAACAATTTAATATACACCTGTGAATATCAATGCCACCTTTTGAATTAAAAAAGGGGGAAAAAGGAAAATAATTTCTATGTAAAAGTAATTGCTTGAAAAGTTGCAAAAACGCAAAATGTAGATAAAAAACATAAAAATATTATTTACTAGCTTTTATATTTATTTATTTGTGACTGTATTTATTTATTCCTATTTGTTTAATTATTTATGTATTATTAACCAATCACAATTGTTAAATTATTCATGAGCATATAAGTATGTGCATATGCAATATGTATATATATATATCAATTAATTAATCAAGTTCAAATATATTTACACAAAACCAATAGATAAAAATTAAGTCATTTTATATATATATATATATATATATATATATATATATATATATATATATATATATATATACGCCTTACTTATATTATTATACTTATATCATTAAAATTATATGTTACGTATGGATTTTCTGATTTACTTTAACAGTCATAAATATTGAGTTGAGCTTTCTAGTAGTATAAAATATACTCATTGCAAGTAAGCTGTACAGAAACGTTTAACCCGTAAATGTTCAGAAGACAATGTTACCAGATAAGATAAGAGTAATTTTAAGGAGATACACATGCTTATATATATATATATTAAACTGAACAATTAAATAGTATATATAAGATGAACATACAATAAATATTTTTTCAAGTGCTCAAAACAAGACAACTTAACACACACACACACACACATATGTATATAAATATACATTATATAAACATTTAAAATGGTCTACACAAATCAATTAATGCTTCGGTACTACGGTGTACATCGTCAGAACGACAAGTTCATACGCAAATCAAATTTTCCCCTAAAAGTGTTTTTTATGGGACAATTTGATTTCAATATAAACTTATGGTCACAACGAGGTGCATGTTTTTTTTTTAGACAATTTGATTTCAATATAAACTTATGGTCACAACGAGGTGCATGTTTTTTTTTTAGACAATTTGATTTCAATATAAACTTATGGTCACAACGAGGTGCATGTTTTTTTTTAGACAATTTGATTTCAGTACGAACTTGAGGTCCCAACGTGGTTCACGGCAGTTCCGAACATGAATTGATTCGTGTAAACCATTTTTAATGTATATATATATATAATTACAAATTTACAATATTATAGCCAACGCCTATATACTATTATGTAATATAAAGCGATAATATTGTTTATACAATTTTATAAATGCTCTACTTGTTATTGAGCACTTTTGAAAATATTGGTTTCATGATTATTTTATTAATATATTTTAACTTGATTAATTGAATTTATATATATATATATATGGATGTGTATGTATCTTTGTATATATATATATATATATATATATATATATATATATATATATATATGTATATATATATATATATGTATTCATATATTCATATATATATTTATATATAATATATAAGTATATATATATAAGTATATATATAAGTATATATATAAGTATATATATATAAGTATATATACATATATATATAAGTATATATATAAGTATATATACATATGTATATAAGTATATATATAAGTATATATATACATATATATATATATACATATATAAGTATATATATTGTTTGTATTTAGGCAGCATATTTTCATTTAGGCAAACATTATTTAATAACACGAAGTGGTTTTGTTTGATGCAACTTTTTAAAATTTTTTCAATTTTCCGAATTGTCCATCTAATATTCCGGTTAAATTGATGTAAATATGATCCATGGGTTTCTTGTTCCATT
>OY744534.1:15785508-15800508 GCA_963556195.1 Sepiola atlantica
GGGAAAAGTGCAACCGAAACATGTATGCACATATGTAACCAATAATGTTTGTATAAATAAAAATTTATACTTATAAACAGCTCTACTTGTTATTGAGCACTTTTTATAAACACTTGAGTTTCTACGGATTTACATTTACAGAAACTAATACAATACATGTACGATATATATATATATATATATATATATATATATATATATCTTTCTGTTTTTTCTTGAGATGGGGCATCCTACCGTATGCCAGACATTCGCCGGCTATTTCAGACACTCCAGCCTAGAGATCGTTTTAAGATTCGAACCGTCCCCTTAAGTGCAGTTGTTTGTATTTCTCTTGCACTCAGTTCACCGGGTATACTCGGCAGATAGCTCTTGAAATTCTTCTTCATTAGTCCTGTTGCTCCTATAATTACTGGCATGATGTGTGTGTGTGTGTTGAAACGAAATCAATAAAGTGCTTGATCGTAAAAATATGAGAGCTAATATACAAACTATCTATTTAAAATCTATACGTTACTCACTTCAGAGACGTACCATGGTTTCATTAGAATAGACTGAGCTTTTATTGTTGTTAATATATATATATATATATATATATATATATATATATATATATATATATATATATATATATTATAATATAAAATGAAGTAATAAAATAAGGTGTCAATCAAATTTTATTAGAATTCAAAGTTTATGCAAAGCATCCTTAAGTCCTTAGCTCATGAGTTTTCAAAGATAATTCTTCTCTTCAGAGGACCATTACCGCAGTTATACTACTACAGGCAATAAAATTACGCTTTGAAAATATATAAAATTATATACACAAATATACAAAAATACATAACATCAAACATATCAATCCAAAAACATACTTTTGTTGAATCCATACAGTATACTTTTGTTGAATCCATACAGTATGTTTTTAAATATTCTAACCACTCCTTTAAGTACAATTGTTTGTAACTCTGTTGTACTTGGTTCACCGGGTATATTCTCCAGGTAGTTTTTGAAATTCTTTTTCACGAGTCCGTTTGCTCCTATAATTACTGGAATGATGGAGATCTTCCTAAGATTCCAGTTTCTTTTCATGTCGTACATAAGACCTTGGTACTCGTTATCTTTTCCCTTTCTGCTCTGTTCAAGCCAGTTTCAATAGGGACACTGACTTCAACTAGAGTTTCTACTTTATCCGTCTTGTCCCATATCACTATGTCAGGTTTAACAGCTCCGTTTTCTAGATATGTAGCTGTAGGGATTGCATAGTCATAGTGGATGGTGTATCACTTATTTCCAACTGTTCTTTCTGGTATATGCTCCCAGGACTGCTGCTACACTGGATATGTAACTTTTTACATATAGTCCAGTGAAGATATTTGCACACTCCGTTGTGTCGCATTGTATAGTAGCCATCCCCCAGGAGAACCGTACAACTGGATGTCAGGTGTCAATGTTTTATTGTCTCATTTTACTTCAGATAAAGTTCTCAGAAATCAAGGGGTCCCTTCCTGGGGCTAACACTTGATCTCTGTATGAGATACATAAATATTTGACTGTTCCATTAAAGTTCTCCTTTACCTTTCAAACGTTGAGTTCGTAAAGAAGTAAAGAACATTAATTTTCCTCTCCCCAATTGACCAGTTGGTTATCTTTATATATTTCTTGCTGTTTCTTGGTTTTACCGGATTCCAGGACAAGAATGCATCCGGTCTTGTTGAGTATCCAGCCAATTGCTGTTGCTTGAAGTAACATCACTAGGAGAAGGTGCACCATTCCTCGTATAGGCGTGTAGCCAAAACCGAAGAGATCTGATTTGGGCTTTGAATACTATGTTATTTTGAATATTTGGTCAGGGTTTACTTGTAGGTTGAAGTATCCTCATTTCATATTTTCATAACAAATCTTTTTACAGAGATATCGAAAACACTCGAGGATGGTGTCTAGTAGGTAATTCAAACCCCTCAATGTGTGTATGTGTTAAAGTGTGTGCGAGGAGATGAGTACGGATACGAGGGAATGTGTGTGACATTGCTTTGACACGGATAACGATGACTCCAGACAAAATAACAACTACTTGTGACATTCTCAAACGGCAGTCAAATCGAATCCTAAAGACAAAGATTGAAAGAAGGATTATTTAATAGTAGAAGCTGAACTTTACCTATGAAAAATAACAAAAGTGAAGACCCCCTGCTACTTACTCGCTCAAGCCCCGCGACGGAAATACTCCCCCCCCCCATTGATGTGAACCGTTATCATTTTTTTTCGGAGATGTGGTCAAATTGTTCAGTTGAGTCTGAGGATTTTGCTATTAGGCAGGTGAAATAAAGTATCTCAACACGCCCTAAAGCTCGCAAATTGGGATCTCATGATCGAATGTAATGCAATACTAGAAGAAGAAAAAGAAGAAGAAGAAGAAGAAGTTGAAGAAGAAAAATAAGAAAAGGAAGAAGAGACAGAAGGAGAAAAAGAAGAAGAAGAAGACACAGAAGAAGAAGAAGAAGAAGAAGAAAAAGAAGAAGAGGCAGAAGAAAAAGAAAAAGAAGAAGAGGCAGAAGAAGAAGAAGAAGAAGAAGAAGAAAAAGAAGAGACAGAAGAAGAAGAAGAAGAAGAAGATAAAGAGGCAGAAGAAGAAGAATAAGAGGAAGAAGAAGAAGAAGAGGCCGACGAGACAGAAGAAGAAGAAGAAGAAGAAGAGAAGGCAGAAGAAGAAGAAGAAGAAGAAGAAGTAGAAAAAGCAGAAGAAGAAGAAGAAGAAGAAGAAGAAGAAGAAAAAGAAGAAAGAAAAAGAGACAGAAGAAGAAGAAGAAGAAAATGCAGAAGAAGAAGAAGAAGAAAAAAAGACAGAAGAAGAAGAAGAAGATGAAAAAGAAAAAGAAGAAGAAGAAAAAGAAGAAGAGACAGAAGAAGAAGAAGAAGAAGAAGAAGAAGAGGCAGAAGAAGAAGAAAAAGAAGAAGAGGAAGAAGAAGGAAAAGAAGAAAAAGAAAAAGAAGAAAAAGAAGAAGAAGAAGAAGAAGAGGCAGAAGAAGAAGAAAAGAGGCAGAAGAAGAAGAAGAAGAAAAAGAAGAAAAAGAAGAAGTAGAAGAAGTTGAATGAGGAAAAATAAGAAAAACAAGAGACAGAAGGAGAAGAAGAAGAAGAGACAGAAGTAGAAGAAGAAAAAGCAGAAGAGGCAGAAGAAGAAGAAAAAAGAACTAGAAGAAGAGGCAGAAGAAGAAGAAGAAGAAAAAGAGGCAGAAGAAGAAGAAGAAAAAGAAGAAGAGACAGAAAAAGAAGAAGAAGAAGAAGAAGAAGTTGAATGAGGAAAAATAAGAAAAAGAAGAAGAGACAGAACGAGAAGAAGAAGAAGAAAAAGAAGAAGAGGCAGTAGAGGAAGAAAAAAGAAATCGAAAAGAGGCAGAAGAAGAAGAAGAAAAAGAAGGAGAAGAAAAAGAAGCAGAAGAAGAAGAAGAAGAAGAAAAAAAGGCAGAAGAAGAAGAAGAAAAAGAAGAAAAAGAAAAAGAGACAGAAGAAGAAGAAGAAGAAGAAAAAGAAGAAGAGGCAGAAGAAGAAGACGAGACAGAAGAAGAAGAAGAGGCAGAAGAAGAAGAAAAAGAAGAAAAAGAAGAAGAAGAAGAAGAAAAAGAAGAAGAGGCAGAAGAAGAAGAAAAAAGAAAAAGAGACAGAAGAAGAAGAAGAAAGAAGAAGAAGAAGAAGAGGCAGAAGAAGAAGAAGAAGATGAAAAAGAAAAAGAAAAAGAAGAAGAGACAGAAGAAGAAGAAGAAGAAGAAGAAGAAGAAGAGGCAGAAGAAGAAGAAGAAAAAGAAGAGGAAGAAGAAGGAAAAGAAGAAAAAGAAAAAGAAGAAAAAGAAGAAGAAGAAGAAGAGACAGAAGAAGAAGAAAAGAGGCAGAAGAAGAAGAAGAAGAAAAAGAAGAAAAAGAAGAAGAGACAAAAGAAGAAGAAGAAGTAGAAGAAGTTGAATGAGGAAAAATAAGAAAAACAAGAGACAGAAGGAGAAGAAGAAGAAGAAGAAGAAGAGACAGAAGTAGAAGAAGAAAAAGCAGAAGAGGCAGAAGAAGAAGAAAAAAGAACTAGAAGAAGAGGCAGAAGAAGAAGAAGAAGAAGAAGAAAAAGAGGCAGAAGAAGAAGAAGAAAAAGAAGAAGAGACAGAAAAAGAAGAAGAAGAAGAAGAAGAAGTTGAATGAGGAAAAATAAGAAAAAGAAGAAGAGACAGAACGAGAAGAAGAAGAAGTAAAAGAAGAAGAGGCAGTAGAGGAAGAAAAAAGAAATCGAAAAGAGGCAGAAGAAGAAGAAGAAGAAGAAGCAGAAGAAGAAGAAGAAAAAGAAGGAGAAGAAAAAGAAGCAGAAGAAAAAGAAGAAGAAGAAAAAAAGGCAGAAGAAGAAGAAGAAAAAGAAGAAAAAGAAAAAGAGACAGAAGAAGAAGAAGAAGAAAAAGAAGAGGCAGAAGAAGAAGACGAGACAGAAGAAGAAGAAGAGGCAGAAGAAGAAGAAAAAGAAGAAAAAGAAGAAGAAGAAGAAGAAAAAGAAGAAGAGGCAGAAGAAGAAGAAAAAAGAAAAAGAGACAGAAGAAGAAGAAGAAAGAAGAAGAAGAAGAAGAGGCAGAAGAAGAAGAAGAAGAAAAAGAAGAAGAAGAAGAAGAAGAGGCAGAAGAAGAAGAAAAAAGAAAAAGAGACAGAAGAAGAAGAATAAGAAGAGGCAGAAGAAGAAAAAGAAGAAAAAAGACAGAAGAAGAAGGAGAAAAAGATGAAAAAGAAAAAGAAGAAGAAAAAGAAGAGACAGAAGAAGAAGAAGAAGTAAAAAAGAAGAGGCAGAAGAAGAAGAAGAAGAAGAAGAAGAAGAGGAAGAAGAAGGAAAAAAAGAAGAAAAAGAAAAAGAAGAAAAAGAAGAAGAAGAAGAGGCAGAAGAAGAAGAAGAAAAAGAAGAAAAAAGAAGAAGAGACAGAAGAAGAAAAAGAAGGAAAAGAAGAAGAAAAAGAAAAAGAAGAAAAAGAAGAAAAAGAAGAAGAAAAAGAAGAAAAAGAAGAAGAAGAAGAACATGCAGAAGAAGAAGAAAAAGAAGAAAAAGAAGAAGAGACAGAAGAAGAAGAAGAAGAAGAAGAAGAAAAAGAAGAAAAAGAAGAGACAGAAGAAGAAGAAGAAGAAGAGGCAGAAGAAGAAGAAAAAAGAGAAAAAGAAGAAGAAAAAGAAGAAGAAAAAGAAGACGAGGCAGACGAAGAAGAAGAAAATAAAAAAAGAAGAAAAGTAGGAAGAAGAGGAAAAATAAAAGATGAAGATGATGAAGAAGAGAAAGTGGAAGAATACAAATACAATTATAGGAGAAAAGACGAAGAGAAAGAAGAAAAAGAAGAAGAAGAAGAAGAAGAAAAAGAAGAAGAAGAAGAGCCAGAAGAAGGAGAAAAAGAAGAAGATGCAGAAGAAGAAGAAGAAGAAGAAAAAGAAGAAGAAGAAGAGGAAGAAGAAGGAAAAGAAGAAGAAAAAGAAAAATAAGAAAAAGAAGAAGAGGCAGAAGAAGAAGAAAAAGAGGCAGAAGAAGAAGAAGAGGCAGAAGAAGAAAAAGAAGAAAAAGAAGAAGAAAAAGAAGAAGAAGAAGACGAGGCAGAAGAAGAAAATGAAAAAAAGAAGAAAAGTAGGAAGAAGAGGAAAAATAAAAGATGAAGATGATGAAGAAAAGAAAGTTGAAGAATACAAATACAATAATAGGAGAAAAGACGAAGAGAAAGAAGAAAAAGAAGAAGAAGAAGAAGAAAAAGAAGAAAAAGAAGAAGAAGAGGAAGAACAGAAACAAAAATAGGTAGAGTAAGAAGAGAAAGTTAAATAATAATAATAATAATAATAATAATGATAATAATAATAATAATAATAATAATGATAATAATAATAATAATAATAATAATAATAATAATAATAATAATAATAATAATAATAATAATAATTATTATTATAATAATCAAAATAATAATTATAATAATCAAAATAACAAAAATAAAAAAATAATAATAATTAGACGAAGAAGAAGAGGAAGCAAAAAATAAGAAGAAAAGAAGAAGATGAAAACAAAAGAAGAAAAAAAAAATAAGATAAGGAAGAAGAAAAGGAATGAGAGGAAGAGTAAAAAAAGAACAAAAAAACAGAAGAGGAAAAGGAAGAGGACAAAGAAGAATATCCCGGAAGGCGATCATAAAAGATGGAAATGGAAACTACATTTTTATGCAAGTAAAAACCAAGTTGAGAGCAATCGTCGAAAATCGCAATCGTCGAAAATATATTAGAAAGAATCCCAAACAAGTCAATCAATGGAAATATTAGCCAAGAAAGAAGGGTGCAAAGAATCATGCCAGCAGCAGGCTAGACGGAAGGGAAGATGGAAATAGATAGATTAGCAGGCAGAAGAAGGTATCGGCCAACTGCAATGCCCTTTTTTTAGCCATTATAGGTTGGGGGTTATTAAGAAAGGGTTGGTAGAGATTGTTATTTCGGTTACCTATTAATATATACTTATGTGTGAGATTTGTTTTTTAAAAAGATGATTTTGTTTGATTCTATGTTATGTGCTACCTACCTGGAACGATTCTTCATTCAAGGTTTCACCCTAGGAAACCGAAAATATATTTATAAGAGAGGAAAGAGTAAGTAAAGAAATACGAAAAAAAAAAAAAAAAAAATAAATAAATATAATAAATTTAAAAAATATATAATAAATTAAAAAAAAAAAAAAAATAATAATAATAACTTAAAAAAATATAATAAATTAAAAAAAATAATAATAAATTAAAAAAAAAAAAAATAAATAATTAAAAAAAATATGATAAATTAAAATAATAAAAATAAATTAAAAAAAATAATAACTTTTAAAAAATATAATGAATTAAAAAAAATAATAATAAATTAAAAAAGTAAAAATAAATAAAAAATAAAAAATAAAAAATAAATATAATAAATTAAAAAATAAATAAATTCAAAAAAATAAAAATAAATTCAAAAAAATAATAACTTAAAAAATATAATAAATTAAAAAAATAATAATAAATTTAAAAAAATAAAAATAAATTAAAAACAAAAAATAAAAATAAATATAATAAATTAAAAAAATAAAAATATATTTAAAAAAATAATAACTTAAAAAAATATAAATTAAAAAAAATAATAATAAATTTAAAAATAAAAATAAATTTAAAAAAAAATAAATAAAAAATATAATAAATTTAAAAAATATATAATAAATTAAAAAAATATATAATAATTAAAAAAAAATAATAATAAATTAAAAAAAATAATAATAAATTAAAAAAATATATAATTAATTAAAAAAAAAACATTAAAAATAATAAATAATTGTTTGTTTACTTTCAAACGGGTATTTTTTTGTCATATTATCAACATACATAAAGCGATGGGGTCATTAGAAGTTTCGGGGATCTTAAACATCATACTCTGTCCACCAGGGAACCCTTTAATGGGAAACAGATCGCCTTCGCTTATTGTTTTATATTATAGCCAACTCTCATCGAGATAACTAAACAAGAAGTGTCAATCTCGTTGTAAAGAATGTTACTGACGTCACCGTCGACCAATCGTCTTCGAGGTTTGGCGAAGCGTTGTATAAAATATATTCAACATTTATTTACTGCCTTTTGTTTTGTTGTTGTTATCCGGCACTGAATAAGAACTCTGTGTCTTCCTTCTCAAAGACCTAGACCCTATGGTACCCTATTTTGGTGCTGGTATCGGATATGAACCAGTTTCTGGGAACTTCACATCGGCAGCGTTCGGGCATGTTACGTAAACACCCGAGAGATGCCGAGACGAATGTTGACAGACGATAACTTCGATACGTAGCTGAGTCGTATTTTTCAGTTTTATTTTCAAGAAAGATAGCAAATAGTAAAAAACGAACAAAACATAGCGAAATCACTGTTAATAAATACTTACAATTTTTTTTTAACAAAACAATGCTAAATAACTGTTTGGCTAAGATCAAAGTGTAGTATCTGTTCCGATGGATACTACACCCCATAGACTGGTATTGTCTTGCCCTTCGGGCTTGACTTACGCCAGTCAATGGGTCTGTCCTATGCAGTTCTAGGAGGTCCACCCTCCCAGGCTTTGCCTCCCCTCTTTGGGGAGGAGTAAGTTTATTGCTTACTGTCTGAGGCGCCCCTACCTGGGAATGCCGACGGGGCTGCCAAGGCAATTTTTAAATGGCCAGAGTGCTCACCTCTCGGGCGCTGGCTTTTTTAACCCCACTTTCCCGACCCGACCTTGGGTCACATCTTACTTGTGGGAGTAGGATCAAAACTGGCCTTGTGCCTAACACCTGGAGAGGAGTAAATCAATACTGGTTTAAAAGTAGTTTTTTGTGTTTCTTAAAATTGAAAAATAATATTTGGGGGTGTTTTTGGAGGAGCTTTTTTGTCTTTTTTAATCAGTCGGGTTAGGTTAGGGGTTAAGTCAGGTCAGGGTTAGGTTTAAACAGAGACTCGTCTATCTCAACCGTATGCCCTGGGCCTCCAATCTGACGAGAATTTCGTAACAAATGGTCTTCGAAGATTTCCATCAAAAAATTCTTCCAATCGGTCTGCGTGTTCGGTGATCTAACGCCGCATTCATTCCATGTTGTCTGCTAGCTGACAGCTGATTGGTTAATCGGCTCGACATTTCTCGGGTGTTTACGTAACATGCCCGAACGCTGCTGACGCGAAATTCCCGAAAACTGGTTCATATTCGATATAAGTACCCAATTTTTTTATCTTGAATTTTCAAGTTTCCCTTTCTTTTGACATATTTACGTATTTTTTTCGTGTCATCTCACTCTCCTTATCTTATGCTGCCGCCGATGCTACTTCAGGCTTTCTTTTTTATTTACGTCATTTATTTATTAACCTCATCATCTTACTCTCCTACTCTTTCGCTGTTGTCAATGGCTAGAAATGGCTGCAGCAGTTTACGATTTGATTGAAAGCCGCGAAAAAAGGTAAAAAAAAACACTAGACAACACTAAACATGCGAAACGTTAGCGTTGTGTTAGAGTTTAAAACATAAAGTTTGCCATTCAAAAATAAACTTCTTCGAAAAGAAAAGAAGGTGTCTTTGAAATCGTAAACCGCTACGGGACGGACTTGTGATTTTCCGTAGATACCCGGGACTGACTGAGTAGGTACTGAACTCTTTGTGATACCCATTCCTTACAAGTACCTTTTTACTCGCTATTAATCGATTATGTATTCAAATAAAAATACGCTAGCATGAACTAGTAAAATACACTTTAAAAAAATCCTATTTTAAAAAATAATTTAATTACGAGATTAAATCCACTTATAATATAACGGGAATTTCACCCCCCCCTTTTTTTGGGGGGGGGGGGTCAAAATCCCCCTCCTTTTTTTTTTTTACCTTTTTTAAAAAAAAATATTGGGAGACTTATTTATTTATTTTTTTTAACTAAAAATATTTTTGGTCCGAAACAATGTCTCACCACCCAAGAACGCAACAGCCTAGCAAAAATAGACTCCCTAACGGTCGTCTATTTTTGCTAGTCCACTATATTACATTTCCCTTTCTTCGTAAACAAGTCAGTCATTTTAATTTTTTGTCAATAGTTGAACCCCCCCCCCAAAAAAAAAGAAAAGAATCATTTCGAGAGTCTTCGAAATTTGAACGTCTGCTATAAATTATTTATGGCTTTTATTGTTTGTTTACGAGTTATCGACTGTTAACTATTCTGTAGTTTACCCTAAAAGACGAGAGAGGCAGCCGCGGGCCCTTACCTGTACAGTTTGGTTGGCGTTGAAAAGCATAATGCAAAGGAACCCCAACACTTCCTTAGCAATGTCGTCATTTCTGGATGCTAGGTGAGGCAGGCATTTGTTCATAGCACCACATCGGTCGTAGAAACGTTGGAGAGCAGCGATAATCTTCAGTTGTCTGCGAAGTAGACGGAAGAAGAGACATATTGGAATGTAATATTGAGATTGGAGGGCATACAAAGAAGAGTGACAAAACAAATAAAAAGAGAGCAAAAAATCGCAGTCATGTGCTGTATGTATCATTTGGATTGTTCGGACCATTCTTCTGATCTTGGGTGCTATTCTCACAATGTTTCGGCCGATATAACCTCCGAACTTCTTTAAGTGTATCTTGAGAATGAAACTTATTAGTGAATGGTGGAAAGAATGTGTTTGTTCTTTTTTTTCGCACGCACCATAGTCGTTATAATTCAAAATGTGTGATGCGTTTCTGAAACGGAAAGAGCGTTGAGTCGATTCCATTTTTGTATAAATGAAAGTTCCGTACTAGACGAGGATTAACAATATGTATTATTTGGATTGTACAGATCATAAATAAAAATAAAATAAAATAAATAAATAAATATAAATAAAATATAAAATAAATAAAATATAATATAAATAAAATAAATAAATAAATATAAATAAAATAAATAAATAAATATAAATAAAATATAATATAAATAAAATATAAAATAAATAAAATATAATATAAATAAAATAAATAAATATAAATAAAATATAATATAAATAAAATATAAAATAAATAAAATATAATATAAATAAATATAAATAAATAAATAAAATAAATAAATAAATAAATAAATATTTAATAGCTTCTTTCGGTATTTTGATTCATGTCTAGGTAACTATAAACTATTTTCGTTGTAAGGGACAAATCCCCCCTTAGTTTTGCATTTAATAGAAACTTACTACTTAAATGAAGAATTCTGGTTAATTAATCTTATCTTATTATTGATTTAAACGATTTATAAATAAATAATAAACATCTTCCACAAAAACACCGAAGTATAACAATCTTAATAGTTGCTTGAATAGTTGGCTGAGTTCATGAAACTGGCTCTAAACTGTTGAACTTAAAAAAGATCAGCTCCGTTGTTAGCTTCGTATCCAAATGACGTAAATAGACATCTGAAGGCTAATTGATGTAACTTTAGAAAGTAAAAAAAATACCATCAAGTCAATTAGAATTTTTATAAATAAATTATAGAACTTATTAACTATTTTAAGAAATATTACTGAATTAAAATTTATAAATCTCCACACAACTTTTAGGATATACTAGCTCTGAACGTAACATTCAAAATGGCGTTTTAGTGGGTTCCCCCACGTGTGAGTTTGCTCTTTATTTGTTTTTTGTTTGTTTTCACCCAAAAATGAACCACTGTATAGTGTAGGTTTTTTCAAGACACTTTAATCCAAGAACGTTTTACTCTTTGTGAATTTTTCTGATGATTTTGTAATGTTGCAGAGACGATACTGACATAAAAATGTTGTTTGGCACAAGACAAATTAAACGGACCGTAAAAATATATATCACAGGAATGTTATGCTTTGTGGAATTGTGAAAAAATAAAAATAAAAATAAAAATAATAAAATAAAAACATGGTTATTTGGAATATAATATGAACCTGACTTATATTTGCTCTGTTATCACTAATTGACAATCATCGAGCTGAATCTTTTAAGGAGACTACAAAGTAAAAGGAACTGATAGTATATGCTAATACATATATTGTCATTAATAATTATATATATATATATATATATATATATATATATATATAGTAAGCTATGAAAATATATTTATGGCAATTAAGCTACACAGAGGCTCCCGCGTTTCATCCCCGGGGGCATTTTCAGGTTACTTACGTATCGAGCACTATTGAAGTAAATACTGAAAATTGATACATAAAAAATTATAGCTACTTATAAAATTTTATGTGACATGTACAAAATCTGCGACACTGGCATGTCGATGTTATCAATCAGCAGCTATTATAAACTGAGATCTCATCAGGTAGAGTTAGAATCCGATCTTAACCTTAGATCATATTTGGAAAGAAACATATATATATATATATATATATATATATATATATATATATATATATATATATGAAGAAACCATTATTTTTTTTGAAGTACAAAAGAACAAATAAATGTTTAGTTGTTTTGTTTTTTATATGAAGATTGATAATTTGTCCGGTGCTACAAGATCAGGTTGTTTGAAGATACTTTGTTCCGAACTTAAAATGCACCAAACATTGATGTTATTGTTTTTTCACTTTTCTATTTGAAAAGCTCAATCATGTTCGGGAAGGCTAAAAACAAAAACAAAAGTTTTCCTCTAAAAAACAAACACTATGAATAAATCATCCTTGGCCTTTTGGCTAAGATCAGAATGTAGTATCTGTTCCGATGGATACTACACGCTGTACACCGGTACCGTCTTTTCCTTCGGGGCTTGATTGCGCCGGTCTGAGGGATTGTCCTGTGCAGTTCTAGGAGGTGCACTCTCCCAGGCTTTGCCTTCTCATCTTTTGAGAAGGGGCTAGTTTATTGCTAATCGCCTGAGGCGCCCCTACCGGGGAATGCCAACGAGGTTTCCCAGACATTTTTGTAGCGTAGAGTGCTCTTCCTCTAGGACACTGGCTTTCAACCCCACTGCCCCGACCCTGTGTCACATCTTAACGTTGTGGGAGGTATAAAAATACAAAAAAAAGAGAAGTATTCGAAGCATAAAAACTTTTACTATATTCGGCATTAAATAACCTGAAAAATGTTGATATGCCATAAAACAAACCAACTAAACCAAACACCATGAATAAATACTTGAACATATAAAGAACTTGAAGCATAAAAACTGGTGGCAAAATGACTGGATTCGGCATTAAATAACCCGAAAAGGGTTGATATGTCGTAAAACAAACCAACCAAACCAAACACCATGAATAAATATTTGAACATGTAAAGAACTTAAACACTTTTACTTAAATGACCGGATTTGGCATTAAATAACCCGAAAAGGGTTGATATGTCGTAAAACAAAACAATTAAACCTGATAATTTGTATTATTTGGATTATTCGAACTACTAGTCTCATCTTGGATGTTATTCTCGCAATGTTTTGACTGATAGAACGGGAGCAAACTACCTACATTGATTGAGTAATGAGTCCGCTTCGAAATTCCGTGCAGATTCCCGAGTTCAACAGAAAGATTCTCCAGCTCGACAAGATGCACCCGAAGAGAGTCGGAGGGTACATCGGTCGAAACGTTGTGAGAACAGTAGTCCGAGTAATCTAAATAATACAAGTAAATGTTTGATTGTTGCACAACGTAATAATGGACATGCGTTTCCTCACACGACAGCTCTAGAGACACGTTGGAACATCCAAGCGGTCTCTTGGGTCTCATCGGTCCAATGTCTCGTATGAATCGTAAATAATTGAATTGAATTATTTGACACATTCAAAACAACTGCTTCAAATAAATTTAAAACTATGTACAGGTTTCACAAATTTAATCATTTAAATTCAATTTATTTTTAATAGGGTAATATATATATACATATATATATATATATATATATGTAAAATAAAAATGGAATAAAGGATAAGCAAATCAACTACTAGCAAAAATATAAACTCAAAAACACATATGGAATAGTTCTACCAAAATATTTCAATTGTTAGGACAATCATCATCGGTTGGCAGCAGAACTTTAATTAAAAAAAGGAAAAGTTTCAAATTTGTACAAAGAACGCAATTTGGAAAAAAATATAGTTACGTTAACATTTCTTTCTTTCTTTCTCCCTTTCTACTGTTAATTACACGTGACTAGATATCTTTTCCAAATTGCGTTCTTTGTACAAATTTGAAACTTTTCTGTTTTTAATTAAAGTTCTGCTGCCAACTGATGATGATTGTCCTAACAATTGAAATATTTTGGTAGAACTATTCAATATGTGTTTTTGAGTTTATATTTTTGCTAGTTGTTGATTTGCTTATCCTTTATTCCATTTTTATTTTACATTTTGTCTGAAACATTGTTTCTTTTATTCCTCATATATATATATATATATATATATATATATATATATATGTTTTTAAAAGGCCGTGGGCAATTCAAATATATATATATATATATATATATATATATATATATATATATATTTAATAGAAAAACCATAAAAATCAGTTACTCTTGTACCAAAAACAATGATAGAATAATCAGCACCCATAATCGTAAATTACTAAACAATTCTAGTAAAAATAAGGTTTCAGTAGATAAATGTAGTTGTCAAGTGAAAGATAACTGCCCACTGGATGGTAACTGTAAAGTTGAGTGCATGGTTTATAAGGCCACTATTCATCCGGAAGATAACTACAGGGACAAGAAGGTTTACATCGGCATCTCCGCGGGTAACTGGAAACAACGTTTTTATGACCACAAACACTCTTTTAACAACCCAGAACTCAAGAACAAAACGGAGTTAGCTAAACAATGGTGGCTTCTGAAAAATGGGAACCGGTCCCCGGTGGTTTCGTGGTCAATCCTATGTTTTTCGGATGTTCCAAATGGATTTAGGCAAAGATGCAATTTATGTTTAGAGGAAAAAATAAGAATCCTAAAATACGAACACAATAATCTTTTAAACAAACGCGATGAGCTTATGGCAAAATGCCAGACATAAATGTAAATTTAAAATAACCAATATCTCATAATTCGATAGACCTCTAGATTTGTAACGTTGAAGATACCAAATAGATAAAAAAAACCAATAAGTATTTATAATAATATCTGTTATGGACACGTAATTACTGACTTGGTGATATTCATTATAGTTGTTTTGGGATGAATGCATATATAATTGTACTTTAAGATATTTGTTTATTCTGATTATTTACTTAAAATAAAATAGCTTTAAGAAATTTTTCTGCTGATAATACATTAATCATTGAATTAATTTAAGTATAAGTGTCTAATATTATCACTAGACATTGTTAGATTGGAATTAGGTTAAAATTATAGGTTTCCATAGATTATAAAATTAATGTAAGATGAATTTTTAGAACTCAGATTATTAATATATTACAATTAGAATATAGAATGTATATGTAAATGTTTTGTATTTAGATGCATATTGGCATCTGTGTGTGTGTATGTAACTGCATGCGTATAATACGTATTTC
>OY744534.1:15805508-15823008 GCA_963556195.1 Sepiola atlantica
TTTTTTGTTTTTTTTTTTTTGTTTTTTTTTTTTATATAGTTTTAATGGTTGAGAAACTTCCGAGACTATATATATATATATATATATATATATATATATATATATATATATATATATATTATTTCATGTATCCACATACAATGTTATAAGGAGATATAATCTTTTTATGTATCAATTTTCAGTATTTGCAGTGCTCAATACGTGAGTAGAGCTAGGTAGTAAGTTATGAAAATATATTCATGGCAATTAAGCTACAAAGAGGCTTCCGCGTTTCATCTCCGTAGAGAATTATTAGACTACAATGAATGGAGTTTGTGTTGCCGGGTGTTTATATATATATATATATATATATATATATATATATATATATATATATATATATATATATACGTGATGTTTAGTTTAGCTAGTTAACCAATCATATTCTATTGTTCTGTTTTGATATAGGGTGGCCCAATTCCGTTTCTTTGTTGTGTCGTAATAATGGGTGACAATCACATGTTAAAATAAGGTCACCCATTATTTCGATACAACAAAGAAACGGGGATGGGCTACCTTATAGAAACCGTAACAATAGAATAAGAAATAGGAAGTAAAATCAACCGAACATTTGTTTGAGTCAGAAGCCCAACGATTGGTTAAGAGAATAACAAATAATCTGATTGGTTAACTAGCTAGACTGAACATCATGTGTATATATATATAAACACCAGGCAACACAAACTCCATGCATTTTAGCCTGACGATTCCCTACAGGGATGAAACACGGAAGTCTCTGTGTAGCTTAATTGGCATAAATATATTTTCATAACTTACTATATATATATATATATAGTCATCCACATACAAACTGTTTCGCTGTATCACTGTCCTTCATTGCAGCTAGACAACTAACTGCCTCAAGCCGAGATCGAAACCCGAACGTGTAGATGACACTCGGTGTTGATAACCCTTCAGACTGCTGCTAGGGTAGGTGAAATCCCAATGATAAACATTGTCAAATGCCGAAATCTCAATTTATTTACACAAAGAACATTGTGTGTATACGCTAATAGCAGTTTGTTATTTAACTTGCCAGTATGCCCAACCTAAGAAAGGGAGTATATTATAGTCATCCACAGTCAAACTGTTTCGTTGTATCACAGCTCTTCAGCGCGGCTAGAGAAGCAAAAGCGGTAACGAATCTCAGCATTTTAGGACAGACGATTCAGTCTCCCGAGGGACACACAACAAATCTAATAAACTGTTTTTGTTTTTCACCCTACACCCTAACCCTAACCCTAACACCCTCACCCTAAAAAATGTCAAAAACTGTTTTATTTTACCATAACCCTAACCCTAACCTAGTAGGTCTGGTTCAAAAGCTAAACCAGAGAAAAAAAATTTATCGAAAAACAAACCTCACCTTTCTCGTAGAAAAAAGAACTTGCTTGTAAAAAAAATAAATATTTATAACAGTTGTTTCATTATATTTTCTTTGCCAAAAAAGTAAATATTCTTTCATAAAATTTTACATACGGTGAGTGTTTTTCTGTTGCTTTAAATTTTGTTTCATTATTTTTTCCTGTTTGATAGCATCGCCTCGTTTTGATTTTGAGGTCAGTACGTTTTTATTCGGCCATTTTTCCTATTGTTTACGTAAAGTGCCGGAAAATGCCGACGAAAAGTCGGTTTCAGCATGGGTCACAAACTGTACCAGTACCCTAAGTTGGGTTGAAAGCAGACACAAGCGGGTGACCTTGTTGCATTGTGTTGAACCGATGGTGTCAGAAGGAAAATTGGAAACTTTCTATCAAGAAAGAGAAACAGATACGCACCGCCTTATGGTTGCTCGATGGTGTGATAATTATTTTCTTATTCAATCAAGTGGTAGTTACTTTACTGTAGATACAGACGTTTCTGGCGTACTGCAAGCCACAAATGAGCCACGAATACTGAATCCGCACGCATTGAGAAACTCAAGGGAAAACGTGCAATTCGGAAAGAAAGGGCAGTCAGCACCTTTGCGACAGAATCATCCCACAGGCGCTCTATATGCGGAAGATACTTCAAGGCTCGGATCGAACTGACGAGCCATCGGCAGACCCACAAATAAATTACATGATCACGGTCATCTTTGCAATTGATGGACGAACATCATCATCAGATATTATATATATATATATATATATATATATATATATATATATATATATATATATATATATATATATATAGTACACGTATTGTATTAGTTTCTGTAGATGTAAATCCGTTGAAACTTCAGTGTTTATAAAAAGTGCTCAATAACAAGTAAATAAAATTGGTTACATATGTGCATACATCTTTCGGTTGTACTCTCCACAGAGAGTCAACCTCTTCAGACCATCTGTTTTCTACACACACACACACACACACACACACACACACACACACACATATATATATATATATATATATATATATATGTGTGTGTGTGTGCTCTAATTCAACATTCGAAGTTCTTCAAATGTAAGTTTATTTTATAACATAAAGTCAGCTCTAGCTCTATAGTGCGTGACTATAGCTATTTTACAAAGTGTTAATTATTTTAACCTGAAAAATTACGATGAAGAATAGATGTTCACAAGAAAAAACAAACATTTTTAATCAAGGCAAACAATTGTTTCGGCTAAAACCAAGAATAGCGTTTTCAAAAATTTTAAAGTGTTTCAAAATATTTACAGATGTACGTTTTAAAGTACGTTTTAAAGTACGTTTTAAAGTACGTTTCAAAATACATAAAAATACGTTTCAAAAACACATTTAGAAACACATTTAAAAATTCCTCGGTTTGGCTAACGTCAGTGCCACGGGCAAAAAGTACAATAAGTAAAAACAATGATAATACACCTTAGACATTTCATAAAAAAAGTATCAAATTTTCAATCAGCTTATATATATATATATATATATATATATATAGTCTCGGAAGTTTCTCAACCATTAAAACTATATATAAAAAAAAATAAAATAAATAAAAATAAAAATAAAATTAAAAAAAACACAAAAAAACTTATAGTCTCAAGTCTTCCAGTGGAAAATCACTCATGTAAGTCAATTTATTTTTTACAGTTATTATATTAGTTAGTTTCTAACACTATTTTAAGGGATCATCAGTTGTTTACCATGAAAAACTGTTTCGGGAATTTAAAAACAAGACAGTATTTAATTTCATGGCTTCCCAGCAGAGTTGATCAGACCCCACTTCCCTTAAAAGACAAAAACATAAACGTTCCTTATACTAAATCTACGTTTTGTTCCATATAAATGTTTTGCTAACTTATATTAGTTATTTAAGACATCAAAAAAAAAAAAAAAAAAAAAAAAAAAAAAAATTACCTGCGCTGTTCGTCTGTCTAATAAAATTTATCCGTTACTCACAAAAATGTTGTTGCATTTTAAAGTGTTTGGACGAATCCATGACACTATTATTTATATATATATATATATTAAAGAAAGAAAGATGAAGATAAAGAATTGTACATAAATTAATACAAATTTTATTACATCGAAAGTTCAGATGCAAGGAGTTACATTAATCCTTAAACCATGGTTTAAGGATTAATGTAACTCCTTGCATCTGAACTTTCGATGTAATAAAATTTGTATTAATTTATGTACAATTCTTTATCTTCATCTTTCTTTCTTTAATATTGATTGCTCTACTCAACGTATTGAGCTTTATTTTATCGAGATAGATCACTACGATATTTCGCTTATCGTTAATTCTATTATCATTAGTATATATATATATATATATATATATATATATATATATATATATATATATAATGTTTATTAAACTTTTAAATAGTATTATTGTGTACAATAAGAGATGCCCAACATGGAATGATCTATGTAATAAGTCTGCTTGTTCCCGTCTTAGTTTGTTAATACGACCACAACGCTTCTAATACGCATGCGCTAAATCAAAGGGATGTAATTCATTCAAACTGAACTCAGCAGTAGTGGTAGTTTGAGAATTATTTTCTTATTCAATGAAGTGGGTCTGGGGTTGTCATTTGACTTGCTATTAGTTTCCTAGCTTTTCTTATCACTGTAAAGTCGTTTCGTCCGACGGGGGAGGGGTGTCTAGAAAAGGCACCTGTATTTGTATCATCTGTTCCTTTTTATCACTCACCTCTCGGGTGCTGGCTTTTCAACCCCCACTTTCCGACCCGACCTTGGGTCACATCTTACTTGTGGGAGTAGGATAAAACTGGCCTTGTGCCTAACTCCTGGAGAGGAGTAAATAATACTCTTTTCTTGGCCTTTTGGCTAAGATCAAAGTGTAGTATCTGTTCCGATGGATACTGCACGCCTGTCCTGTGCAGTTCCAGGAGGTCCACCCTCCCAGGCTTTGCCTCCCCTCTTTGGGGAGGAGTAAGTTTATTGCTTACTGTTTAAGGCGCCCCTACCGGGGAATGCCGACGGGGCTGCCCAGGCAATTTTTAAACCCCATTTTCCCGACCCGACCTTGGGTCACATCTTACTTGTGGGAGTAAGATAAAAACTGGCCTTGTGCCTAACTCCTGGAGAGGAGTAAATCAATACTCATCTCCTAGTCACTTGACTTTATGTTAATAGTCCAATCGGTTTCCTGTTCTTCGCTATTTGTGGCGAATTGCCAGGTCGGGAATTCGAACCTTGTGCTCGACATTAAGTGAATCTTACACAACGACTGCAACGGATTTAGCACGAGTGTGAGTCGTAACTGTAGAAGCTATGAACCCATTGAACTTGCAACTACCATCAAGCCGGGCAGCCAGCTACCTTAGGCTACCACGCTCGCCGCTGGACCTCTTTACCCCTTGCACCCGAGAGAACCTTTTAGCAGCAGTTTCTTACAGACATTATATTAAAAAACAAAAAAATAAAACTTATAAAATCCAATTAATCCATTAGCATCTGCTGTAATACTGGTTGGCATATGACATCTTCTGTCTGCATCAGGTCATGACACAAGCAACAATTATTTAGTATTTGATTTACATCCTCTCCAGGAGGTTAGACACAAGGCCAGGTGGGGAAAGCAAACTCACTAAGACTAGTGCGCTCTGATCGACAAAAAAGTGCCTCAGCAGTCCCGTCGGCATTCCCCGGTAGGGGCGCCTCAGTCGATTAGCAATAAACTAACCTTTTTCAAAGAGAAGGTAAAGCCTGGGAGGGTGGGCCCCCTGAGACTGACTGGTAAGAACACACCTACTCAGCCTGTACCAGCTAAGTATTCAGTATAGTTATTCAGCAGAACGTTTTTTTTTATCTTATTCTTAGTAAAGTATAGATGTACTTTAAGTGTAGCTTGGATTTTTTTGTAATAGATTTTGTTGTAATAGATTTTGTTGTAATAGATTTTGTTGTAATAGATTTTGTTGTAATAGATCTTTTTGTAATAGATTTTGTTGTAATAGATCTTTTTGTAATAGATTTTGTTGTAATAGATTTTGTTGTAATAGATCTTTTTGTAATAGCTTTTTTTGTAATAGATTTTTTTGTAATAGATTTTTTTGTAATAGATCTTTTTGTAATAGATTTTGTTGTAATAGATCTTTTTGTAATAGATTTTGTTGTAATAGATTGTGTTGTAATAGATTTTGTTGTAATAGATCTTTTTGTAATAGATTTTTTTGTAATAGATCTTTTTTTAATAGATTTTGTTGTAATAGATCTTGTTGTAATAGATTTTGTTGTAATAGATTTTTTTGTAATAGATTTTGTTGTAATAGATTTTTTTGTAATAGCTTTTTTTGTAATAGATTTTGTTGTAATAGATTTTTTTGTAATAGATTTTGTTGTAATAGATTTTTTTGTAATAGATTTTGTTGTAA
Source organism: Sepiola atlantica (assembly GCA_963556195.1). Classification (NCBI taxonomy): domain Eukaryota; kingdom Metazoa; phylum Mollusca; class Cephalopoda; order Sepiida; family Sepiolidae; genus Sepiola; species Sepiola atlantica. The sequence goes on from OY744534.1 coordinate 15,811,358, forward strand.
TAGATCTTGTTGTAATAGATCTTTTTGTAATAGATTTTGTTGTAGTAGATTTTTTTGTAATAGATTTTGTTGTAATAGATTTTGTTGTAATAGATCTTGTTGTAATAGATCTTTTTGTAATAGATTTTGTTGTAATAGATTTTTTAGTAATAGATTTTGTTGTAATAGATCTTGTTGTAATAGATCTTGTTGTAATAGATCTTTTTGTAATAGATTTTGTTGTAATAGATTTTTTTGTAATAGATTTTGTTGTAATAGATTTTGTTGTAATAGATCTTTTTGTAATAGATTTTTTTAATAGATTTTGTTGTAATAGATTTTTTGTAATAGATTTTGTTGTAATAGATTTTTTTGTAATAGATTTTGTTGTAATAGATTTTGTTGTAATAGATCTTGTTGTAATAGATCTTTTTGTAATAGATTTTGTTGTAATAGATTTTGTTGTAATAGATTTTGTTGTAATAGATTTTTTTGTAATAGATTTTGTTGTAATAGATCTTTTTGTAATAGATTTTGTTGTAATAGATTTTGTAGTAATAGATCTTTTTGTAATAGATTTTTTTGTAATAGATTGTGTTGTAATAGATCTTTTTGTAATAGATTTTGTTGTAATAGATCTTTTTGTAATAGATTTTGTTGTAATAGATTTTGTACAAAAAATTAAAATTATAAATAAAATTGTTTTCATTTCCCCACCTCCTCTTTAAACCCCACTTCGTCCATACTACGACCCTTTTTCTCATTAACAACCTTGGGTCATTCCAAAGTAATTGTTGGCGTGTTTACTCACTTAATGATTTTGGATTCTCCAGTTCGTATTTCCCAATCTTCGATAAGTTTCCTCTCCTCGTTGTGGATAAGTGCGCGCAAAACTTGCAAGCACTTGATATTAAGTTCATCCATTTCCTTGCGTTTCACTTCGTTTAGTCTGGTTTCTTTCGCCGATATGCTACAAGGAAGAAAAGAAAAAAATACACATGAAGGGTTGGTGGGATGAACAAAAACCCCGGCAGGGCAGAACAGAGAAGAGAAATGAATCATAATATCTACAGAACACACACACACATATATAATTATTTATAAATAAATATTATTTAAAAAGTAAACCCATATACACATGTGTTTCATGCCATATATATATATATATATATATAAGTGTAATCAGTAAATGGAAAATCATAAGCGCACAAATGTGTGTAAAAAATAATAAAAAATAAAAATAACGTGTAACTTAAAATTACGTGCTGAGTTTATTGAACGATTTTAGAAGCAAAGTGAATCCAAATTTTTTTTTGGCTTTTCTTTTGTGCTAGAAATATTCTTTTGTGTTCGGATATATATATATATATATATATATATATATATATATATATATATATATATATATATATATATATATGTGTGTGTTATAATTGAATAATTCCAGGAGGAAATCCGGGTATGAGAGCTCAATGTGCAAGAATAACATGAAATATAATAACACGAAATTACATAATTGTCGATGCAATTATTTATTTCAACCTTGTGGTTTTTTCAAGCATCCATCCAGACAATTACATATACAATATCAATTGAATACTACTAGATTATTTACGGTACCGCCCCCCCCATAAGTATTTATAATAATATCTGTTATGGAAACGGAATTACTGACTTGGTGATATTCATGATTGGTGTATTAGGGTGTATGCGTATATAATTGTATTTTGAGATATTTGTTTATTCAGATTATTTACTTAACATAAGATAGCTTTAAGAAATGTGAATATTAGGTGTAAGTGTGTGTGTGTTTAGATGTATATTTACATCTGTGTGCGTATACGTAACTACATGCGTATAAATTTAAGTAGTATTTATTTCAAATAGATTCAAATATGTGTACATGCGTATAATCTTAGATAATATTTATTTTCAAATAGATTCTCTCTCTCGGTATCCAGACAGACTGAAAATCTGCGACGACACGCGATCGGTCGGTAGGTGACACGTGGTCGTTCGTTGGTTGTCTCTTTCTTCTCTATGTCTGCCTGCGTGTTCCTTTCTTTTTTTCTCTTTCTTTTTACTATCGGGTTTGAGAACAAGAGTCTACCCTGACCGAAATTTTCTGCGCTAAAAATGTATGTCTAACAGTTGTGTATATGAATATGCATGGTTATTTTATTGTGTGGGTGATGTTACGTGTGTGCGTACTCGTAGGATGTATATATATGTGTGTGTGTAAGGTTGTCTATTTGTATTAAATCGCCAAGTCGTAAGTGTCATAACGTAATGTGGTTTTGACACAGCCGTTATTATTTAAAAAAAACCCATAAAGATCCCTCCCCTTCGATCGCTATAGTTAAATATAAGATTTTAATTTCCCCTCTCTCTATAAGAGGTATTCAGATTGGTTGCTACTACCACTCTCTCTGGTTGTATTTGAATTGTCGAGGTTTAATTCAATTTTCTTTCAGTCTCAAAAATGTAATTGTCTGGATAGATGCTTGAAAAATCCACAAGGTTGAAATAAATTATTGCATCGACAATTATGTAATTTCGTGTCATTATATTTTATGTTATATATATATATATATATATATATATATATATATATATATATATATATATATATATATATATATATTGATGCATGTTTGATTAAATAACACGGACAATTCATGCTTTTTCTTTTTTGATCCATCTTTTCATGTTGACGGACTAATGATCTAATGTTCTGTTCGAGTGTGAACAGGAACTCGCCAAAACTGCTAACGTTTTCGATTCTCATGAGTCTTCATCAGGCATGTGGGGAGTTATGGAAACTAAAACAAGTGAATTGATTAAGAAACTCAATTAAAACAATTTAAAAAAAATATATTGAAGGCATTTTAGTATACCTTCCCCCCTCACATCGTGCTTGATTGATGTTAGGTATTTTTGCGTAAGGCTTCAATTATGGGGAGGCGAAGGTTGCAATTTGATACAGCGAGGATGGCAGTATTTTTACTAATATATATGTTAGATCATTAGTCCGTCAACATGAAAAGATGGATCAAAAAAGAAACCAACAGGAATTATCCGTGTTGTTTAATCAACCATGCATCATTTGCTTGAAGCATTGTGTGTAATACGTATATATATATAAGTATTAGAAAACTATCACAATGCAAGAAATGGAAATATTTCTGCATTGAGAAGTAAGACAAAAACAAGTGATTAACATTTTTTTAATAGTAAATCTTACAAACACAGTGATCTAATGTTTGTGACCGTGTTCCATAATATATTTCGAGGTAAAACCTCTTCATCAAATGGTAGGTGTTTCAAATCTCTAAAACCAGTCTTTGGATGCATCTTTTAATAGATGTCCAGGGCCACCGAACAGTGTGTCTACATACCACTGAACAACGGAAATACTTGACATCTCCAGCAAAATCAATGTTCGATTAGACGATCAAAATCATTTTTGTCAAATTTCTTACAGATTACAAAAGAATATTGAGATATTTCCAATTTGACGAAATTACTACATGTGTTTTTTTTAAATGCATTCTCACTTGGATTGTGTTATTTAGTTGTATTTACAAAATTAAATCTATTTGTACATATGTATAAAGTCTTATATATTGAGTATTGATTTACTCCTCTCCAGGAGTTAGGCACAAGGCCAGTTTTTATCTTACTCCCACAAGTAAGATGTGATCCAAGGTCGGGTCGGGAAAGTGGGGTTCAAAAATTGCCTAGGCAGCCCCGTCAGCATTCCCCGGTAGCGGCGCCTCAGACAGTAAGCAATAAACTTACTCCTCCCCAAAGAGGGGAGGCGAAGCCTGGGAGGGTGGACCTCCTAGAATTGCACAGGACAGACCCATAGACCGGCGTAAATCAAGCCCCGAAGGCCAAGACAATACCAGTCTGTGAGGTGCAGTATCCATCGGAACAGATACTACACTTTGATCTTAGCCAAAAGGCCGTTGAAGGTGTCGAAATTATAAAGTTGTCAAGACTTCAAAAGTTAAAAAATGACGGGCAATAAGAAGTCTTCATCCATTAATTTTGTCGCCTTGTGAAATAATCACCAGTATATTAATACTCTCTGTCTGTCTCTCTCTGCCAGAATAATGCATAAAGAACTACATATGGTGCACACACATTATTCTCGTGATATTAAGCGAGACAGTATATAAAGAAAGTATACTTACTGCAATGAGAATGGAGGCAGGTTCGAACCGCTTTTCTACTTTCATTATCAGTATATTAATACTCTCTGTCTCTCTCTCTCTGCCAGAATAATGCATCTGATATAATAAAGAACTACATATATGTATAACGAAAGTATACTTACTGCAGCTGTTCAATGAGAATGGAGGCAGGTTCGAACCGCTTTTCTACTTTCTTGTCTTGAAGATTCATAAAGCATTTGACGTGGCTATTGAATTCTTCACCAAGTGGCAATTCTTCGTTACCTCCAATATCCGTATACTCTGCGTGAAAGGAGAGTGAAAATCAAGACAAAAACAGATACAAAAACTGCAAGAATTCTTTAGAACAAATACAAATATCTTTGATTCTATTCATCTTTAAAATTCAACAAAAATATTGACAGTATAGTAAATTTTCTTTATATAAAATATGGAAATTTGGAACAAGGTCGAAATTAGGTGGGATGGGATGTGGATCGACTGTCCTCTTCTTGATCTATTCTTTAAACTAGATTATGTCACCAAAATACCACATTCACTCTATGGGTAAAACTTACTTAACATTATCTCCAATGGTTTGACGTTTTTTTACAAAAAGTATGTGCACAAATTCATCGGTTGTTGGTGGGGTGCTAAAACAGAAGAGATTGCTGTAAAATAAAATGCTAAGTGTGGTGGTTAGTAAGACCCCTCCCAAATGTATCTACGTATGAACTAATCACTGTTTTCCGGGTTGTTTCAAGGGCCGAAATCAAGCTAGACAGTTTCTAAGTTATTTGTATCCCTAGCTAAGAGACTTTGCTAACTGAGATGGGGTCTGATAAGACCTCAGGTCGACGTGCATCATGCCTAGGCAGGGAATACGTACTCAAACTTTGTTCGTCCAAACACACATAAGCTAGCGGTGAGTATTTACCTCCTTTTAAATAGTGCAGAGTGCACTCTTCTCTTATCACATCTGATTTTGACTTTAAGCTGATGCTTAAAGTGCGAAATCGGATCGTATCTTTGATATCATGATAACGTTCACAATCTTTCTGGTTCCTTCTCTTACGACTTGGAGCACGTGGTGCAATTGGGGAAAGTATCTAGTTACTCTTACTACCTCTAAAACCAAGCTCCACCCTCTTTTCACCACCAACTCTTGGATCCTCGCTTTGCCCCAGCTGAAATGAATAACCCTCTCCTAGAGTAAGACCCACGTGTAGACATGAAATGGAAGAGTTACGTCGAATCTGTTTCTAAAGTCGCTGGAAACATCGTCAGATACTTCTTTAGATAGGGAGTAGTGTTGCCACATCTGGGGAGGTGCTGCCACAATCACCCTTTCCTTCCAGAGTACAAAATCAACTTTGAAATCTAGTGGTGGGTGGATATCCTCTTCTCTTCCCTACAGCCCCTTTCTCACGGATGAGATGTTCCTAGTCTTTCTCTATCTATTGTTAGTTTAATAACCAATACTCGACTGAGTTCTAATCTTTGGTTTCTCCCTGTAAAATATTCACAGCTAAAACTCGTCTACCTACAACCATTGTAAAAGAATGTCTATTCCTCCCTCTATTTATCTTAAACAAAACGGAACTACCATGAACATAGTTTATTTCCAACAACTAGCCATCCGTTGAACACAATACCACAGGTCTGCTGTTGAGCTGATTACATCACGGTCGCCTTCAAGTCCAATGTAAACAAATTCTTATTGAACCGTCATCTTAAATAATCAACTTCTGCCAAGTTACACTTATTGTCTCCAATCCTCACAAGGTGTTGTCCTATCGCCTATCTGAACACTCATTAACCCTTATCCTCGAGTGGCCTTAGAGCCTTTATAAGTGGTTACTTATTACTATAAAAACAACACCAACAACAATAACAACAAAACAATCTAGGTTGCAAGAGCCATTGTTGATATGTTAATACGACATTGGCGACATTACGAGAAGCAGAAAGAGCAATGGATCTAATGTATGAACCCTAAGAAAGATTTGATTAGAGAAAAAGCCCAATAAGTTTCAGAGTCGATTTCTCCTCAAGAGCAGATCCATCCATGAGAATCTCTGAAAGAAAAGGGACACGCCTACGATTGAAAGACACGAGCTGAGTCTTAACAGAATTAAACGAAACAAGCCATTTTGTACCCCAATCCACAACTGAACCCAAGTCAACTTCTAGATCAGCTGTATATTTCGACGGATGCGATGGAGATGGACGAGAAGCAACACTAGAATAGAGAGTGGTATCATCAGCATAGATGTTAATTTTCTGAACAATATTCTCTGGAAGATCATTTATATAGAGAAGAATAAATCCCTGAGGACCGCCAGTATTGATAAGAAAAGAGAATGAAGAGACACCGTCCAAAGTTACGCGCAAGTTTCGATCAGAAAGAAAAGACCTAATAATATTTTCATACATTTCACGAATATAATATTTCTATAGTGATAAGTTGTAAAACACTGAAGACTGAAACTTCAATCTCCGGAAGATTGTCACTTAGCACTGATTATAACTTAGCACTTTATCTCTTGAGCCACGGGTACATGTGGAGTAGTCTAAATAATGCCAACGATCGAAATTATCAATCCTCATCTAAAATATTCCGAAATATAATTAAAAGTTATGTTTGATGTCTATAAATATCAAATAACATTTTTTCATGTCTGACGTCTCTAAATTTAATTTTAAAAAAGTTTTCGATTCATGTCTGATGTCGCAAAATTCTAAATTAATTAAAGTTTTCAAATCATGTCTGATATCTTGAAATTAAAATTTTTTAAAGTTTCAATTCTTGTTTCATGTCACTAAATTTAAAATTAATTAAAGTTTTAAATTAATGTCCGTTTTCACTAATATTAAAACTTAAACAAATGTTCAATTCATGTCTGATGTCGTTAAATTAACATCTTTAAAAGTGTTTAATTCATGCTATAAGTCTCTAAATTTGAATTTATTTTAAGTTTTCAATTCATGTCTGATGTCTAAAGTTTTAAATTTTGTAAAGTTTCAATTAATGTCTTTTTAATTTTTTAAAAGTTTAAAATTCATGTCTGGTGTCGATTAATTTTATTTTAACATTTTCAATTTATATCATATGTCGCTAAATGTAAAAAAAATCAGTTTTCAATTCATCTGTGATGTCGCTAAATTTTATTTTATTTTAAAGTTTTCAATTCATGTCGTATGTCGCTAAATTCAAATATCTCCGATATGTATGGAATTTGAACAATAGCACACACATGATTTGAAAATTCAAATATCTCCGATATGTATGAAATTTGAACAATGTCACACACATGATTTGAAAATTCTAATATCTCTGATATGTATGAAATTTGAACAATGGCACACACATGATTTGAAAATTCAAATATCTCCGATATGTATGGAATTTGAACAATGGCAGACACATGATTTGAAAATTCAAATATCTCTGATATGTATGGAATTTGAACAATAGCACACACATGATTAGAAAATTCAAATATCTCTGATATGTATGCAATTTGAACAATAGCACACACATGATTTGAAAATTCAAATATCTCTGATATGTATGAAATTTGAAAAATAGCACACACATGATTTGAAAATTCAAATATCACTGATATGTATGAAATTTGAACAATAGCACACACATGATTTGAAAATTAAAATATCTCCGATATGTGTGAAATTTGAACAATGGCAGACACATGATTCGAAAATTCAAATATCTCCGATATGTATGGAATTTGAACAAGGGCAAACACATGATTTGAAAATTCAAATATCTCCGATATGCATGAAATTTGAACAAGGGCAAACACATGATTTGAAAATTCAAATATCTCCGATATGTATGGAATTTGAACAATAGCACACACATGATTTGAAAATTAAAATATCTCCGATATGTGTGAAATTTGAACAATGGCAGACACATGATTTGAAAATTCAAATATCTCTGATATGTATGAAATTTGAACAATAGCACACACATGATTCGAAAATTCAAATATCTCCGATATGTGTGAAATTTGAACAAGGGCAAACACATGATTTGAAAATTCAAATATCTCCGATATGTGTGAAATTTGAACAAGGGCAAACACATGATTTGAAAATTCAAATATCTCCGATATGTGTGAAATTTGAACAAGGGCAAACACATGATTCGAAAATTCAAATATCTCCGATATGTATGGAATTTGAACAAGGGCAAACACATGATTTGAAAATTCAAATATCTCCGATATGTATGGAATTTGAACAAGGGCAAACACATGATTTGAAAATTCAAATATCTCCGATATGTATGGGATTGAACACACATGATAGTTTCTTTCTTTTGTAAAATTTTAATACCCCGTAGAGGAGGGGAAAGGGTGTGTAAATCCTACATTTAAACACTCATTTATAAAATTGAAATATTTCTGATTTGCATGAAATTTCAAACATAGGTATTAGACACCAATTAAAATAGTTTTAAAATTTCAATATCATCTGAGTATCTAAAAGGTCATTAGGAGCATAAAATGGACACAGTCGTCGTTTTAAAGGTAAAATATTTCTGATTTGCATGAAATTTCAAACATAGGTATTAAACATCAATTAATGAATATCATGAAAGTTTAAAAATCATCTAAATGTTAAAAGGGACACAACCCCTGTTTTAAAGTTTAAAATATTTCTGATTTACATGAGAGATTTGAACTATAGATATTGGACAACAATTTTTTAATTATTGAAATAAAATTATTGATTTGAATAAAAAATAAAACCGAAGCAGTAATACAAAATAAAAGCGTCAATAAAAATGAATGAATTCGTAAAAATACGAAAAGTTTTATGATGAGTTCGAAGTTGTAAACAGTTTCTTCAGAAATTTGAATAAAATTAGTGTATAGGCGATAATATATATATATATATATATATATATATTTATATATATATATATTTATGATTTCCTTTGGGGTACGGAATTTGAATAAAATTAGTGTATAGGCGATAATATATATATATATATATATATATATATAATATTTGATTATTGTTTATTATCTATGTACGTATACGTTTCGTCCTTTTTTAATCGGGACTCATCAGCATAGGAATATGACTATTCACTACCGGTCATGCGATTCGAAACCCCGGGCTAAATGTATTTTTCAACTCAAATCCGACGTCTTTAACCGCTCGGCCAATTTCAAATAGCGGATAACCGATGATAATTTTAACACTTTATAAGCGGTCTTAACGTCTAGAGCAATCTACTTCTTTTTAAGGGAAGGAACGATGCATTATAAAGCAAGTGACGTCATGCTGTGTTAATACTACCATTACAGTGCTCTACTTTTTCGAGGAGCGACAAATAATGTTTGGGGTAGTGAATTCGAAGAAAATTAGTGTATAGGCGATAATATATACATATCATATTTAGAACCGTTTAGTGAGCGATACAAATTTCTAAAAATAAACACGCCGGTGTTTTGTCACCAATAACAAAGCTGCTTAACATCATAGGCGATAAAAAAAAAATCGTACATAAATCAAGCAGGGCGGTACAAGACCAGACTATACACAATTACATCGAGGTTTCGATCCCTGCCCAACGTAGCCAGAACCACGTGTCCATGGATTTCTTTCATATACTTAAAAATTGATTTATTAAAAAAAATAATTAATATATATATATATATATATATATATATATATATATATATTTACATACATAATTGTATGCATGCATATATATATATATATATATATATATATACATATATATATATATATTTACATACATAATTGTATGCATGCATATATATATATATATATATATATATATATATATATATGTATGCATGCATATATATATATATATATGCATGCATATATATATATATATATATATATATATATATATGTATGCATGCATATATATATATATATATATATATATATATATATATGTATGCATGCATATATATATATATATATATATATATATATATGTATGCATGCATATATATATATATATATATATGTATGCATGCATATATATATATATATATATATATATATATATATATATATATTCCACTTGATGTATGCTTATCCTGTCTTCTTTCCGCTTATCGCCTTCACTCCCTCCGCCTACCGCCTCCCCTATACTAGCTCGGTAGGTGCAAAAAGGATCACATGACTAGTATCGAATAGTTATACCTCTATACTGATGAGTCCCGATTAAAAAGGACGAAACATATACATACGTAGATAATAAACAGAAACAAATATCTATTTATATATATATATATATATATATATATATATATATATATATATATATATATATATATATATATGTATATATATATATATATGAATAAATAAATATTATGATATTAAGAACGTTTTGGAGTTAAAATCAATTTATTATTACGTAGTAATAGGAAGAAAAAAGACGTTTAAAAAAGTTTTCGTCTCGAGCGATACCAAAAAAAAAACATGGCGCCATCAGCTGAATGCACTACTTCCGGTTCCTGTTTGTAAAAATCTCGATTATTCTAGCATACTTACACATTTCAATAGTGTTTTTTTCTTCAGATTACCTACGTAATACTAAATATATTGTAACTCGAAATCGCTCCACATTTAATAATGTTTAAAAAGAAACATAAAACCATTTTGATCGCCTATACACAATTTTCTATCACATTCTATTTACACCTTCGAACTCCTCATTTACGAAATACAAAAAAAAGAAAATGGTTGAAATGTAAAGGGAGAAAAAAAAAATGGCGGAAACGTTGAAACTCACCCCGTTTTGAATGGATCTTTAGTTGTGCCGCAACCGTGTTGTGCCCACAAAACACTAAGTTGGCATTTTTGGCAAACGTCCGAAATTTCGCATTTAACTCAACTTCTCCAGAATAATATTCAATATTTCCCTGAAAACATAACACAATCAGCATTTTTATTACAAATCAATATGCACAATATTAATATATTTTCAGTGTTTTCTTAAACAGTGCTCAATATTTAAGTTGGACTTAGTAGCATTTTGTAAATATACTTATGGCAAGTAATCTACACATACACGTTTGTTTTATTCTCGAAGGAAATCAGTACCTGATGATTTCCCTAGTAGCTTACTTGCTATAACTATAGCAACATACTATATATATATATATATATATATATATATATAAATAAATATTAATTATTTATCACCTAAAGACATCGAATTTTCATGCTTACGCAATCTTTCACTTCCACAACACTATCCCGAAGACTCACCCTACATCTCTCCGACACTAGAAGCCCTCTACATAAAAACTAAACATCCCACAATTAATAATGTCAATTATGAAACTAGTCCCAACATTTTAAAGTGTCTAGCATAATAATTAACATTACCAAATTCTTAGCCATTAGGTAGTTATGCGTTTGAATTGTATGCACTTTCTTTAACGTCATCAATTTCTTAACGGTTTA
>OY744534.1:15830508-15835508 GCA_963556195.1 Sepiola atlantica
ACCAGCAAGGATTGCGGAATCCGCGGTGAAGCCCGGCACGGCAGCTCTGCTCGCCGAAACAAGGAAGCGCGGAAAATACAGCTCGCTCACTGACCGTTTCGTCTTCCAACCAATTTCAGTGGAAACGTCGGGTGTGCTTTGCCCCGAGACTGTTAATTTTTTTCAGGACATTGGACGGAAGATTTCAACGTCTACGCACGAGCCCCGTGAGTCAGTCTGGTTGTTCCAACGCATCTCCCTGGCTATCGTTCGTGGCAACGCTATGTCAGTAACGGCGGCGTCACTTCCGTTCTAATCGTCATCTGTTGACTCTCCTTTTCTTTCTCTAGCAATTGTTTGGGCAACACCTATGACATTGCTGGTATTGGCAAATAAATATTACAAAACCATTTTTATATACACTTTCATCTGTTTGAAAGAGAGAGAGTGACAGAAAGAGATATACATATAGAAAGAGCGAGCGGTAGAGAGAGAAGGGGGAATTTCAAATCTTATTAGACAGTCGACATTATTGCACTTCCGTAGTTATCTTTGTTGTTGCTGTGACATTTTTTATCCCCTTTTCTCACATACACTTGATTTATGCTTTATTTTAGCCAAATATATATATATATATATATATATATATATATATATATATATATTGGATTTATCTTCCTCCCACAGCGGTAAGATGTGATACAAGGTCGGGAAAGTGGGATTTGAAAAGCCAGCGCCCGAGAAGATGAGCACTCTGGCCCACAAAAATGCCTGAGCAGCCCCGTCGGCATTCTCCGGTAGGGGCACCTCAGGCAGTAAGCGATAAACTTACTCCACCCCAAAGAGGGGAGACTGTAGTTAGAAATATAACTTGCGTTGGTCTGTCACGTTAAAATTATAAATATCACTTTTGTTAGTCTATAGCAGTTAAGTTTGAAATAGCATTTTCGTTGGTCTGTTACGCTCATGTTAAAACTAGCATTTTCGTCAGTCTCTGAGAGTAAAGTTTTAAATACTATTTTCGTCATTCTGTGACAGTAAAGTTTTAAATAGCCTTTTACGTCAGTCTGCGACAGTATAGTTTGAAATAAAATTTTCGTCAGTCTGTGATAGTTAAATTTGAAATAGAAATTTCGTCAATCTGTTACACTCATGTTAAAAATAGCATTTTAGTCAGTCTATTACAGTAAAGTTTTAAATACTATTTTCGTCATTTTGTGACAGTAAAGTTTTAAATAGCCTTTTACGTCAGTCTGTGACAGTATAGTTTGAAATAAAATTTTCGTCAGTCTCTGACAGTTAAATTTGAAATAGCATTTTCGTCAATCTGTTACACTCATGTTAAAAATAGCATTTTCGTCAGTCTATTACAGTAAAGTTTTAAGTACTATTTTCGTCATTTTGTGACAGTAAAGTTTTAAATAGAATTTTCCGTCAGTCTGTGACAGTTAAATTTGAAATAGCATTTTCGTCAATCTGTTACGCTTATGTTTGAGCCGCGCATATTAAATGGGTTCATATTAAAAATGCTTTTTTTTTTCTTGCTTCGTAATCGCAGGACAAAGACGAGAATCAAAATTGCGTTTTCTATGAAAGAAATCAGGTTTTAGCGTGAAATGAACTCGTGCTAATGGACGAGCCAGCCATGCGTTCTAATTACACAATTGAATTATTTATTTGCCACAAGAATTAACAATTAATTCGGAGTGAGTAATTAAGAACAGCAATAATCCTGTGGACTCACACGTATATCGATCGGTGTGTATCGATCAGATAACAAGATGGCGTCGCCGGCTTTGTCTGATTTGTCGCATAAAAATTGCGAGCGCCTTTCAATCTTTCGAGCTATTTCCCACTTCAATAGAAACATGAAACAGAGGCCGATCGTACGTTTTAATAAGTTTATTTTAAAATTATTTACTCTCTGACTTATTTGAGCTTCTCCACATGCTTAGAAACAACATTTCGCCACTTATCTCTGTCTTGGGGCAGTTTTTCAGACATCAGTAGCAGCTTGACAGTCTCAACCCTTATCTAGTCGGCTCATCTCTTTGGTGGTTGTCATCTTGAATGATATATTCTTGGTATGATTTCTGTACATAGCTGGAGTCTGACAGCCGGGAAACATGTCCGGATAACGTCGTTGATGGATCTGTTAATATTAAGTCTTTTTTTCTGGCCTCTGCATCTTTTAGTCTATCTTGCAAAATTACTCCAAGAATAGTTCTTCAACATTTCATTTCAAAGACATTGAGCTTCACCCCATGCTCTGCTAGTCTAGTCCATGTTTAACTTGCATATACAGCAATAGGAACTATCACTTGCATATACAGCGATAAGAACTATCACTTGCATATACAGCAATAGGAACGATCACTTGCATATACAGCAATAGGAACTATCACTTGCATATACAGCAATAGGAACTATCACTTGCATATACAGCAATAGGAACTATCACTTGCATATACAGCAATAGGAACTATCACTTACATATACAGCAATAGGAACTATCACTTGCATATACAGCAATAGGAACTATCACTTACATATACAGCAATATGAACTATCACTTGCATATACAGCAATAGGAACTATCACTTACATATACAGCAATAGGAACTATCACTTGCATATACAACAATAGGAACTATCACTTGCATATACAGCAATAGGAACTATCACTTGCATATACAACAATAGAAACTATCACTTGCATATACAACAATAGGAACTATCACTTGCATATACAGCAATAGGAACTATCGCTTGCATATACAGCAATAGGAACTATCACTTGCATATACAGCAATAGGAACGATCACTTGCATATACAGCAATTGGAACTATCACTTGCATATACAGCAATAGGAACCATCACTTGCATATACAGCAATAGGAACCATCACTTGCATATACAGCAATAGGAACCATCACTTGCATATACAGCAATAGGAACCATCACTTGCATATACAGCAATAGGAACCATCACTTGCATATACAGCAATAGAAACTATCACTTGCATATACAGCAATAGGAACTATCACTTGCATATACAGCAATAGGAACTATCACTTGCATATACAGCAATAGGAACTATCGCTTGCATATACAGCAATAGGAACTATCACTTGCATATACAGCAACAGGAACTATCACTTGCATATACAGCAACAGGAACTATCACTTGCATATACAGCAATAAAAACAATCACTTGCATATACAGCAATAGGAACTATCACTTGCATATACAGCAGCAATAGGAACTATCACTTGCATATACAGCAATAGGAACTATCACTTGCATATACAGCAATAAGAACTATCACTTGCATATACAGCAATAGGAACTATCACTTGCATATACAGCAATAGGAACTATCACTTGCATATACAGCAATAGGAACTATCACTTGCATATACAGCAATAGGAACTATCACTTGCATATACAGCAATAGGAACTATCGCTTGCATATACAGCAATAGGAACTATCGCTTGCATATACAGCAGCAATAGGAACTATCACTTGCATATACAGCAATAGGAACTATCACTTGCATATACAGCAATAAGAACTATCACTTGCATATACAGCAATAGGAACTATCACTTGCATATACAGCAATAGGAACTATCACTTGCATATACAGCAATAGGAACTATCACTTGCATATACAGCAATAGGAACTATCGCTTGCATATACAGCAATAGGAACTATCGCTTGCATATACAGCAATAGGAACTATCGCTTGCATATACAGCAATAGGAACTATCACTTGCATATACAGCAATAAGAACTATCACTTGCATATACAGCAATAAGAATTATCACTTGCATATACAGCAATAGGAACTATCACTTGCATATACAGCAATAGGAACCATCACTTGCATATACAGCAATAGGAACCATCACTTGCATATACAGCAATAGGAACCATCACTTGCATATACAGCAATAGAAACTATCACTTGCATATACAGCAATAGGAACTATCACTTGCATATACAGCAATAGGAACTATCGCTTGCATATACAGCAATAGGAACTATCGCTTGCATATACAGCAATAGGAACTATCGCTTGCATATACAGCAATAGGAACTATCACTTGCATATACAGCAATAAGAACTATCACTTGCATATACAGCAATAGGAACTATCACTTGCATATACAGCAATAGGAATTATCACTTGCATATACAGCAATAGGAACTATCACTTGCATATACAGCAATAGGAACTATCACTTGCATATACAGCAATAGGAACTATCACTTGCATATACAGCAATAAGAACTATCACTTGCATATACAGCAATAGGAACTATCACTTGCATATACAACAATAGAAACTATCACTTGCATATACAACAATAGGAACTATCACTTGCATATACAGCAATAGGAACTATCGCTTGCATATACAGGAATAGGAACTATCAATGTATTGTAAAGTCTTAACTCCAGAAACGTTGATATGCCGCATATTTTTGTAGGTGTCCAAATTCAGAAGTTGATGTTCCCATTCTTCTGATAATGTCAGATGAGGAGGCGGGAACCACTGAACCAAGAAACATGAAATCTTTCGTTATTTATTATTTATTTAATTTTTTTATCATAGTTCACCCCAAACAAGGCAGGCCGCCACTGTAGACGTAAGGGACTACTGAGAAAAAAGGGTGTAGGTTGATTCTTTTTATTGGGGGGGGGGGTTCAACCTGAATTAGGAGCTGCGCAGCGAGATGTCTGTTTACATTAGTTTTAAATTTCTGCATGTCAGTAACGCCAGGAAAACAGTGACCATGTTGTCTATTGAGATATTATCTCTAGAAAATGAAAATATTTTACATTTACCTTGGTTCACTTTCCTCCCCAATTTCTCACAAGAGGCGTGAATCCCATAAACAGAGAGCTTCGACTTCTCGAAGACGGCAGCAACGAGTGTTGTGCCATGAGAATAACGAATATTAGTAAAAAGCTAATTGCTAAGCACCATTGTTGATTGCAGA
>OY744534.1:15840508-15858008 GCA_963556195.1 Sepiola atlantica
AGAGGTGAAAGATGAGAATAAAACATTGTAAAGATACAATATTTATTAGAACATCAAAGTTCAGAGCAAGAAGCTTCATATCTTTAATCCATGGATTTTCAAAGATAAACTCTTCTCATCAGAGGATAGGGAAAAGCCTATAATGTAGTTGTAAATATTATCGGCAACATTTAACTTTGAAAATTTTACATAAAATAAAACAAAATAAAAACAAAATAAGGGCTAAAAAGGTAAAGACTCTTATGTTGAGATGAGAGCGTAAAGTCCGGGTGGACGATATCTAAAAACACGTCAAAACAAAAATAAAAACAGCTGTTATTTTGGAAATGAATGTTTGAAAAAGAAAACAATACTCAAATTGTTTAGGAATCCAAATATTTTTGTAAGAGGCTGGTGGTCCGACGGCAATTGGTAACGTCCATTTTATCATGTCTGTGCATTAGTTTGGTGCTTGAATTATCCGTTTCGTAGGGTTCAGATTGAAGTTTGTCTATTAGAGTTCGGTATATATAATAATAAAATATTTACAATTACATTGTCGGCTTTTCCCTATCCTCTGAGTTTATCTTTGAAAATCCATGGATTATGGAGATAACTATTTAGCCGGTCGTTCTAGTTCTGTGTGTGTATATATCAATTAATTACTATCTCAAACTTTCAAGTTTGAAGTATTAGTCATGCCGTTCTCTACTTCAATAAATAAAGAGAGAAACGACAAAAATTGAAAGAAGGGGGAGATAACTCACCACGACAGCTTTGGCCAGATGATCGGTGTCATCCACTTCATTTCCAAACGCATCGTTGTCTGGAAAGTAGAAGTGTTTGTAGAATGTGGTCAGAAACGGCATGACTCCTTCCAGAATGTAGAGAACAGTGCCGTAGGCTGACGATTCAAAGTCTGGGGCACTCGCAGCGCCGCTGGAGGAGGATAGAAAAAGCAGAGTGTAGAGAAAGAAACTGGACTTTTTTTAAAAACAAAACGAATCAGTTAGTTAATTTATAAGCGGTGTTCAGATTTAATCAGATCTTTTTTTGCTTTTAACATTCAAATACTCAGTTTTGTAAGACATTGTACATTCAAAGACTTGTAAAAAATGGCTAAAACGTTGTTCTTTGTATTGAAATGGTTTTGATACTTTTACTTGTCTTTTAGCTCGCTTTAAAGTGTTTGGTAGAATTCGTAGGTAATAGTAAGTATTACTTGACAGAAATCGCGACGTGAACGCTACTACTTTGATCTCCTCACTGGCATTGTCAGCCGAGTATTGATTTACTCCTCTCCAGGAGTTAGGCACAAGGCCAGTTTTTATCTTACTCTCACAAGTAAGATGTGACCCAAGGTCGGGTCGGGAAAGTAGGGTTTAAAAATTGCCTGGGCAGCCCCGTCGGTATTCCCCGGTAGGGGGCGCCTCAGGCAGTAAGCAATAAACTTACTCTTCACCAAAGAGGGGAGGCCAAGCCTGGGAGGGTGGACCTCCTAGAATTGCACAGGACAGACTCATTGACCGGCGTAAATCAATCTCCGAAGGCCAAGACAATACCAGTCTATTGGGTGCAGTATCCATCGGAACAGATACTACACTTTGATCTTAGCCAAAAGGCCAAGGTAGGCATTGTCAGCCGAGTAGAGATCACAAAGGCTATCAGTAATGAACGCCGCTTCTTGCATGAACGTGGTCTAACGACTGAAGTTAAGGAGAAGCTTCCTCAGCCATGTCGAATCCTTAACCACATCTCAGGAAGAGACCAGACTACAGCTTATGACCAGACGGCTAGAGACCCCCCCCTTGTCCTACTGACATGAGAATTCCTCATTCTGAGTCACTTCCTCCCTGTTCAGAAGTACCCAGGCTACAGTGGGAAACACTCCACCATCTGAGAACGAGAATGGGGAGATCAAAAGTTGCTATGGCTAGATGGGGCTAAAAAACTGACCCAACCATCTGTGAACTTGTAGAGGATGATCATACGATGCAACCCTGCCTTGTCTGCCCTTTACTGCTCAGCCGGTGCAGCTTGAAAGATCTTGCAGAGTACAACGATAATGCAAAAGACCGCATAAAAAAGCGGGAAACTGTTGCATAATCATATGACACTTCAAAGACACACAGAGAATACGAAGAATACCTTTACTTTGTAAAAATGCTTTCTTATTGTTTTTACTGGCGATAGAGCACCGGTGTTTTTGTTTTTGTATTCATCCGCTTTCTAAGCGGTTAATAATATGCAGAGTTGTGCATTCAGTCGCCTTTAATCAGACGTGTCATCATTTTTTATTTTTATATATATTAATAATTAATATTTATTAATTAATTAATTTTTACGTACATAAAAGACACATATTAATACGATAGCGTGTGTGTTATTTTGTGTGTCATGCTTACATCAAAAGCAACGACCTTCCGAATCTTTGTATGCTACTCATGAATGGCCATTAATAAAGCTCAAGGACAGAGTTTTGATAAGGTTGGGATCTACCTACCACAACCTTGCTTTACTCATGGACAACTTTATGTAACCTCTCAAGAGCAAGGTCTATGAACAGTGTAAGAGTGAAAATTTGTCCTCAGAATAATTCTACTCATGGCCAGAGAAAAGGAAGTATCTTCACTAGAAATATTGTTTATAAAGAAGTTTTGTAAATAGTTTCATGTATTGTTCATTTTTAAAATTAATTATACAAGTCAAATTTTATCATATTTTATTCAAACATGTATAGGTTAGGAACAAGATAATTAGTATTGAAAACATCATTTCGTGTAATTTGGACAAGTTGTCGTCGTTATTGTTATTGTTATTGTTATTATTATTATTATTATTATTATTATTATTATTATTCATAGTAGTCTCAACTTTTGGATGTTTTAAGTTGGGGTTTTGTTTTTTGTTTTTTTGAACATCAAGTCAATTCCCTTGACCTTAAACATTCAAGTTATACCTTAACACTTTCGCCGTACCTAACAGGCAAGCCTTTTACAGAATTGGAAAACAAATTGTCTCGTCAATTTGTTTAAGCCATTTATGGTGGCTTTTTGTAATGGTTCCAAGCGCTCCAATTACAACGGGGATCACCTTTACTTCTTTACATTTCCATATTCTAACTAATTCTCATTTTAGATCTTGATATTTATTTATTTTTTCGTGTTATTGCTATTGTTGTTGTTGTTATTATTATTATTATTATTATTATTATTATTATTATTATTATTATTATTATTAAATCCGAAATCGGAATTAGTCGATCGATCAAATCGAGAAAAAAGTCTGACGGACGGGCGGACACGAAACCGCTTTTATAGGTTAGGAACAAGATAATCAGTATTGAAACCATCATTTCGTGTAATTTACACGGGTCCCGCTAGTTATTATTATTATTATGATTACACTCACCTTTTCTCCGGTGCAGTTTTCAGATGGATGGCGATCTTATCAGGATCTTCTTTTATTCCATCGGTCAGTCGATTCATGTCGACCGAGACATTGGATAAATATTCCCACAAATCACTGCGACAAAAAAAAGAATAATAAAATTGGTGGAATATCAAAAACAAATACCGTCAACTGGGGCTACTATGATAGTTCTATGTACACCTGTAATTTTCGCTTTTGACTAATCAACCGTGAATTGATTGACCCCTAAAAATGGGCTGTAACATATGCATAATGCACAGTGTAACATATTTTATGTTTCCCGGCAGTGCAAGAAGGTCTTGGAAATGCGTTTGCCAGTATGCTCTAGGATTATATTTCGCCAAAAGAGAAAAAAGTCACCGAAACGTGGACCAAAGATAACTCCAGGAACAGCCGTTCCATCGCGCAATCTTTCTAATTCGCGTATATCTACGTTTGGTGTGAGAAAACGCAAAAGTGGCACTGATTATTGCAGCGGTGCCTAGTCATCTGTTTCTGTTCTGAGAAATTATATGTGCCTTGTTACACGGCTAGGTAATATTGATTTTTTAAAATGACGGGGCTACTATGATAATGTATTATAAAATTCATTATCATAGTAACTCTTATAGCGGGGCTACTATATTATTTTTTTTACATAAAAAATGTATAAAAATCTTAAATATATTTTTTCTTAATTTTTTTAACGAAGATGAAAACCTAAGAAAATATACATTTTTACGCAACAAGAGTGACACAGTAGAAAAAAATACCAACAAACCGACCATAATGCCCTCGGTTGACCGAAAATCGTTTTTGGTATTTCCGAGAGAAGTTTTTGTTATTTACAGTTTCGGTAGAAATAAGAAGTATCTGTGATGTCTTTAATATATTGAAGGTGGTTACATTAACTAGTTTTGAATAATAGTTATCTTCGTTCAAATGTACTTAGAATTGTTCAAAAACAGAACTGTCTTTCAGGGTTTAATGTTAAATCAGCCGAACGTGGAGACGGGAAAATAGATACAGCATTTAATGTATTGTTTTCGTAGTAAACAAATATAATATATTGAGTGTGGGTACATTAGCTAGTTTTGAATAACGGTTATTTTTCGTTCAGCTTTACTTATAATTGCATAAGGATTTAGTTGTTTGGCAGGGATTAGAGGTTAAATCAGCCGAACGTGGAGACGGGAAAATAGATACAACATTTAATGTATTGTTTTCGTAGTAAACACATATAATATATTGGGTGGGGTTATATTAGCTAGTTTTGAATAACGGTTATTTTTCGTTCAGCTGTACTTAGAATTGCTTAAGGATTTAGCTGTTTGGCAGGGACTAGAGGTTAAATCAACCGAACGTGGAGACGGGAAAATAGATACAACATTTAATGTATTGTTTTCGTAGTAAACAATCTAATATATTGGGTGGGGTTATATTAGCTAGTTTTGAATAACGGTTATTTTTCGTTCAGCTGTACTTAGAATTGCTTAAGGATTTAGCTGTTTGGCAGGGACTAGAGGTTAAATCAACCGAACGTGGAGACGGGAAAATAGATACAACATTTAATGTATTGTTTTCGTAGTAAACACATATAATATATTGGGTGGGGTTATATTAGCTAGTTTTGAATAACGGTTATTTTTCGTTCAGCTGTACTTAGAATTGTTTAAGGATTTAGCTGTTTGGCAGGGACTAGAGGTTAAATCAGCCGAACGTGGAGACGGGAAAATAGATACAACATTTAATGTATTGTTTTCGTAGTAAACACATATAATATATTGGGTGGGGTTATATTAGCTAGTTTTGAATAACGGTTATTTTTCGTTCAGCTGTACTTAGAATTGCTTAAGGATAGAACTGTCTGGCAGGGATTAGAGGTTAAATCGACCGAACCGGATTGCACACTCCTTGCTTCACAATTACACGCGCAGGCACACTTACAAAAGGTATCCATTGTCTCTCAAGCCTGAACGGAGGTCACAAATGATAAATGCACTACTGAACCTATGTATTACCATACCTTTATGATTACCTACCTATAAACATGACCTAATAACTATCGTAAACATGGACACACTATTCCGTAGATCTCTTGTGCTTAATTCGTTTGCAGATTTCGGAAGCATAAAGTGGATCTAGTTTACAACATACATAACCATCACAATGATCCTTCACTTCGTCATCACATTTTAAATAATAGGCACTTTTGATTCGTTAGACCATGATAAACATCAATGGTGTCTAGTTAACAGCATAAATTAACGTTCAAATGAACCCTCACTTTATGATCAGATTTTTAACAATAAACAAGTAGCATACACAGGGTCACCCCTAAAGTAACACGAGCCCTTACTTTCAATAGACCTCATTTCTTAATTATCTACAAGAATTAACCAACACTTTCGTGATAGCTGGTTTATTGTCTCGAAAACATCATATCAAAAGATGAGTCAGTGAAATCTTTTTCTTTTTTTTTCTAGACCATGTGTTCGAGATGAGCCCCATTTAGCCTGCACCAGTATTAAGTTACAGGAAATACGTATAGGTCAGGGGCGATAACTCTAAGTGGGACTGAGTTATTTGCCCTTCTCGTCTGCTCGGCGAATGACTTCCATTTCCATTAGTTTACGTTTTGTTGTGTTTTTACGCTTTAGAATAAAGTGTCTCCCTACCTTCAAACAGTTTCGTGTGATACATATTTATTTATTGGCGTGGTGGCAGCAGAGGGATCGCTAATAAATAAATATGTTTCACACGAAACCGTTTGAAGAGAGGAAGAGACTTTATTCCCGAGTGTACAAACACAACCAAACGTAAACTAATAAAAATGGAGCCGAACAGACGAGAAGGGCAAATAACTCAGTCTTACTTAGAGTTATCGCCCCTGACCTATAAATATACCTGTAGCTTTATACTGGCGCTGTGCATTTCTTGAAGTCGATTTTGTACTCCGTCAAGGCAGGAAAAAAGCTCTGAGCAGCGTCACCTCAGATGTGACAGCAGTACTCCATCTTATGACGTATCTGACCTTTATACAGATAGAGGATTGCATCAGGTGTGAGATACTTTCCGGAGCGGTCGAATGATTCAGCAATTTCTTTTAGCGAGCTCAGCAACAGATTTGATGTAAATCATCCATTTCAGGTCTGGAGTGAAAGTCTGAGCTTTTCAAAGCAAATGTCTTCGTCAAAGGGGAGAGTCATTCATTCCAACTGGGGTAAAATGAGGATCCGAGTGTTGGTGATGAAAGGAGTGTTTTTACATGCGAATACATAATAATAATTATACAGAAATATTTAAAAAAAAAACACTATATTTCTGAAGAGCTACTTTTATCCTAACAACTTTTCAAAGAAATAACATTAGAATAATTTGACCAAAAACGAAATATTAAGATCAAATCAAAACATTCTGCTCAAGAAACACCAGACAGAAAACAATGGCGTCGAATTGCCAAATTCGAAACATACAATATCATAACTGTGATATAAGCCGATACTTAGTGGATATCCGATAATGTGCGTAGGTCTTCAGCAGGGATTTGGTTAAAATAATTAAGAACGCCTTCGTTTCATCGAAGATACTGATTACCTATTTAACAGGTGTGCTGATACAACATCATACTAATACCTACTCACACTTGCCAACAGGCTCGTTGCAGATGTGAAACAAGTTGCAGTTTACATATTTTCGTTGAATATTATATTAAAAAGGTATTTGGTTGGAATGTGTCATATTTGAAACGAAAAGTATTTAAGGGTTAAGACATATTTATGAATCTATATTTCTTGTTTGTACCTATTGAAATCACTGACAAAGGAATGTTCTGGCTTCTAATCTCTCTCTAAAATATAATTTTCCGTTTTTCTTTTTACTTTAATCATCATTTTTTCTATTCGCGTCACAATGATTTGAAAATAAAATTGACTTTTCAACTCTTCAGAGTTTTGTAAATCATTTGTCTAAAAAACCTGAAAACAACTTTAAGCGAAATAAATGGATTCGTGTTCGGGTAGAAATTGTTAAACTAACGTGCTCTCTATATTCTTGGACACTTTTCAAATGATCGTGACGTTATTTTTTAAAGATTATTTTTGATTAATTTGTTTTGTTTAATTCTTATGTATATGTGTAATAATAGAAAGGGAGAGGTAGCGACGCATGGGGTGGAGGGGTAGCGCTGCAGATGAGAAACTCGGCCGAAGTCATCTCGGCTGGAACTCGCGGATAGAAGAAAATAATAATTAAAATAAAAAGAAAAACGAAAAATGATATTTTGGAGAGAGATTAGAAATAAGAACATTCCTTTGTCAGTGATTTCAATAGGTACAAACAAGAAATATAGATTCATAAATATGTCTTAACCCTTAAATACTTTTCGTTTCAAATATGACACATTCCAAAAAAATTCCTTTTTAATATAATATTCAACAAAAATATGCTGAACTGCAACTTGTTTCACATCTGTAACGAGTCTGTTGGCAAGTGTGAGTAGGTATTAGTATGATGTTTCATCAGCACACCCGTTAAATAGGTATCAGTATCTTCGATGAAACGATTTTTTTTCAAACCAATATACGAAAATAAAGCATTTAAGGGTTAACAGGAATGTGGTTTGAAATTCTGACAAAGAATGGACAACAATGGACACTTAGTGGCTGGTGGAAAAGTCGGTCAGGAGAGCTGACGTAGATTAACGTAAGCAACTATTATACAAGAGAAAGGTCGAATGGTTCGAGGAAGAGGGAGGAAGTCTAACACAGAGACAGACAGGACGTAGAAGTAAGAGTTTACTGTTTGTTGATCTGAGAGAGAATCAAACAATAATAAAATTACTATTTTGATTAACAAAAAACATTGTATTTTTATTTCATTCAGGGGAAATAACTCTGCAACCAACAAGAAACAAAAGTGTAAATTGAGTTACGTCCCTTGAACGAAAAACATCGGATTGTAAAACTCAGACGGTAAAGTTTGACTTTCATCGTTCTATATGATATCATATTCAATGAAAGATGGACGTATACATGTTGATGTGTTCCTATAGAAATGTATCAATTTTGCCAAGTAAATTAACGTCTAAATGGCCTCATAACTTTATGACCACATGTTAAACAAGAACAAGTCAGTTGTGAAACTGAATAGATCTGTCTGACAACGTAAGGATGGGCTAAACTCTTATCTTGGCTTTACTTCTCAATATGGTATGAAATGTTCTCGAGGTTATTGTTAGGACACCTAACGAAAACGGAATTACCTCTCTTGAACCATTTCGGGAGTTAAGAGTTATCGCCCTTGTAAAAGGGTCGTCTGCCCGGAGAGAAAGAACACAAAGACCACGGCGTCAGACTGTGAATATATCAATCGCGTCCAGCGGCTAATTAACTCATTCTGTGTTTAGTTTTAATAAATCTGTTAAACGTTTCTCTATATAGTTCATCCATTTAATTACAAATTATTATTTATAATTAACCTTAATTACGAGGTTATAAAAGTTATGCAATGAAAAAAGTTGATTACTCCCAAGATATTGATATGATCAGCTGAAATGATGTCAAAATTTTGATCGTGACACAATTTTTTTTTGGTTGAGGTCAACGGTCAAAGTCGAGCTAAGTTGTGGGACTTCATTGGCTACAAAATGCGCAAAGTAGTGAGTCTCTACGATGAACAGAACCAAAGTTATCGCCAAAAATGTGACTTTTCACTTTTTCGGTGATCTTGACCTTTGACCTAGATATACCCAAATTAAATCAGTTTTAAGTTAGAGCATGACCAAGTTTGGTGACGATTGGTCAAGCGATGTGCACACACAAAGAAACCAACAAACAATCATAGTGACAAAAAAACATAACCTCCGCCTTGGTTGAGGTAAATAATCATATAAAATCATAGAATTACGTCAGTAATTTAATTTTTCATATAAAACTTATTATTATCATTTCTGATGACCTAAAGAAAAGAACACCCATTGTTGACTTTTATTATAGAGTGAACGATTTCTTCCCGAATTCATTTCAGGCAGTGGGGTAAATCTGAGGTGATAGTCTGACTTACTATTTGCTTTCTCGCTTCCCCTCACCGCTTTACATAGTTTCGTCCGGGGAGGGGGGGGCTAGAAAAAGACACATGCTTTAATCGCTAACCTTTGCATAACTAGATGGAAGTATATATATATATATATATATATATATATATATATATATATATATATATATATATATAATGCGGGACTTCATTCGCTACAATATGGACCAAGTAGTGAGTCTCTACGATGAACAAAACCGAAGTTATCGCTAAAAGTGTGACTTTTACATTTTCCATGATCTTGACGTTGACTTTTTACCTAGATATCCAATAATTCAATCAGTTCTAAGTTAGACCATGATCGATATTTTGACCAAGTTTGGTGACGATTAGTCCAGCGATGTTGACACTAGGCTGTACACAAACAAACATAGTTACAAAGAAACTCTAGCGAAAAAATTGTCTTTTTATTTAATTCAGGGGAAATAACCCTGCAACAAACAAGAAACAAAATTAGCGGAAGTGATAAATAAATACGTTAGATTCGTTCTCACATACAAAAAAAAAGTAAAATAGGTCCAACTTATAAGAGAATTAACGTTAAAACGACACCCCGACTTTATGACCGCCTAAAATAGACAAAAGGGTCATAATAGATGAAAGGTATTTGTATGATTGTGTGTTGTTCGTTACGTACGTGTCGTGAGGCAATTCTCCGATTCCTGTTTCCACTACAGCCACCGAATTCTTCATGTAAACATGGTGCAGACACCGGAGAAAAGGCTTCTTCAGACAATTGTCAATCCGCTGGTTATTAAGGATCCACAGAAGGTCGTCAAATGGAAGGATAGTCTGGCACAAGGACTCTATGAACATATTCTCGCCCTATGTAAACAAACAAATAGACAAACAAAATAAATCAAAAAAATAAACACCAATCGATCTGTAACAATATTCTGTCTGTAATAGACGTGAGGATGAACGGTCCCGTAAAAGAACATGGGGGATGGGTCGAGATGATCCGAACATTGTCCCAATCATAACCAATAACAACGCCGTTCATGACGATAACGACTCATAATGCCTCTATTTTAACCATCCAGGACAGCCAAGGCGAGACGTGTCGGGTTATGCACATAATTCGTTTTGCACGACTGAGTGACATGCAACCATTCCTGGCAGCAAATCAAGTAAATTGAATGAGCCGTATTTTAGAGTTCATTAAAAAAAAAGAATAATAATTTACCATTTGCGATTATTAGTTTGCTGGACTTGATGCTGTTAAGATAAAAGTTATGGAGACGTCTTATCTTTTTGTTTGTGCTGGGGACGGGGTCTTCTACCGGATGCCAGACATTTACTCGCGATTTCAGAGACTGCAACCAAGAGATCCTTTTAGAATTCTAACCGTCTCTTTAAGCGAAATAGTTTGGATCTCTCTTGCACTTGGTTCACCGGGTATATTCGCCAGGTAGCTTTTGAAATTATTTTTCATGAGCCTGGTAGTTCCGTTGATTACTGGAATATTGGAGTTCTACCTAAGATTCCAGTCTCGTTTCATGTCGTACATAAGACCTTCTCTCCCCAGCATCATTAGTGACATTGACTTCAACTAGGGTTGATACTCAAACCTTTTTGTCCCATACCACTATGTCCGTTTTTAGGTATGTAGCTGTAGGGATTGCATAGTCTTAGGTGATGGTGTATGACTTATTTCCAACAGTTTGTTCTGATATATATTCCCATGCCTTGCTGCTACACTGGATAGTCAATTTTTTTACAGATGATGTAGTGGAGATATCTACACACTGTGTCACATTGTATAGTAGCCGTCCCCCAGCAAAATCTTACAACTAGATGTGTGGCAGAACTTGTACTCGTTGTTGCTGCGACCACTCATCTTAAAAGCATTTGTTATCAAGCCTTGATCTCTGACAATAATCATCATACTTTCCTGATAATAGTAGAGCGATTCTCTTACGAGCCATACTACAGAGTCTTCCTTATCTATATATTCCTATGATAGTTGTTCCAGTCGTCAATCACGGAATCAGCGACTGGAAGTCTAGCAACGTCAGAGGAGGACGGCAAACGATAAAAATGCGCCGGTCTTCTCGACAGATTTATATAAATCTGTTGAGAATTGCCTAAATACATTCTCGACAGATCTATATAAATCTGTTGAGAATTGCCTAAATACATTCTCGACAGATTTATATAAATCTGTCGAGAATTGCCTAAATACATTCTCAACAGATTTATATAAATCTGTTGAGAATTGCCTAAATACATTCTCGACAGATCTATATAAATCTGTCGAGAATTGCCTAAATACATTCTCGACAGATTTATATTCCAAGCGATATCTGTGGAGATGAGTGGATTAAAATTGGTTATGTTGTCACCAGAATTCTGTAGTCGTAACGTTTTGGTCTCGGTTAAAATTCGTGCTGTTTTCCTCAGAATTCTTTAGTGGCAACGTTGAGGTGTCGGCTAAAAAGCTCTCTTTTTAGTGTAAGAAAAAGTTATACATTCCTACTGCCAAAGCTGTATTTTATTATTGGCATGGCAACTTGGTTAATGGCAGTTATTTTATTTTTGTCTATAAGCTGTTTTTTAAAGATTTTTCTTACACCGCGTCCATATTCTCTGCTATTTTTTCTCTCATCTTAGCTGCTTACAAATAATATGTATAGTTGCTAATTACTGGACATTACTAAGAAATTTCTAATTAAAACTTTTCTCTGTAATTATTTTTCAAAGTAATTTTTGTCTTCACATGTCCACCCTCAATCGTGGAACCCAGTCGCATGTTTGCCAGGCCTGTATTATGGATCGCCTTGATCTTATATAATTCTAGGCACCGTAATAGCCATAAGTGGAGCGCACTAGCATATGCCTTTTGGTAATCTATCCATACCATGCTTTTGTTTCTCTGCATCCACCTCAAGGATGGTCGTGTTAGTTAAATCATAGTCCCTTGTGCCAAAACATGCATCTGGCTTTTTGTTTTTCGAGGTATGCCTCGAACAAAAGGTGTTCATAGATGCTGTCTACAACTAGTTGGTGGTAGTGAGACAGCATATTTCTCTATATTTATTAGAACACTGTGTCGTATTCGGTTTAGGTATGAGGATTGTATCGTCTTTTACCAGCCATTTTTGGTGTAGCCTCCTCAACCCTCAACAGTCTGGTTAAGCAGACACTATAGTGGCTTTGAAGTACATCAGCCAGAAATTGTGTAGCTTGTCAAAGCCAGTTTTACTTGTGATTCTTGAATTGATAGAAAGTTCTTTATCATTTAATGCGTTATTAATGGCTCTAGTATTTCAGGTTAGCTTTGATTAATTTGAGCCATATTCAAGATCTACTGGGCTTTTTGATGGCAAAGTCCTTCATACTTAAACTGATGCCTCCGGTAGTCTTCTAGATTTTATATTCGGGTGGCATTTGTACAGTTATTGGTTCTCTTATAAGGTTCTTGTACAGTTATTGGTTCTCTTATAAGGTTCTTGTACAGTTATTGGTTCTCTTATAAGGTTCTTGTACAGTTATTGGTTCTCTTATAAGGTTCTTGTACAGTTATTGGTTCTCTTATAAGGTTCTTGTACAGTTATTGGTTCTCTTATAAGGTTCTTGTACAGTTATTGGTTCTCTTATACGTTTTTGTACAGTTATTGGTTCTCCTATAATGTTCTTGTACAGTTATTGGTTCTCCTATAAGGTTCTTGTACAGTTATTGGTTCGTTTATAAGGTTCTTGTACAGTTATTGGTTCTCTTATAAGGTTCTTGTACAGTTATTGGTTCTCTTATAAGGTTCTTGTACAGTTATTGGTTCGTTTATAAGGTTCTTGTACAGTTATTGGTTCTCTTATAAGGTTCTTGTGCAGTTATTGGTTCTCTTATAAGGTTCTTGTACAGTTATTGGTTCTCTTATAAGGTTCTTGTACAGTTATTGGTTCTCTTATAAGGTTCTTGTACAGTTATTGGTTCTCTTATAAGGTTCTTGTACAGTTATTGGTTCTCTTATAAGGTTCTTGTACAGTTATTGGTTCTCTTATAAGGTTCTTGTACAGTTATTGGTTCTCTTATAAGGTTCTTGTACAGTTATTGGTTCGTTTATAAGGTTCTTGTACAGTTATTGGTTCTCTTATAAGGTTCTTGTGCAGTTATTGGTTCTCTTATAAGGTTCTTGTACAGTTATTGGTTCTCTTATAAGGTTCTTGTACAGTTATTGGTTCTCTTATAAGGTTCTTGTGCAGTTATTGGTTCTCTTATAAGGTTCTTGTGCAGTTATTGGTTCTCTTATAAGGGTCTTGTACAGTTATTGGTTCTCTTATAAGGTTCTTGTACAGTTATTGGTTCTCTTATAAGGTTCTTGTACAGTTATTGGTTCTCTTATAAGGTTAATGTACAAAAGTCTGCAATCTTTTAAATTCTTTTTTTACGGTGCATATGTTTAAGTACAGCGTAACAGATTGTTTCTGCAAGGAATTACGTGGGAAATGAGCTGAAAAAACGTTCAAGATTAGTATAGGTTACAATATTAGTATAGGTTACAAGATTAGTATAGGTTACAAGATTAGTATAGGTTACAAGATTAGTATACGTTACAAGATTAGTATAGGTTACAATATTAGTATAGGTTACAAGATTAGTATAGGTTACAAGATTAGTATAGGTTACAAGATTAGTATAGGTTACAAGATTAGTATAGGTTACAAGATTAGTATAGGTTACAAGATTAGTATACGTTACAAGATTAGTATAGGTTACAAGATTAGTATAGGTTACAAGATTAGTATAGGTTACAAGATTAGTATAGGTTACAAGATTAGTATACGTTACAAGATTAGTATAGGTTACAAGATTAGTATAGGTTACAAGATTAGTATACGTTACAAGATTAGTATAGGTTACAAGATAATATTTCCGGTGTTATCCGGAAATGAATGCCGCATCAAAAACTAAACATAATATTGTCATTCGAATGTTTCTGCAAGTATATATAAGGAACGAAGTATAATACTACTAAAAGACAAGACTATGCTAAAGAGGATAGTATTATCACAACAGAACGGATACTACACTACCCCACACAAAAGAAGAAGGTGATCTTTGGGAGAATGGTATCATGATCACAGGACATATACTACAGTACCCTTTAACAAGAAGAGGTAATTCTTGGGAGAATAATCAGACCATATACAAAATAGCCTCCCCCTAAATATGAAAGTGTTAGATAGTGAGGGAGCCAGGGAAAGAGCACCCTAGAAGGTGGTAGGAGTAGCAAGGAAATCGGAAATGATGTAACTTCCGTTTGGGGCTTTTTCGAGCTTTTGTTCCTGACTCTCAACCGAGGCGGTTGTGTAAAGATTCGATCTGTGCCAATAGGCAAGGGGGTCGGGGAGGAGACAACAGTGGCGCAGATGGTCTGAATATGATTCCCCGGTAATTCTTTTCTTCTCTCTCTCCTTCTTCTGTGCAGAAAGCAAATACATTTCTGTCTATGTGTTAAATAACATTTTCTAAAAACTCCATACACGGCGCTCAGTGCATTTGTACATGACGGTGGTGGTGATGACGACAGCGGCGCCCCCGTGGCTTGTCAACATCTGGGCGTACGCGGTTATGATGGTGGAAGCACGCACTAACAAGATACGTTTATGAACACGTATATCTAAATTGATAGTTAACTGTAAGGCGTTGGGCCCCCCTTGAGAGGGGAGGTATGCAACAAGTTGAGCACTGAAATATAGTACAGTAGTCTGAAATAGTATAGTAAAATTTGTTGAGAATTAAGATAGGATAGTAAAATTAGTTGAGAATTAAAATAGTATAGTTTGGTTATAAGGACAAACTTCTATCTACAGTTTAAGTGAATTTATTCATACAGTGTCATCAACAATGTAGACATGGTTGGGAAAGAGTTACATAGACGCAATCACCACAATGATCATCATGATTTTTGATCACTCATAGACGACGAAACCCACCCTTGTTTTCCTTCTACCTTATTGTGTCTGTCATTCAGTGTTCATGCTATAGTCGCCACGATGATTAGCGATGCTATTTGTCCATAGCAAAATGTGATATACAGCGCCTGGTATTGCCGAATGGTCACCCATCTAGTACTGACCATGTTCAAAGTCGCTTAACGGTGATTTAACGGGAGCCGGCGTGTCAACGTGATTATGCCGTAGAAAGACTATAACCTATTTATCTACGTCACATACAGTAGAATGTGACACAAGGTCGGAAAGTGGGAATGCACTCCAGAGGAGGAGTGCTAGGGTTTTTTTAAAAAATTGCCTGGGCAGAGTGCCTCAGACATTAAGCATTAAACTTAATCCTCCCCAAAGAGGGGAGGCAAAGCCTGGGAGCGTTACTTCCCAGAACTGCACAGGACAGACCCATTGACCGGCGTAAATCCAGACCCGAAGATCCAGACAATACCAGTACGGGGTGCAGCATCCATCGGAACAGATACTACACTTTGATCTTGGCCAAAAGTCCAAGAAAACACTATAGAAAAACTATACAAAAATATGTTGAGTAAGGGTCTTTTATATAGCCTAGCCTGGTCGTGGCTAAGAGCGAGAAAGGGAATATGACGACTTGGTACGTGGACTTTTTTTTGATGACTATTCAAAAAAGAGGGGGAAAAAGTTTGGGTTGAAGTGCCTCTCACGCAAAAAAAAGTTCTGATCGGACAACGTATAAATCACTCCGCTAGTGAGAACAAGAAAATAGATCGTAATTATATAACTGCTACAGTATTCCCTGCTGAGGCTTATCGTTGATAAAAAAACACAAGATATGCTTTATTGATACTAGCAACACAAGAGAATAATTTTAAACAAACATGCACATTTCAGGGAAAACTTATAGTAACACAACCATTTGGATCAACATGGTAGAAGAAGGAGGCCGAGGGTCAAATTTTAGGGGATGCCCAACAGGTAACCCTCGGCCCCCTCCTTCTTATATGGCACATCATTTGAATGCAGAATTTTTCTAGATAGCGCTATTTTGGTAACTATTGAATTAATATGGTAAATCGATCACAGGTTTTGAAACGAAACACTCACATCGGCGACCCTTCATAATGTGCTGCATTGATCGCAATATATCATAATCAGATGGATCAACGTCTAGAGTATAGGGTGGATGAGGCAAAACTTTCACAATGTCTAATTATTTTAATATGACGCACGAACGTTTTCTTCAACCTAGTATAAGACCATTTCCGTACGATTTTCATGACTGAATACCTGCGAGACATATTTAAAAATAAAACAAAAGTGAGAAGACATTGTAACGGTATTTGAAGAGACTCACCTCGGCGCAGGCAGCCAGCAGATCCAGCAGACTTATATAATATCTTAGAGTTTCCATCATGGACGGATTCATGAGGATCTTTTCTCTAAAAGAATGAAAAGAAATGCAAACAAATAAATGGTATATCATGTTTAGTTGAAAATGTTACTTAGAAACATGTTTTGCTAGATAGAAATTTTATAAAAGAAAGATAGCGGGTAAGTCCTAACCCTAACCCTAACCATGCTCATATATGTCTTATTTGCAGAAACTAAAATTTGGGGAATAATTATTAATTGAGATCTAATATCAATGGGTAAAATTTCACAAAAATCGGAGGTATTTTAATTTAAATGAACGGCTTCCACCCCCAATTTATTTCCTCTGCATCAAACCAAATATAGCCCATATTACCCAACCTTAAACCTAGCAGATATGTTGAAAAATTCATAATGATTGGTTAATTAGTTTAGGAGTTAATCCTGAACATACAGATATATGAACACACATATATATATATATATATTAAAATTTGTATAATTGGGCAGCATTCCTTCTTTTATGCATGTTCGATTAATCAGGAGTGCCAACTTCTGCTTATTCAGCTTTTGATCCGTTTTTTCTAGTCTTCAGATTTGATGTTATAATCCAAGGAGTATATTGAAGTGCTGTTGAAATAATTTAAAAGAGCGCCCTCTTGATAGATTCACCAATTTATTTCATTATGCAACCACCTGACGACGACCGATGTCGGTC
>OY744534.1:15860508-15870508 GCA_963556195.1 Sepiola atlantica
TATATATATATACATATATATATATACATATATATATATATATATATATCATAAAATCTCCTTATCAACGGACATTTACCAAATGGACAGACACCATATCTTTTTACACGCACATTCTCACTCTCCATTACTTAATATTTTTTCAAATTTTTAATTTCGGCACTTCCACTGCCAACTTATCTATCTATGTAATTCTTTTGATGATAAGATTTTAATCTTTGAAAAGCCTTGGCTTAAGGAAAGAATAATAAAAATGTTTTTACCGAGCACACCTAGCATTGAACAATCGAAGTAGAATAAATGTGTCATTCGTACATGTGTATCCCTCTTCTTTCATCTATCTTTATATATATATATATATATATATATATATATATACATATATATACGCACATACATATATACATATATATATATACTTATATATATACATGTATACGCCGGTGTTTCAAGCATCCGCTATCATCAGTGTATGATATGATAATTTCAGATTGTCGCAAGATTCGAACCCAGTTACAGAATCGCCCTAGATTCCACAAGCTAGCGTTTTAACCAAATGACCACGAGAAATTACGACGTAACGAAAGGGAATTAAATTCTATTCATGCCAAGCAGACACAGACAGTAGACTATCAAGAGTGTTCAACAAACGTTGCCGGAACATCTCATATAGCTACATGACAGTTTATTTTTAACTCCCCCGAACAGGACTAAACTTCAATTTCTTAAAGGGGCTTATGATATATTTATATATATATATATATTAAAAAATGTTTAGAAAATGAGTGGAATATGTTGATGTTATCACTGAACCTCTATTTTTAAAAGTTTGTATAAAGCGCTGAAGAGGTCCATCGGAATTCATGTTGAAAAAATAAGTAAATAAAAAGAATTCCTAAACGTCTTGGAAACGATCGTACGCCTAACCATTATTTATCTTGAATTATTGGAACTGTAATGAATAATTTGTAAATGTATTTATTTTCTATTCATTCCCCCTCTCATATATATATATATATATATATATATATATATATATATATATATATATATATATATAATTCTTTTAATAAATAAATATCTTTTTAATATCCATAGACATGTTTATTTTTCGTGTTTCCTTACACTTGGCAATATAGATGATGTAACCGTAGCGCCAGCCGGACGATTCGATCCCCGGATCTGAGTATTTCAAACCTTTGCTAAAAACGAGGCCGTCGTGACGATCACACTTTCAAATGCGATCGAGATAGTCTTGTATTTTTTATTTGTAAACGCAAGTAACGCGACTTAGGCTTGTATCTATTTACGTAAAGAGAGAGAACTCGCAGCGTGGCTAACTTTGAAACTTCAATGTTACCTCTCTCAAAGTGCTCGACTTTACAAAGCTTAATAATCATTTTAATAAATAAATACCAGAGAAAGAGAGAGGGAGAGAAAGAGAGAGAGAGAGAGAGAGAGAGAGAGAAAGAGAGAAAGGTTGAAAGAAAAAGAGAAAGAAAGATATAGAGAAAGAAAGGTAGAGAGAAAGAGAGATAGACAGAAAGAGAGAAAGAGAAAGTGAGAAAAAGATAGAGAGTGAGAAAAAAGAAGAGGGAGAAAGAGAAAGAAAGAGAGAAAGAATAAGTGAAAGCGAGAGAGAAAGAGAGAGGGAAAGAGTGAGGGAGAGAACGAGAGAAAGAGATGGGAAGAAAAAGAGAGAAAAAGATAGGGAAAAAGAGAGGGAAAGAGAGAGAGAGAGAGAGAGAGGGAGAAAAAGAGAGAAAAAGAAAGAAATAGAGAAAAAGAAAGGAAGAGAGAGAGCGAGAGAGAAAGAGTAAAAAAGGCAAGACAAAGAGATAAGAGAGGAAAAAAGAGAGAGAAAGAGAGAGGGTGAGAGAAAGAGAGAAAGAGAAAGAGAGAGGAAGAAAAAGAGAGAAATAGAGATAAAGAAAGAGAGAGAGAAAAAAAGAGAGAGAGAGAGAGAGAGATAAAAGGTAAGAGAAAGATATAAGTAAACGTAAAATGTCAATGGCCGACCTGTTTTCCCGGGGAAAATCCAGTACGAAGGCAACTTTTTTGTAATTCTGCATGATGTATTTCATAACGTAGGCTTGGTTTCGTTTTAGGGTGAGCCCTGTTCCTAGAACTTTGACGATCATACTAAGCAGATCGAGAAACTGGGGGGCTTTCTCCTGCAATTCGGCGGCACGGTTGACGATTTTTTGGATTTGTCGAGGGTGAATCTTCAAACAGGTTGTCTGGTTACCGGCGAAGACCTAAAAAAGGAAAAAGAAAAGAATTGTTAAAAGTATGAATAAGGTAAATCGCAGTTTCAATGACTTCAATATCATTCAGTTCATGCAATACACATTTTAACCATAGTATTCACAATCCACAGACACATTATCTATATGATTAGGTATCCCGAACTATTTTTTTTGAATACCAAAAAAAGAAAAATTAGGTATGCATATATACTGCTGCAAGATATATATAAAAATGCCAAATTTATAGTTCGAGTAATCAACGCTGTTTAAACAAGACAAACACTACTCCTTATCGCTTTATAAACTAAAAGACCCAAACCAAACAACAATCCCAAGTTTTGACGCTTTTTGTCATTGGCAAGAAATGATGCATGAGATGATTCTTTCAATAAGTACCTGAGTTTAAAAAAAAATTTTTATTGAAGTTTCCACAGACAATACATGAAGCCACTTGATGTAAGTAGCTAAAAAGAACGAAATATGATTATCGCAAAGACAGGGGATGCCTATTGACCATAGTCTTGAAAAGAGTCAGACTATAGGTAGGAGGAAAACAGTCAGCAAGATGAGAGTTCTACAAGTCTACAGTTCTTGGAAAGAAGCTACTGGAATAAGAAGCTGTATAATTAGGTATCAAAACAGCTAATTGATGGAGACAACTATACGAACGAGCCAAAATGAACAAAGAACGCAGGGAATACATCAGAAAATTCTGAAGAACACATGGCATAATTATACTTATAGACAAGACTGAGACTAGCAACATCACGTCTGCGAGAGAGAGAGGTTGCAGAGAAGAAGAAAGGATGGAACTAACCAAATTGCAGATACGCTTATGAACCTCATCAACAATCCTCAAGTGGTACAAAGATTCATCAGCCGAAATATGACAACAGTTATGGCCATACAAGAAAGAAAATCATATCACGAGAAAGAGTAAAGATTAAATTTCGTTTGCATACTAATTTCATCGATATTATTTCAAAAAAACCGCCGTAGTTTAAAAAAAATAATTTCTGCAAATAAATATTTCAAAGTGAAGTATGGGCTTAGTTAAGAGTATTTATTTACCTCCTTGCCATGAGTTAGGCACAAGGCCAGTTTTATCTTCCTCCCACAAGTAAGATGTGACCCAAGGTCGGGTCGGGAAAATGAGGTTTGAAAAGCCAGCGCCCGAGAGGTGAGCACTCTGGCCATTAAAAATTGCCTGGGCAGCCCCGTCGGCATTCCCCGCTAGGGGCGCCTCAGGCAGTAAGTAATAAACTTACTCCTCCCAAAGAGGGGAGGCGAAGCCTGGGAAAGTGGACCCCCTAGAACTGCACAGGACCGAACCATAGACCGGCGTAAATCAAGCCCCGAAGGCCAAGACAATACCGGTCTATAGCGTGCAGTATCCATCGAACCAGATACTACACAAAAGGCCAAGTAGAAAAGTAGGATAGACTGAGAATGACAAAATTCCACATTTTTGATGACCTTGTGTCTTATTTGTAAATGTAATTTGATTTGATTTGTGAATAAATAATTCAAAGTTCGTATGTTCGTATCTACGTTCCTTAGCCCCCTAAGAACACCTTCGATCACTCTCTTCAGAGGTGACCCTACCTGTAATGTGTATAGCATTCACCCTGGGCGTGTTAAACCGGCTTCTTCCGAAGGAGGAAGTTTCTAGGGAATATTAAATTCACACACGGTCCCCATTCGCATGTATATCCCGGTCAGGGGAATTGACGACGTTAGGTTTCTGCAGTTCTTGCAGGAAGGTGTCGACATCCTCCTACATACAGCAACTTCTATTCCGCAATGGTCACCCATCTGATACTGACCAGGCTCAACGTTGCTTAACTTCGGTGATCTAATGAGAACCGGTGTGTCAACGTGATTATACCGTACAAGATGGGAGGTGTCGGTGGTTAACAACACGGACTGGCGATCTGGATGTGCCAAGTTCGAATCCAGTTCGTGCCACTTTTACTTATGATGTTG
Organism: Sepiola atlantica; assembly: GCA_963556195.1. NCBI lineage: Eukaryota > Metazoa > Mollusca > Cephalopoda > Sepiida > Sepiolidae > Sepiola > Sepiola atlantica. The sequence continues at coordinate 15,864,744 of OY744534.1, forward strand.
GCAACTTTCCCGTGGTCCCTCCCGTAGATACCCGATTTTATTTTCTCGAAAGAATCTGACTAGAAAGAAATAGGAGAAACTAATACCAACCATAGAATCGTCTGAGTCACGAGATAAGAATTAATGACCCTCTTCAGATATCGGCTCGTATCTGATTGTTTAAAATAAGTGGCCCGATGTAGTTCTTTTCTGACAACAGGGCGCATGTTGTAGTTTTTGAAAACTTCATCAGCGCACATGTCTGGCAGTTGATGCCTCCGTTTCGTCGTCTGATTTTAACGCTTTTGGTTTTTGTATCGAACTCACTTTTCCAGCCGTTGAATTGACCAGACAAAACGCTATCCAACCTCGCAATTGTATCCTGCCCCTCGATCCAAGACTTGAACCGATCCCAGTAACCGGTGTCCCTTGTTCCTGATCGAACACTTGCAATCTTCCCGTCTATCCCAGGACAAACTGTAATTTTCGACACTCTACACAATTTCCGGTTAAATCGAAGGTGCCAAACTGTGTAATGATGAACAAATCTGAAATTGGATATTTCGACCAGTGTTAGCGAAAAAAATAATCCCCCAATATATATTTGGTCAGTTCGACAATTTCTTCGGCAATATTCTGTATTGGATACGTCATTACTATGATGTTAAATTTGTATAAAATGTAAATTTCTAATATATTTAAATTTTGTTAAGAAAAATTTCAATTCATACAAAATCAATTTGATTTGATTATTTGTCAATAATTGTTTTTAACTTTTTAATATATTTAACTTTTGTTTATGATTAATAATTACATTATTTATTAATAAATATTTTCAAAATAAATTTTAAAAAATTCCAATTATAAAAAACATTTGTATTTTATTATTAAACAATGTGTTTTAAACAAATTATAATTTGCAAAAAAAAAAGCCACCAAAAACCTTGGCAAAAATATAAGGAGGCATATTTTTAACCAACACCGATCGAAATACTTCAAACAACCAAACCATTTCCGACAAATAAAACCGTCTATTTATTTTTATTTATAACTTTAATTCCTATATGTTTGTGGTTTATTTTTCTTCGACATTGTCATATTTGTCCTGTCTCTATCAAGTTGTAAGACTGATCATCATAATCGAGACTCTGCAATAAGCATTATGAACATGATAATATAAGGTTCAGGGCTGGGAGCGGAAAGACATGTTTTCTCATTCAGTGTCAAGAAACGTCTGGCATGTTTGCTAGTTTAATATACATTTGGAACAAGGGACATAAGAAAACACTTAGAAAAGATTCTGGTTTTGTTGCAAGTAAGGCAATAATTTGGGCATGACAGACCAATGAAATGTTCTCATTTATAACCGGGCAACGCCGGATGGGGTTTCTAGATTTTCAAAAATTTGGGCCGTGTAATTCTTTCAAATATTAAGATTGAAAAAAAAAAGACTTAATCTTTCGCTAGAAGTAAAATGTAGTATCTGTTCTGATACCACACTTCATCTTTTCCGTTCTCGGTCAGTGAAGTAGAAATCCTCCTAGACAGTCCTAATCCATAGTGCCTCGTTTTCAGGATCTAAATTTCCCCAATTTAGAAACCAACCCTGTGGAGAGATACGTTAGTAAGGATTTAGTCGACTACTAACTAAAGAAAAACACATTTTAAAAATAACTTCAAAGCTTCAATATAACTTGAATTTTAGGCACATGCCCAAGTGTATATTTTCAGTTCCAATACAGGATTGCTGTGCTGTTTTTTATATTAATATTTTCGGCAAAATTATCAAGAACAAAACGACGAGAATAGTCAGAAATACCACTCTATTCTCATAAGGACTTTCTGTGTACTTAAAAAATATATTAATATTTAAGAGGTTCATGTAGTTTGCTTGAAGCATTGTTTATTAGTATATAGAAATGTGATACTTAGAAGGCAATACAATGCAGAGATGTGACGGATAGACACAAGTTGGAGCAAATAAGACATATAATGATGGAACAAATGAAATAGTTTCACCCTTAATACAATGTATACATACACACACACACACACACACATATATATATATATATATATATATATATATATATATATATACACAATAATATTTTTTAAATAAATATTAAATATTTAAATACCTAGAGACATCGATGTTTCATGCTAACGCAATCTTCAGTCTAGGAACTAATTTACAACGGTCGGTGGGCGCGAACCCCGAACACAAATCGCCACTGATTCGTAGTCGGTGATCTTAACCAAAGGGCCATCGTCAATTAATTAGTGAATATAGAATAACTTTAACTGTAAGTAGCGACACATGGCCGTTATTTACCAGGCAGCTCAGAGTGATCTTACGAACCGGTGTTCGGATCTCGCATATAGCTATTAGTACTGCTTGTCATTAAAGCTACTCGAAAGTGCCCAGCCCTTGTGGGAAGGGGGGCTGATAAACAATAATATTTTTTAAATAAATATTAAATATTTAAATACCTAGAGACATCGATGTTTCATGCTAACGCAATATTCAGTCTAGGAACTAATTTACAACGGTCGGTGGGCGCGAACCCCGAACACAAATATAAACAAGGGGTAAGGTAAATCAAAATACCTTTTAAAGCATGTAAAGATGCGATGATGTTTTATTAAAAAAGATAAATCGAAATCGAATTAAAAAAAATTTTTTTCATAAACTTCCATTTTTTTTTTAGTTTATATTACAGATATATTTCGCCGAGTAAAATCGGCTTCATCAGTGTAGTTTGTAGATCCGATGTTAATGGTCTGCCGGTCTCAGATGGTGTAGTCGGCTCATGAGGTGTTTTTGCTTCCCGTATGAAATCACGCCAGCACGTGGATATGTATTTAGATAGGAGTTCATACCTTTTTTAAAGCATCCAAATAAATTTTAAAAACAAGGGGTAAGGTAAATCAAAATACATATCAAAATATATATAAATACATATCTACGTGCTGGCGTGATTTCATAAAATTAAAAAAAAAAAACTCATGAGCCGACTACAACATCTGAGACCGGCAGACCATTAACATCTGATCTAACTACACCGAAGAAGCCGATTTTACTCGGCGAAATATATCTGTAATATAAACTTAAAAAAATGAAAGTTTATTAAAAAAAAAATCGGTTTCGATTTTTCTTTTTTAATAAAATATTATCGCATCTTAACATGCTTTAAAAGGTATTTTGTTTTACCTTACCCCTTGTTTTAAAAATGTATTTGGATGCTTTAAAAAAGGTATGAACTCCTATTTATATATATATATATATATATATATATATATATATATATATATATATATATATATATATATATATATATATATATATATATATTATTATATTTTTTTTCACAAACACACATATATCTGTCTATCTACACAATGTTACAATGTTACGTAATACCTGTATCAAGATGGTCTGGTGGAAACTCCGTATGATATAATATTTTTCATATTTCGGGAACTCTTCACTTCTTCAGTTCCGTGCTCAACTCAAGTTCAAGCGTGCATATGATAAATATTAATATTTCGTGAAAACAAAACTTATGCTTGCCAGATTGACAGACAAAGTAAAGACACCCACAAGAAAAACGTTTCTCAAACCACCAGAAACGTCACTTACCTCTCACATGTTCTTTAAATAACCCCGAAACTTCAATCTAACCTGCATTTTAGGCACATGCTAAGGCGTATATTCCCAGTTCCTATAAAACATGGCTGTTTTTTTCTTTTTTAATATTAATGCTTCAAGCAAACTACCATTCACTATTAACACTTCGTCTAGGCCAGACACAGTTTGCATATACCAAAAAAATTATTCCGACTCTCAGAGAAACGTGCCAGAACCAGCTGCCATATTCATTTCATCACTCTACTCTCTAGCATCCATTCGGAGTTTTCCTTTGGTGTTTATTATTTTTGATAAAGGGAAGTTTTTCCCGAAATATTAAATAAATGATTTTTAATAATCATCCGGACAACGCATAAACAGCCAACACCACAATTGCTGTTATGTAAGATTTTAAGAAAAAAATAAATAGTAAGTCCCATTTCGATTTATTATTTGTGTTCCTTCCAGCTTACAACCTACCCGGCACTCTGCATTGCCCTCAGCCTTCTTAAACATACTACTACTATTCCCAGCAATGCTTCAAGCAAACTACCGTTCTCTATTAATATTAATATGTTCGGGAAAATTTTCAAGCACAAAACCACGAAAATAGTAAAAACACACACCAATTTCATTAACATTTATTGTGTATATTACTAAAATATATTTAGTGAAGACAAATGATAATTAATTATTAAACAATGTGTATTAAACAAATTATCATTTGCAAAAAAAAAAAACACCAAAAACCTTGGCAAAAATATAATGGGGCATATTTTTCTCCAACGCCGGTCGAAATATCAGACTTCAGACAACCAAACCATTTTCGGCAAATAAAATGTCAGACTTCAGACAACCAAACCATTTTCGACAAATAAAATATCAGACTTCAGACAATCAAACCATTTTCGACAAATAAAATATCAGACTTCAGATAACCAAACCATTTTCGACAAATAAAATATCAAACTTTAGACAACCAAACCATTTTCGACAAATAAAATATCAGACTTCAGACAACCAAACCATTTTCGACAAATAAAATATCAGACTTCAGAAAACCAAACCATTTTCGACAAATAAAATATCAGACTTCAGACAATCAAACCATTTTCGACAAATAAAATATCAGACTTCAGACAACCAAACCATTTTCGACAAATAAAATATCAAACTTCAGACAACCAAACCTTTTTCGACAAATAAAATATCAGACTTCAGACAACCAAACCATTTTCGACAAATAAAATATCAGACTTCAGACAACCAAACCATTTTCGACAAAAAAAATATCAGACTTCAGACACCAAACCATTTTCGACAAATAAAACCGTCTATTTATTTTATTTATAATTTTAATTCCTATATGTTTATGCGTAACAGAACTACCGAGAAACTAAAGGCATTCCTAGAGATAGAAAAACGCCCCCAGAATCACAAGAAAAGCCACTGACCTGTTTTAAGGCGATCGCCAAGTCGGATTCAGCCACCCTGACGTCAAGCAGGACGTCAAGGCGGTCAAATATGTGTGTTTGGACGGCGTTGTTTTCTTTTGCCAAAAGTTTTAACAGACAAAGTGTCTTTCGAAACACTTCTCTCATGCCACCATACTGTTCTTGCTGAAAAATAAAATGAAAATTCAAACAAGGTTACAAAAAAAGGGGCCAAAGGAAAAATGTAGAAAAGCAAAACACGAGGTGCATTCAAAACATATCCGATATTTGTGTAGAAAAAACAATTTTGTGAATCTCATCGGTTTTACTGAAACATCTTCTAAATATTCCGCTTCGGAGGTCACATGATTCCCCCTATCTTTTTAAGCACTTTTATTCACCCCTAAAAAAGGTCATGATGCCACTGAGACGTAAGGGGCTGCTGTGATTAGGGGCCAGATTTATAATGAGCATCCTAAGTGGGGAGTTGTGCAGCAAGATGTTTGTTCACATTACATTTAAATTTCTACATGTTCGTACAGGCATGAACACAAAGATCAGGGAGAGTATTCAAAACGCAATCGATCCAGGAAAAGCAGCTATTAGATGAGAACGTTATCCGGCATCTGTGGACCTCTACAGTGAAGGGGTGGGATTTTGCTGCTAGTCGGGTTTCTCGGGAGAATTTGATTACGTTCCTGTTTATCGTGGCGTGTATAAAC
>OY744534.1:15880508-15888008 GCA_963556195.1 Sepiola atlantica
ATATGTAATTTTTCCTTTTTATCACACGTATTCTTTTATCAAGTTGGCCTATCTATATTATTATACGGCTGTGGGAGCTGGACCTCCATGAGCTGGACCATCCTGAGATGAACCATTCTGAACGATCAGGAAAGACGAATTCACGTATTCGGCATGAAGGCGTTGAGAAAAATTTTAAACATACCGTGGCACGCTTATAAAACTAATGTCTATATTCATAAATTAGCTGAAGATTTAGCGAGACCCAGTGAGCCAGCAATTATTACCATCAAACACCGCAAGCTATGATGATTCGGCGACATCAAACTCTAGCGAACACCATACTACAAGGTTGCGTACATAGTTCTTGCACACCAAGACGCTCGAAAAAGCAATGGATGGACAATGCGCTAGAATAGGCAGGTTTATCAGTGAAAGAAGTGGTGCCAATTGCTAATGATCGTGTGAGGTGGAATAAAATCGTACGAATATCTGCCAGGTTCCTCGACGACGTCCCTGACGTTATGGGATATCAATCAATCAATCAATCAATCAATCAATCAATCAATCAAAGTCAGCTATGGCATGGCTATTCATATTTACTTGCATTCCCACGGGGGCAAGGTTAGAAAAAAGGACGGTTTATAATGTGGAGAAAAACTTACTTCTGTCTATAATGATTTCTCTTTCACTTACTGAGAACAGAACAGATACAACACTTTGATCCTAGTCGGATAAATCACAAGTTGTAGTCGGATAAAAATATAATTCGCAATTCAGTTGCCTCCCCATGAGTGCAGAGTTAGGCACGAGGTCGGTTTTTAATGGGGTGGAAAATCTAGCCCCACAAAATGGGGCACTCACCATTAGATGTCTTTTAAAGTCATGACCAAAACCACGGACAATTTGATTTATAGTGTAAGATAGGAATATCGGATATCACAACATTTTTAGAATTGAGTCTGCAGAATGAGATAATCGAATCCTTTAAAATGTTAAACTGATTGAAACTTTTTAGATGCGGATTCGTAATTTGGATTAGTTGGATTATTTAGACTACTATTCTCATCTTGGGTATCATTTTCACAACGTTTCAGCCGATGTAACACACCGTGCAACAGATAAAGGTATTAAGTAACAACTGTGCCAACGTGACAGCCTTTGGAGGTCAAAGATTCAATTCTCATTACAGGCGATAATAAGAATGGAATAAACATGACTTATTTCAGACTTCTACTCGGTCATGTCTAAAGGGACGAGAAGAATGCACCAATGTGAATTAGTTCAAAGTTTCGTTTAGATTTCCGAGTTCGACATAAAAATTACCAAGTTCCATGAGTTCTTTTTTTTTTAAAGTGGAGATCGCTTCAGACAAGGCATGAAGCCACTTGGTGTAAGGAGCTAAAAAATACCACTTCAAGGTAAAAGAAAACTAGCCAAAGATAAGTGTTATATGGATATATTCTGACACAGAAAACAGCAATTCTTCCCCCTTTGTCAGAAACATCGCTACTGGAATGTGAGGACTAAAGGACAAAATGAGGGAAGCGAGAGTTACGAGGCTGCTGAAAGTAAACCCAAGTTAGTCACTTTCTACTCTTCTTTGTTAGATGGATAGATTCCGACCCAGAAAACAGCAATTATCCCCCCTTTGTCAGAAACATCGCTCCTTACTCTCCTTCTTATTTGGACAAAGTGCACAATGCACAGAACAACAGGTGCAATTTGCAGAAAGTCCTGTGCGTCATAAAGACCAAGTTCCCTAAAACTGTAATGGTCTTTTGGGGTGGTTCTAGGTAAGGCCACATCATGCCGCCACACGTCTTCGAATAGAAATTAAGATTCAATTCAGATGGATATATTGAGTTGCTGTCCACTTTTGTCAAGTGCTGGCTGGAGAGTGTGGCTGCAGAAAGGCCATACATGTATCATCAGGATTCAACTCCATGTCACACCGCCGAGAAAACTCTGAAATGGCTGTCTGAAAAATTTCACGACTTCACCAATCTAAACCTAATACCTGTCCGACCCCCCAACTCGCCCTACTGCAACCCTATGGACTATTATGTGTGGGATGCAGTTTAGAAAACACTAACCGTACCTGTCATAGGTTTCATTGGCTGAATCATTGTGACAATGATATCCAGAATTAGAACAGTAGTCCGAATGATTCAAATGATACGTAAAAATTATAGACACTTGTCTTTTAATATTCCAAAGAAAAAAAAACAACATTTGATCGCTCACAGCAATAAACATTACGGGTATTTCTATTGTACCATTCATCTGTATGTTCAAAGTACAATCGCCTACATGGTTCCTATATTCATACATGTTTTGTATTCTATTTTAGACTTGTTTTCTACCTTTATTTATTATGTGGTTTACAGTTTCATCTCTTTATCCACAGAGTCTACATTTGCTTTTTTCCTGGGCCGTGTCTATCTTGTATTTTATGTTGATATGTATTAGCAGAAAGACCCGACGTTGCTCGGGATTAGATGAGGATCACTACTATGTCCTTTTTCACCACGCTCATGATAACATATTACTTTATTTGTTTTTATTGTCGCCCTCCCGCTTCGCCCCCTAATATAGTCGGAAGAATCTGAAATGTTGGGAAACTCTCTGAAGTAGTGTCTTATACAGATAGTTCAAATTCCATAAAAAAAAATCGGATATGTGTATTTGTAGTTTTAAGTGGGTTCAGTTCCCATGGGTCACTTAGAGGGTAGGGCACGTAGATTTTCGGTAAATATAGGGTAACGATTCGCGACAACTTCAATTTTATAGATATAACATAAATTTCATAAAAATAGGATATATTTAAAATCTTAGAAGAGGTTCTTTAGGTTAGGAGGGACTTAGTGATTGAGTACAAATATAGGATATATTTGAAGTTGTAAGGGGGTTATGCCCTTATATGCCCTTTAAGGGGGATCTCAGAGATTCAAGAACACTTCCATTGCCTTCTCCGGTAAATTTGACATAATAATACACTATCGATTGTATGTGGATTCTCTAACCTTTTTCTATAAAAAAAACAATAACATACCACACACATACACACATACAATGAGTTTTATGTGATAAAAGATAAACTAATATTCCAACGTAATGGAAAGTGAAAAAAGGAAAACAAAAAATATTATTTATGTATGCATCAACGTCTCGTTTTTATTTCAAGACTTCGTCAGAGTGATTTGTCTAAAGAAATAACACACAAATAGAAATATTTGAAACAGTAGCAGTAGGAGGAGAAAAAGCTCTAAAATGCCGCTTATTAAAAGATAAATTATGAGCTACGAAATTTGATTGTCTCTCAAATCGAAAGATTGATACTTACTCAGCCAGATCGTCCAGAATGCTTCCCATCAGTTTGACCTGTTGGGCATCTAATTTCGCCCGAGCAAGTCTCCTCAGAATTGGCATGTTCTTCAACACCTCCCGATGTACACGGGCCGAATCTTGGGTGAGTAGCACCTAAACGAAAAGGGAAAGAAAAAAAGATTAGCAAAAGAAACTGTTACTCTCTACATTTCATGTTTGTTTAACTTTATTCTTGCTTTAGTAGATAGACTTCTACTCGATCCAGAATCTCTGCGTGGATCTTGACACACGTATACCTGTCGTGAATCTGTGTGCCCACGTGCGTGGCTTAACGTAGATTTTCTGTCTGCCTGTCACTGTGTCTGTCTGTCTCTCTCTCTCTCTCTCTCTCTGTCTTCTATCGTATCTCCTTTACTTGTATATCTCTCTGTCTATTTATCTATATCGATTACTCTTGCTTACGTAACGATTAACGTAAATACACATTCTTCATTTTTCCTTGTTTAACAAAGGATAATTTCTGGTCAATATTTTAATGATGCACTCTGGTATTTATTTGTATACCAAATCTTAATAAAAGATTAAATAAATTGTATTGTTTCATTCAATAGTTCATATCACTCTTATCATTTTTGGACACTCAAATGTTGAAATTTAGATGTCAGTTATTTCTAACATGTATTTATCATTTAAAAAAAGTTATTGAACATATAGTGATAACAATAGAAACGTTAAGAAAATTTGGGATGTATATACACACAAATGATTCTTTGTTAAAATTACGCATATATTTACGTGGATATTGAAAAATACTTATTATAATAAATTAAAGCTCACTTCAAGAAAAAAGAAAAAAACTATTGCAAAGTTCCCTCCCCTTGGTTGGTCGAACACTTTACGGAGGCTGACGGCGTTCGTTTAATGTATAATAGGAATATTTCCCTTTCTTAGCTGCATAGCTGTCTCAATGGCCGTGGGGACAAAGACGTCTGATAGACGGTACAGTTATATCTAGCCATACTGATGATTCTTGGCTAAGATGGAACATGTATGTAAGTGGATATTGAAAAGTTGACGTCATAGAAATTTATATAATTGCGTTTTAGCAATTTAGGGTTAGGGTTAGGGTAAAGCTTAGGGTTAGGGTTTGGGTTAGGTTTAGGGTTAGGGTTAGGCTTAGGGTTTGGGTTTGGGTTTGGGTAAAGCTTAGGGTTAGGGTTAGGGTTTGGGTTAAGGTTAGGGTTAGGGTTAGGTTTAGACTTAGGGTTAGGGATAGGGTTAGGGTTTGGGTTGGGTTTAGGGTTAGGGTTAGGGTTAGGCTTAGGGTTTGGGTTTTGGTTTGGGTTAGGCTTAGGGTTTGGATTAGGGTTTAAGTTAGGCTTAGGGTTTGGGTTAGAGTTTGTGTTGGGGTTAAGGTTAGAGTTAGGGTAAGGGTAAGGGTTAGGTTAAGGGTAAGGGTAAGTGTTTTTCTATTTTTTTAAAATTTGCTTTTCGTCAATTTCTCAGGGCCGAATCAAGATGAACAAGACGTCTATGAAGCAAATCCCGTCATCAGATAATTTTTTGATGCGCATTTTTGTCCGAGAAAACGTAATTACTTACCTACCACAATGATATTTTTATTTTATGTACGTAAAACTGAAGGAAGCGACTAAAAAGAGAGCGTCAACTGTTAATATGTCCTACCTGAACTTTCATGGATAATTTAAACATATTGGACTTTGACGAGTAAAGTTTATTCAATATGTTGAGCGATTTGGTGATGGTTTTGTTGTATTTATAATTTGCCAAATCCTGTAAAGAAAGAAAAGAAAAAACGAAATAATTAAAAAATGGTGTTTTTAAGACAAGCGTAAGATGTTATAAGAATATATATCGCATAATACAAAATAATGCATGATGGCGTTTTTTAAGACCATTTGATTTTGCGTTATGGTTATATATATACATAATATATATATATATATATATATATATATATATATATATATATAATATATACATATATAATATATATATATAAAATATATATATATAATATATACATATATAATATATATATATATATATATATATAATATATACATATATATATATAATATATACATATATAATATATATATAAAATATATATATAATATATACATATATAATATATATATAAAATATATATATAATATATACATATATAATATATATAATACATACATATATAATATATATATATATATAATATATATAATACATACATATATAATATATATATATATATAATATATACAATATATATATATAATATATACATATATATAAAATATATATATAATATATACATATATAATATATATATAATATATACATATATAATATATATATAATATATACATATATAATATATATATATATATAATAAACATATATATATAATATATATATAATATATATTATATATTTATATATATATATTTATTAATTTTATACGTACATAAAATTACTTTTATTTGCGTATAAAATAAATAAAAATATATATTAACGAAAATACATCCTATGAAGTTAAGGGCGACTAATAATAGAATTTTCTGCATCTGAATCACTTAGGAAAGTGAGACAATCGAAATAATAGTAAGCAAAATAACAACGAACGCTACAATCACCAATAAAAATAATTACATAAAAATACATTATATATTTATATATAATATATATAATATATATATAATATATAATATATATAATATATAATATATATATAATATATATATATATAATGTATATATAATAATGATAATAGAATTAACGATAAGTGAAGTATCATAAAGTGATCTATCGTGATAAAGTAAAGCTCAATACGTTGAGTAGAGCAATCAATTTTAAAGAAGGAAAGATGAAGATAAAAAATTGCATAAAATTACATTAAATTACATAAAATTGATACACATTTTATTTCATCGACAGTTCAGATGCGAGGAGTTACATTAATCCTTAAACCATCGTTTTTTCACAGATAAAATCTTTCTCATCAGAGGAAAAAATTTGGTAATGTGGTATTTATAATAAATAAATATTACCTAGTTCCATTTCACTTTGAAAAATTGAAGAATTTTATTCTAACTGATTTCGGTGGATCCAGTTCTGTCCTCTTTAGTCGGCTGAGTTTTCTACCAAAAGCCGAATATTTAAGATAATATATGAACACTTTTGCAGCAGCTTTCTGCCCGGGAAGCCAGGTGTTTGAAGGCAGATATGAACCTTGCCACATAGCGTCTTTTAACAGACAATCTTTGCCTCGGATCCGCCGAATTGGATATTTAAAATACCAGTCCAGGATTTTTACTTGTAATTCTACTGAACAATACACAAAACGGAGACACGAATCCCTACGGACCAAGTGAGACATTTTTGAACCCTCTGCCTTTTATTTGAAACCCTGTAAAAATTGTTAAAACTTTCTCCAAATCTACAAACTTTTCTCCAAATCTACAAACTTTCGCTATTTTGCTATCTGCACCATAGCGTCCCCTTTTGTCTTAAAAAATGGCTACTCAATACTGCTACCATTCTCCCTCTCGGCCATTTATTTCTTTATCCTCAACCTTTTCTGTTTTTTATTCTTCAATTTTTCAAAGTGAAATGGAACTAGGTAATATTTAGTGATATTTTAAATTTAAGCGTGTAAGACAGACCGACGGACGGACGGACGGACACATAGATTTGATAATAGTAATACCACGAGGTTGCTTCCATAACCGACTACAACATGGTCGTCTTCAAGTAAACACGTATTTGTTGATTCGTCCTTTTTGGTAATCAATTTCTTTTAAGTAATCTTCTGCCCATCCCAGCCATTGTTTCCGGATCTCTCGTGATGGCGTTCGTCGTTCAATTGACAATCCCTTTGATTCGTATCCTCGCGTGGCCCCCGGGCCTGGATAAGCGGTGACCCATTTGTGAAAAAAATAACACAAATGCATAAAGACGCACAAGAAAAATGCTTCACAAAAAGAACACAACGGCAACTATGGTAGACGAGATGTAATAAAGCTACTTGCAGTCGAGTGGGTTAGGGTAAGGGTATGGGTTAGAGTTAGGGTTGGGGTTAGGGTTAGAGTTAGGGTTAGGGTTGGGGTTATGAAGCTACTCACAGTCGGGTGAGTGGCGTCGAGTCATAATAAAAGCGTGTGCAGTTGGTGG
>OY744534.1:15893008-15945508 GCA_963556195.1 Sepiola atlantica
TGAAAATCAATTTAATTTTTGTAAATTTTCGTTTAAATCTCATTAAAATAAAACGTATATAAATTTGACTTTCATAAAATTAAGAAATGTGACCTGAGATGGAGTTGTCGGGTACCACTCTGCAAATGATGCCAGAATACCAGTCGCCTCATAAGTACGGCTCTTATATAAAGCGTGTGGAAATTGTGGAAGATAAACAGGAAATACATATGAAAAAGAAAGGAGTGTGGATAGGGAGTGCATTAAAATACGATATTCGTTTTCTTACCATAAGTATTTTGGTGAGGAACTCGATTTCGAAAATCGAAGAATTGTTAAACATTTCTCTGAGTTCTTTCACCACTTGTTTTTGCTTCTTCATCGCTTTCCTGAAAATAGAGACGAGAAATGCATTATGGGATTTATTTTGTTTCTGGATTTTTTAGATAATTTGGATTATTTGGATTATTCGGACTACTGTTCTCATCTTGAGTGTTATTCTCACAACGTTTCGGTCGCTGTAACCTCCGGCCTTCTTCAGGTGTATCTTTTCGAACTCGGGAATATTTCTGTCGAACTCGAACTTTATCCTGATAGTCTACTGGTTAAAGATATTATTTATATCATTAAAGTATTATCTTACTCTCTCTCTCTCTCTCTCTCTAATATATATATATATATATATATATATATATATATATATATATATATATATATATATAAAGGACCAAGTCATTACATTTTGCGTTCCTAGAGTCCCAACAACATTTGGCGTACAATTGTTTCCAAAACAGTTTGGAAATACTTTATTTTATTTATACTTTAAAAAAATAATTTTGAAATATATATATATATATATATATATATATATATATATATATATATATATATGTTATATTTCTGAATTTTTAAAATGAGGATTGATAATTGGTATAATTTTGGTTATTCAGACTACATTTCTCATCTTGAGTGTTATCATCACAACGTTTCGACCGCTGTAACCTCCAGCCTTCTTCAAGTGAATCTCTTCGAACTCGGGAACATTTCTGTCTAACTCGATTAAATAAACTATTCCGTTCGAAATTCTGTCCAGATTTCCGAGTTCGATAGAAATATTCCTGAGTTCGAAAAGATACACCTGAGAAGGCCGGAGGTTACAGCGACCGAATGGTTGTAAGAATAACACTGAAGATGAGAATAGTAGTCCGTATGATCCAAATTATACAAACTGGAATTTATTTGTTTTCGGATTTACAGTTCAGCCTCTATATCTGATAGTAACCTCCCACCATTGGAGCATTTGGAAATTAGGGAGTTACTCCTTAGTCAATGTTACACCGTAGTTTCAATCCGGATATTCTGCGGAAATGAAGATCATGTCAGCCGGATTTATGTTTGAAATCTTTGAGATGAGGATTGATAATTTGTATATCATTTGGAACATTCAGACTACTGTCCAATCTTGAATGTTATTATCACAACGTTTTGGTCGATGTAACCTTCGACGGTATATGATGAGTTTGAAAGGTTAAGCAGTTTCTTCAAAAATTCGAATAAAATGACTGTATAAGCGATAACATATGCATATATATATATATATATATATATATATATATATATATATATATATATATATATATAAAGCTGAAGAGAGCCGGATGGCTAAGTCCTTCCGTGCTTGAAACCGACGGTACGAATGTTGTACTAATTTTTATGTACCAAAATAAATAAATAAATAAATATATATATATATATATATATATATATATATATATATATATATATATATATATATATATATATAAATTCATAGTGGTACAACATTTTATTAAAGCAAGGAATATAGACGTTTGTGACCTTTTTGGGGGGTTGAATGAAATTGGAAAGTGTAAAAACACGTATTGACTCTGATGAGTGTGGACGAAAGCCGGCTTAGTATATTCATGTATTATTTTTGTTTTTTCCTCTCGTTTTTACACTTTTCAATTTCATTCAACAAAAAAAATGTCACAAACGTCTATATTCCTTGCTTTAATATATATATATATATATATATATATATATATATATAT
Source organism: Sepiola atlantica (assembly GCA_963556195.1). NCBI lineage: Eukaryota > Metazoa > Mollusca > Cephalopoda > Sepiida > Sepiolidae > Sepiola > Sepiola atlantica. The sequence goes on from OY744534.1 coordinate 15,895,060, forward strand.
ATATATATATATATATATAATTATAAATATTTTTTAATCTACATACGTATACGTTTCAAAATTACGAGAATCGTCAGTGTAAAGATGATTATTCATACCGGTGGTAGGACTCGAATCCCGGAACACGACTCATGTTTTTAACTCTAATTCCGACGCATTAGCCCACACGGCCACTATCAACAACCTGATAAATCAGCGAGAGATTAAACCTATTAAAACCAGCCGCCGTCAAGAGAGTGTTCAACTTCTGAAGTAACATGCATATATATATTATGACATTTTGGAGTTAAAATCAATTTAGTATTACGTAGTAATAAGGAAAAAAGACGTTTCTATTTTTTTTTAGGTCCTGAGCGATACAATAAAAGAACATCCCGTCATGAGCAATAGAAAAACACTTTCGGTTTCGTAAGACTCCATTTTGTTAAACTATCGATTATTCTAGCATATTTATACATTTCAAACGTGTTTTTTTCTTCAGATTACCTGCGTTGTACTAAATAGATTGTAAGTCGAAATGGTTCCTTATTAGATATTATTGAAAACAACAACATAAAACCATTTTTTTTATCTCATTATCTTTCCCATGTTTCGAACTCACCATTATTTTTTCCGAATTTCTTTATGTACTTTTCGTCGAACTCGACAATCCGTATGCCGAACTCGGGAATCTGCGCGGAATTTCGAACGGAACCCTTTATTTTATCAACGGGGCTAGATTGCTCCTGTCTTGTCAGCCATGAGATGTAAAACTCATAAAATTTATACAAGAATTGTCCGCAAGGACCTGTGGCGCAACAGATAAAAGTGCTAAGTTATAATCTGCTTTAATTGACAGTCTTCTGGAGAGTAAATCCTCAGTGCAGGCGGTACTAATAATACAATTAGTAATTACTTACGACTTCTTCCTGTCATATCTGACGGACCTAGAGCAAGCTAACCCGTGGATTAAATAAAGAGTTCCGTTCGAAATTCCGTGCAGATACCGGAGGTCAACATAAAGATTTGTGAGTCCGACGAGACACACCTGAAGAAGGTCGGAAGTTACATTGACATAAATTTTGTGAAAATAACATCCAAGATTAGATCAGTAGTCCGAATAACCTAAATAATACATGTCAGCCGGTATAGAACCAATAAACATCACTTTTGTTACTGGACCATGTCTCGAGACAGCCGAACTATTGTAAAAAAAAGTGCAGTGGGCTGCATTTTTTCAGTAGTGCATGCTAATGACAAACGTTGCAGGTGTTAGATGCTCGGTCAAGGGAAGAAGGAAGAACACTGAGGAATTTGAAAATGTTCTTTATTTATATTGGGCCACCCAGAATATCATTTTTCTTTGAAATAAAATAAGTACCTCGTAAAAACAGGGAGTCATGTTGAAACGCAAAAGTAATGTTCAGATTGTCTTCATGATAATCCCCCGTGAGTAGACTGTCTAGTAATTATCTCTAATGGGTATCTCTAGGGGTCAGCTTTTGGGTGGTCGAGTGGTGACTAGTGGGAGGGGCTGGGATCCAGGATTTCTGGTCACAGAGAAAGAGATGGAAGGGAGATGGTTTGGTTTTGCCAATAACTTCCAGGATCACATCTATGTTTTTCTTACCAATGAGTCACCACCAATCAGGGCCAAAAGCTACTCAAGAACAAGGGTTAATGAGATGAAATAATTGTCAATTAAGAGAGGAAAATGAGAGGATTGTGACTTGTTGATTAAGTTAACATTGGATTTGAAGTCGATGATATGGTAATCTACATAGAAGCAGTTCAGTGGTAATGTGTTCCACAGACTGAGAAGCTCTTGCGAAGAAGTTCTATTCAGGGAAATTTCCTTTTGACTCTAGGCACATGGAAGAAGATTTTTGGTAGTTGATTTTAAACTATATCAAGATACTGAATAATGCTAATGAGTGCCACCTCCCCAGATGTGGCAGCAGTACCTCCCCAGATATGGCAGCAGTACCTCCCCATCTTTAGATTATCTGACTCGTATATAGGTAAAATTTTGCATCAGGAGTCAGGTACTTTCTAGAGTGGTTGAATAATCTAATCTTCTTTTTTCAGCGACGTTAGCAACTGATTTAATGTAAGTCTTTCATTTTATATCTGGGGTGAAATTCAGCCTTAGCAGTTTATCAAAATAAATAAGGATCAAAGCGTTGGTGGTGCAAGGAGAGAAGCTTAATTAAAATATGTCTTGTGTATGACCGTAAACGACATCCGGTAGTGTGGCCCCTAATTCAGGAGCTTTGTAGAGTGTGGAGTCAACCCTTAGTCGCAATTAATGCCAGGTCCACTCTTAACCGGAGTGGTAGTACGTATCATGGTTCAATCTACAAGTCAAATAGAATTTTTTATGTGTAGTACATGGAACTTCTTCCTGTGACGAGGCCTCAATTTAGGAGTTTGGAGGGTGCTGAGTAATCCTTTAGAAAGTATCTATACTGGTATGTGCTCAGGAGTTTTTCAGAGTGATCTCCATCGGATTATATCTAAATTATCTCCCCTTCATTACACTGAGCTGCAAGAAAATACACCCTCATACGGCGAAAATAAAATAAAATTTCATTCCACCCATGCGAGGGAATATAGAACTGGATATCACCCTCTTTCTGGCTCGGATGCCCAAGCGATCAGACGTACTCTGATCGGTTGCCACTTTGGCATACTTTTAACAAAGCGTCACGTCGTATTCTGTCAGGCGGCTTTTGGGTGCAGTCACACAACACTCCTAGGACCGCTCAACTCTTATCCATTCTTCACGTACCTTCTCTATATTCTGATAGCAACAAAACATGTCTTTTCATATTGTATTAGGATATTTTATGTATCTGTTCTTCGTTTCTAATATCTTTTCTCCCTTTGTCTACCATGTCATATTAAGTAGCATTGACATGTTCCGTAATTTGTTTTACTTTTGCCTTCGATAAACTGTTTATGTGAGCCTTAATTTTTTCCATAATCCCGCCATGAAAAATCGCCTCATTTATTTAAGCAACTTAAGCAAACGTTTACCAGGCCCTTAAAGTGTAGTTTTATGTTCCAGTATACCATGGTGGCGGTTTCCTGGATAACTTCTTCCTTGCTAGTTCTACTGCTTGTCTGAACTTCTTGTATTGGTTTTATTGTCTCTATATTAATAAAAAATTAGGAGACAAGTTCACGTGTGTTTGTATTTCTCGTATCAACGTGACTTTGATTATTGCACGTTATTCAATTATTTATATAACTATTGAAATAAAAATGGGAGTGCATCAAATAAAACGAAATTTAAAAAAATACTATGTAAAAAGATAATTTTATTACGAATTTAAATCCACCAGAATGCATTTCGATTTCTTCGTAAATACGTCAGCAATTTCAATCTTTTGTTAACAGTTGGACAAAAAGAATCAATTATTCCGTAACTATTCAAAATTTGGCGTAGATACTCCAATAGTTATATACTACTAAAATATCGATGTTTTTCAGTAACCAGTTGAATTTGAATTGTTATTTAGTACACTAAGATTATGGCCTCTACTGTCCCAAATTCTAGTATACATTAAAGAGTAAATTGTTTTTAACGTTAATACGGAGTTACAGTCAAATACATTGTTTTGGACTATTAGAATAATTTCTAATGCTATTGATAATGTTTACCCATTCATTTTTAATTTTTTTTATTATTGCTTATGTTTGAATTCATGTTTTGAAACATGATACAAATAATATATCTATGACGTCGCGTCTAAACTATAGTTATTTTGTTATAGTAATGTTTAACCTCTACATATAACAGCGTCCAAATATCTAAGTTGGTAGAACCTCAGACTTGAATTCTCAAGATTTCGGTCATGGCATCCGTTTTAATTTGGCGGGAACTTACTATTAAGTATTTATGCAATAGTTTCCATTTCTAAGAGTAGTCAAGATTTCTGATATTTCGAAATGAGGCAAATTGCGTAATGTATTTATTACGCTTAAAAAAACGTATGACTGACCCACAGACGGACAAAACCCCTATTTATATAAAATTACTAGCAAATATATGCCCCTTCCACTCGCATATGTTGGGTGTTCCTATTTTCTTTGTTTAGAATTATATAATTGTGAAAAAAACTGCATATAATACGTAGTTTAAGTAAAATAAATTGTTTTAAACTATTAAAATAATGTCCAACGCTATTGATAATGTTTACCCATTCATTGATTTAATTTTTGTTATCACTTGTGTTTGAATTCAGGTTTTGAAACATGACGTAAATCATGAATCTATGACGTCACCCCAAGTCTATAATTATTCATTTAAAAGAATGATTTAAGTTCTATTTGAAGAGTTCGAATGCAAAACGCGATAAACGCCATTTTCAAAATCATGAAACTGTCCATACAAAAAAGTGTGGCATTTCAACACTCGACGACACCACAAAAATATGATACTGAAATAATTTTTGATATGATTTCAATTAAAATCAGCTTTCATTCGAAATCAAGATTTAATATATTCGTGTTTTTATTGTTTAGAAACGAATTGGATTTATCGCGTTTTGCGTTCGAACTCTTCATTTATAGCAGAGTTCAAATAGTTCAGTTGGTAGAACCCCAGACTGGAGATCTCAAGGTTTCGGTCATGGCAGCCGCTTTATTTGTTGGGAATTTATTATTTACTATTGATGCCACATTTTATATTTCTAAGAGTAGTTAAGATCTTTTATATTTCGAAATGAGGCAAATTCCGTAATGTATTTATTACGTTTTGAAAATTACGTTTTGAAATAATGTATTATTACGTTTTAAAGATTTTTTAAAAATTGCGTTTTAAAATAATGTATTATTACGTTTTAAAAATTACGTATTAAAATAATGTATTATTACGTTTTAAAATAATGTATTATTACGTTTTAAAAATTTCGTTTTAAAATAATGTATTATTACGTTTAAACAATTACGTTTTAAAATAATGTATTATTACGTTTTAAAAATTACGTTTTCAAATAATGTATTATTACGTTTTAAAAATTGCGTTTTAAAATAATGTATTATTACGTTTTAAACATTACGTTTTAGAATAATGTATTATTACGTTTTAAATAATTACGTTTTAAAATAATGTATTATTACGTTTTAAAAATTACGTTTTAAAATAATGTATTATTACGTTTTAAAAATTACGTTTTAAAATAATGTATTATTACGTTTTAAAAATTACGTTTTAAAATGATGTATTATTACGTTTTAAAAATTGCGTTTTAAAATAATGTATTATTACGTTTTAAAATTTGCGTTTTAAAATAATGTATTATTAAGTTTTAAAAATTGCGTTTTAAAACAATTTATTATTACATTTTAAAAAATTACATTTTAAAATAATGTATTATTACGTTCTAAAAATTGCGTTTTAAAATAATGTATTATTACGTTTTAAAAATTATGTTTTAAAATAATGTATTATTACGTTTTAAAAATTACGTTTTAAAATAATGTATTATTACGTTTTAAAATTTGCGTTTTAAAATAATGTATTATTACGTTTTTAAGATAACGTTTAAAAATAATGTAAGATTACGTTTTAAAAATTACGTTTTAAAATAATGTATTATTACGTTTTAAAAATTATGTTTTAAAATTATGTATTATTACGTTTTAAAAATTACGTTTTAAAATAATGTATTATTACGTTTTAAAAATTACGTTTTAAAATAATGTATTATTACGCTTTAAAAATTGCGTTTTAAAATAATGTATTATAACGTTTTAAAAACTGCGTTTAAAAATAATGTATTATTACGTTTTAAAAATTGCGTTTTAAAATAATGTATTATTAAGTTTTAAAAATTGCGTTTTAAAATGATGTATTATTACGTTTTAAAAAATTACGTTTTAAAATAATGTATTATTACGTTTTAAAAATTACGTTTTAAAATAATGTATTATTACGTTTTAAAAATTACGTTTTAAAATAATGTATTATTACGTTTTAAAAATTACGTTTTAAAATTATGTATTATTACGTTTTTAAAACTGCGTTTTAAAATAATGTATTGTTACGTTTTAAAAATTACGTTTTAAAATAATCTATTATTACGTTTTAAAAATTGCGTTTTAAAATAATGTATTATTACGTTTTAAAATTATGTATTATTACGTTTTTAAAATTACGTTTTAAAATAATGTATTATTACGTTTTAAAAATTACGTTTGAAAATCATGTATTATTATGTTTTAAAAATTACGTTTTAAAATAATGTATTATTACGTTTTAAAAATTACGTGTTAAAATAATGTATTATTACGTTTTAAAAATTACGTTTTAAAATAATGTATTTTTACGTTTTAAAAATTGCGTTTTAAAATAATGTATTATAACGTTTAAAAACTGCGTTTCAAAATAATGTATTATTACGTTTTAAAAATTGCGTTTTAAAATAATGTATTATTACGTTTTAAAAATTACGTTTTAAAATAATGTATTATTACGTTTTAAAAATTACGTTTGAAAATAATGTATTATTACGTTTTAAAAATTACGTTTTAAAATAATGTATTATTACGTTTTAAAAATTACGTTTTAAAATGATGTATTATTACGTTTTAAAAATTGCGTTTTAAAATAATGTATTATTAAGTTTTAAAAATTGCGTTTTAAAACGATTTATTATTACGTTTTAAAAAATTACATTTTAAAATAATGTATTATTACGTTCTAAAAATTGCGTTTTAAAATAATGTATTATTACGTTTTAAAAATTATGTTTTAAAATAATGTATTATTACGTTTTAAAAATTACGTTTTAAAATAATGTATTATTACGTTTTAAAATTTGCGTTTTAAAATAATGTATTATTACGTTTTTAAGATTACGTTTAAAAATAATGTAAGATTACGTTTTAAAAATTACGTTTTAAAATAATGTATTATTACGTTTTAAAAATTATGTTTTAAAATTATGTATTATTACGTTTTAAAAATTACGTTTTAAAATAATGTATTATTACGTTTTAAAAATTACGTTTTAAAATAATGTATTATTACGCTTTAAAAATTGCGTTTTAAAATAATGTATTATAACGTTTTAAAAACTGCGTTTAAAAATAATGTATTATTACGTTTTAAAAATTGCGTTTTAAAATAATGTATTATTAAGTTTTAAAATAATGTATTGTTACGTTTTAAAAATTACGTTTTAAAATAATCTATTATTACGTTTTAAAAATTGCGTTTTAAAATAATGTATTATTACGTTTTAAAATTATGTATTATTACGTTTTTAAAATTACGTTTTAAAATAATGTATTATTACGTTTTAAAAATTACGTTTGAAAATCATGTATTATTATGTTTTAAAAATTACGTGTTAAAATAATGTATTATTACGTTTTAAAAATTACGTTTTAAAATAATGTATTTTTACGTTTTAAAAATTGCGTTTTAAAATAATGTATTATAACGTTTAAAAACTGCGTTTCAAAATAATGTATTATTACGTTTTAAAAATTGCGTTTTAAAATAATGTATTATTACGTTTTAAAAATTACGTTTTAAAATAATGTATTATTACGTTTTAAAAATTACGTTTGAAAATAATGTATTATTACGTTTTAAAAATTACGTTTTAAAATAATGTATTATTACGTTTTAAAAATTACGTTTTAAAATGATGTATTATTACGTTTTAAAAATTGCGTTTTAAAATAATGTATTATTAAGTTTTAAAAATTGCGTTTTAAAACGATTTATTATTACGTTTTAAAAAATTACATTTTAAAATAATGTATTATTACGTTCTAAAAATTGCGTTTTAAAATAATGTATTATTACGTTTTAAAAATTATGTTTTAAAATAATGTATTATTACGTTTTAAAAATTACGTTTAAAAATAATGTATTATTACGTTTTAAAATTTGCGTTTTAAAATAATGTATTATTACGTTTTTAAGATTACGTTTAAAAATAATGTAAGATTACGTTTTAAAAATTACGTTTTAAAATAATGTATTATTACGTTTTAAAAATTATGTTTTAAAATTATGTATTATTACGTTTTAAAAATTACGTTTTAAAATAATGTATTATTACGTTTTAAAAATTACGTTTTAAAATAATGTATTATTACGCTTTAAAAATTGCGTTTTAAAATAATGTATTATAACGTTTTAAAAACTGCGTTTAAAAATAATGTATTATTACGTTTTAAAAATTGCGTTTTAAAATAATGTATTATTAAGTTTTAAAAATTGCGTTTTAAAATGATGTATTATTACGTTTTAAAAAATTACGTTTTAAAATAATGTATTATTACGTTTTAAAAATTACGTTTTAAAATAATGTATTATTACGTTTTAAAAATTACGTTTTAAAATAATGTATTATTACGTTTTAAAAATTACGTTTTAAAATTATGTATTATTACGTTTTTAAAACTGCGTTTTAAAATAATGTATTGTTACGTTTTAAAAATTACGTTTTAAAATAATCTATTATTACGTTTTAAAAATTGCGTTTTAAAATAATGTATTATTACGTTTTAAAATTATGTATTATTACGTTTTTAAAATTACGTTTTAAAATAATGTATTATTACGTTTTAAAAATTACGTTTGAAAATCATGTATTATCATGTTTTAAAAATTACGTTTTAAAATAATGTATTATTACGTTTTAAAAATTACGTGTTAAAATAATGTATTATTACGTTTTAAAAATTACGTTTTAAAATAATGTATTTTTACGTTTTAAAAATTGCGTTTTAAAATAATGTATTATAACGTTTAAAAACTGCGTTTCAAAATAATGTATTATTACGTTTTAAAAATTGCGTTTTAAAATAATGTATTATTACGTTTTAAAAATTACGTTTTAAAATAATGTATTATTACGTTTTAAAAATTACGTTTTAAAATAATGTATTATTACGTTTTTAAAACTGCGTTTTAAAATAATGTATTGTTACGTTTTAAAAATTACGTTTTAAAATAATGTATTATTACGTTTTAAAAATTGCGTTTTGAATTAATGTATTATTACGTTTTACAATTATGTATTATTACGTTTTTAAAATTACGTTTTAAAATAATGTATTATTACGTTTTAAAAATTACGTTTTAAAATAATGTATTATTATGTTTTAAAAATTACGTTTTAAAATAATGTATTATTACGTTTTAAAAATTACGTGTTAAAATAATGTATTATTACGTTTTAAAAATTACGTTTTAAAATAATGTATTTTTATGTTTTAAAAATTGCGTTTTAAAATAATGTATTATAACGTTTTAAAAACTGCGTTTCAAAATAATGTATTATTACGTTTTAAAAATTGCGTTTTAAAATAATGTATTATTACGTTTTAAAAATTACGTTTTAAAATAATGTACTATTACGTTTTAAAAATTACGTTTTAAAATAATGTATTATTACGTTTTAAAAATTACGTTTTAAAATAATGTATTATTACGTTTTAAAAATTACGTTTTAAAATAATGTATTATTACGTTTTAAAAAATACGTTTTAAAATAATGTAATATTACGTTTTTAAAACTGCGTTTTAAAATAATGTATTGTTACGTTTTAAAAATTACATTTTAAAATAATGTATTATTACGTTTTAAAAATTACGTTTTAAAATAATGTATTATTACGTTTTAAAAATTACGTTTTAAAATGTATTATTACGTTTTAAAAATTACGTTTTAAAATAACGTAATATTACGTTTTTTAAACTGCGTTTTAAAATAATGTATTGTTACGTTTTAAAAATTACGTTTTAAAATAATGTATTATTACGTTTTAAAAATTACGTTTTAAAATAATGTATTATTACGTTTTAAAAATTACGTTTTAAAATAATGTATTTTTACGTTTTAAAAATTGCGTTTTAAAATAATGTATTATTACGTTTTAAAAATCGCGTTTTAAAATAATGTATTATTACGTTTTAAAAATTGCGTTTTAAAATAATGTATTATTACGTTTTAAAAATTACGTTTAAAAATAATGTATCATTACGTTTTAAAAATTGAGTTTAAAAATAATGTATTATTACGTTTTAAAAATTACGTTTTAAAATAATGTATTATTACGTTTTAAAAATTGCGTTTTAAAATAATGTATTATTACGTTTTAAAAATTACGTTTTAAAATAATGTATCATTACGTTTTAAAAATTGCGTTTAAAAATAATGTATCATTACGTTTTAAAAAATGCGTTTTAAAATAATGTATCATTACGTTTTAAAAATTGCGTTTTAAAATAATGTATTGTTACGTTTTAAAAATTACGTTTTAAAATGATGTATTATTACGTTTTAAAAAATTACGTTTTAAAATAATGTATTATTACGTTTTAAAAATTGTGTTTTAAAATAATGTATTATTACGTTTTAAAAATTGCGTTTTAAAATAATGTATTATTACGTTTTAAAAATTGCGTTTTAAAATAATGTATTATTACGTTTTAAAAATTACGTTTTAAAATAATGTATCATTACGTTTTAAAAATTGCGTTTTAAAATAATGTATTATTACGTTTTAAAAATTGCGTTTTAAAATAATGTATCGTTACGTTTTAAAAAATTGCGTTTTAAAATAATGTATTGTTACGTTTTAAAAATTACGTTTTAAAATAATGTATCATTACGTTTTAAAAATTACGTTTTAAAATAATGTATTATTACGTTTTAAAAATTACGTTTTAAAATAATGTATTATTATGTTTTAAAAATGACATTTAAAAAAAAAATATTATTACGTTTTAAAAATTGCGTTTTAAAATAATGTATTATTACGTTTTAAAAATTACGTTTTAAAATAATGTATTATTACGTTTTAAAAATTGCGTTTTAAAATAATGTATTATTACGTTTTAAAAATTACGTTTTAAAATAATGTATCATTACGTTTTAAAAATTGCGTTTAAAAATAATGTATCATTACGTTTTAAAAAATGCGTTTTAAAATAATGTATCATTACGTTTTAAAAATTGCGTTTTAAAATAATGTATCATTACGTTTTAAAAATTGCGTTTTAAAATAATGTATTGTTACGTTTTAAAAATTACGTTTTAAAATAATGTATTATTACGTTTTCAAAATTACGTTTTAAAATGATGTATTATTACGTTTTAAAAAATTACGTTTTAAAATAATGTATTATTACGTTTTAAAAATTGCGTTTTAAAATAATGTATTATTACGTTTTAAAAATTGCGTTTTAAAATAATGTATTATTACGTTTTAAAAATTGCGTTTTAAAATAATGTATTATTACGTTTTAAAAATTACGTTTTAAAATAATGTATCATTACGTTTTAAAAATTGCGTTTTAAAATAATGTATTATTACGTTTTAAAAATTGCGTTTTAAAATAATGTATTGTTACGTTTTAAAAAATTGCGTTTTAAAATAATGTATTGTTACGTTTTAAAAATTACGTTTTAAAATAATGTATTATTACGTTTTAAAAATTACGTTTTAAAATAATGTATTATTACGTTTTAAAAATTACGTTTTAAAATAATGTATTATTATGTTTTAAAAATGACATTTAAAAAAAAAATATTATTACGTTTTAAAAATTGCGTTTTAAAATAATGTATTATTACGTTTTAAAAATTGCGTTTTAAAATAATGTATTATTACGTTTTAAAAATTACGTTTTAAAATAATTTATTATTACGTTTTAAAATAATGTATTATTACATTTTAAAAATTACGTGTTAAAATAATGTATTATTACGTTTTAAAAACTGTGACTAACGGACATCCGAAACTACTCACTATTTATATAAGCTATCACTTTGATTGCTTTTGTAACAGACTACAACAGCACACAAAACGATCACTATTTAATTGAACTATCAATTGTCTGGCATTCTTATTACATAATTGTTCCTTTTATTTCCGCCAGAGATTCCGTCGGGTATAATACGTTCCTGCATATTCGGTAATTTGATTAACATGACTCTTCATCAAACGAATTCATTCCAATTTTTTCGGCCGGTTTTTTGTTTAGTTTATCTTGCACTTGGGAAATGTAACCAATGCCCTTTTCTTTTTAATGTTATTCTTCTCATAACTTTGTACTGACTGAACCATATTGCGTTTTATTTTTTGTCGAACGATATATTTTTAACAGGTTTGATCTAGGCTCCCCCTAGGCATATAGACAGATAGACTGATACCCATACCGAGCGTGTTGGAGACAGTAACCAGACGCGCACGTCCTTTCTCTTGGAAATCTCGTCAGCTAAGAGAGATTAAAAAGCTCCGACCGGAAATCACGTGGTTTTATCGACTTCCGCTGGGGGGACTTCTGACCTTTAAACTCTTCTACTGAAACACGGACCTCGTTAGAGACTCAGAGATCGCAACACTATGACCAGAGATAGACGTATGGCAGCAGCTCTTCACTAAGGTCAAGCAAACTACTAGCCAGTTAGTTCTCAATCCTGTTTGATATTACGCCTGGAGAATGTTTCGATTTCAATTATATCAAAATAAACCAAGTACCGAGAACTTCTTACCCATGTTTGTATTAAAAAAAACAACTTTATAATTACCACCACAACTACGAAATTAAAGAAAAGAAGTTTACATACATTGATATAATCAGACAACAAAACAACAAATCAATTTTCTTCTTTTTTTTTGACACGTAAATCCTCAACAAGATTATATTAGAAAGCTCAGCACTCCTTTCAGATCACAAGATGATTTATTTAAAACTAGCAGGATTACCCGGCGTTGCCGGGGAAAAAGTGTAACATGTTTCTATTAAAACTTCTATCTCCATTCCCCGATTTCCCTTCCCCTCTCCACCCCTTCTTTCTTCTCCGGCCAGGCCATTTCTCTCTCTCTGGACATGCACACACACACATACGCACACTTTTATAGATTACTCGATGATTAGATCGGCGTAAGGAAAATAACTCATTGAAAAAAATCAGAGTTACTGCCCTTTAGTTAGTATATCAAATGGCTGGGAAACAGATCCCCCTGACAAAATCTACGCCAGTTTAGGGTCAAAGATTGAATATTTTATTCTAAATTTTAGATATTATCCAACCGGGGCAATGCTGATCAAGAAAATACCAAATTTGTGGGCATTTGTTTTGTAGTTTTAGCTAGATTTACAAACATACAAACATACACACAGACAACTGCCCTTGATATAATAGATAAATATTACCACCGCTGTTTCTTCTACGCTAAATCGAGTCTAATTTCAAAATTGAACTATTTGTTGACACTGGCTCAACGCGCTGGTTGGAGATATTTGAAAACATTTTTATTAATTTTGATTTTTAACTTTTTTATAATTTCAAAATTTGGAATTTTTTCTGCAAATTTATTGGTTCTTGAAGAAAAATTTTTTAAATTAATTTTCTTTCGTTAAGAGAATGCACCACTTATCATAAAATGGCGACCTTGAAATATCTCAGATCAGCATGGTAACCAGGAACTCTTTCTTTCGGGTTAGGGTTTCGCAGCGAATAAAGGTACTGTTCTATCTTTTATAAGACTGGTTTAAATGCGCTCTTCTTTCCTCCATGGTTATAAAACACCCGATAGATTAGAAGAAAAATTTGAACAGCAAAAAAGAGTTGTTCAGTATAGAACGATAAGATGGTTTGTCTGCAAAGGGTAAAACTAGAAATCCAACGCCACCAATTGCCATGGCTAACAACACTCTACCTGGGAGTGCATCATCTAAACTTCTCGGCCTAATACTCACAGTAAACATGAATTGGAAGAAATACATAGAGGACATTGCCAAGGCTGCTGCAAAGCAGGTGGCCTCCCTCTACCGCGCTAGAAAACTACTCACACCTTCTGATATCCTATATCTCTACAAAGCCACCATTCACCCATGCATGGAGTATTGTTGCCACATCAAGGCTGATGCATCTACCACTAGTCTCTCCCTATTAGACAGGGTACCTAAAAAGTCTCCAATCTAATAGGTTCCACACTGTCAATTAAGCTCAAACCCCTGTCCCATCGCCTGCTTATTTTACAAGTACTTTAATGGAATGTGCTCTGACGAACTCGTAGCACTTGTGTCCCTTCGACATAAATACCTCTGACATACCCGACAAGCAGAAAAATCCCACCCCTTCAGTGAAGATGTCCCCAGATGCCGGAAAGTTTTCCAATCTTATAGTTTGTTCCCTCGAACTGCTAGACTTTGGAATTCCCTCACTGTTTATGTAATCCGAACAGACATCTGGTTGCTCAACTCCCTACTTAGAGTGCCCCTGTACGCATGACCCCTAATAGAAGCCCCTTAAATCCAAGTTGCAATGTGCCTTGTTTAGAGTGAATATGAGTAAAAAAAATAGTTTCGCACGAAAATCAAATTTTCAATTAAAGGTCAAGTTAGAAGTTATGCTGGCGTGTGCCGGTAATTACGTGATGGGAGGAAGTACATGAAAGAAAATCTAGAGAGTTACTGTCTCTAGTTGTTATGTTTCCACTTACCGATGCGTGTATAAACCTTATACACCCGTGTTGTGATCGTCTGTAGACACAATCACTCAACCGCCGATGTTGGTTTATAAAAATGTTTATTTAAAAAGAGATAACACCAGAGGGAAGCATCACTGTCGTACGCGGGTGGAAATAAGAAAGACAGACATACGGATAGATAGCTCGTCTTGCTAGACTCAACCTCACTATGCGTGCTGTCCCCTATTGGAGACACCCTCCTAGACACGTCTTTTCCCCTTGAAATACCGCCAGACCAAGAGATAGAAAATCTTCGTCCGAAAATCACGTTGTATCGAGACTTCAATTCTGGGGTCACGTCTGCCCCTTAAAAATGTCTGTAAAACTTTTTCATTCTAAAATGTCTTTACTTATTCTTAAAGAGATCCAATTCTTTACGGTCTGTTTCATCATCACTAAGACAAACAATAAAACACAGAGTTATATAACCTGCATTTTCAATGAAGTAGAAAAGGCAGAAAAAGAAAAATCGAAAACTTATAATATTAAAGTATTTAATCTCTCTCTCTCTCTCATATATATATATATATATATATATATATATATATATATGAAACAAGATATAGGCAAATCTAGTAAACCCTGCATTCGAGGACTCACACCACCCTAAGACGTTATAGGGAGAATATACAATTCATCCAGATTACTTGTCTCTCCCCCATGGTCACCTACATGGAGGAGACAATTTGGGATGAAATAATCACTTGACAAGTTATGTTTCAGATTTTGACTTTTTATTCCAACATGTTCCGTGAACCGTGGTATGGTTTGTCCATATATTTATATACTTATATTCGAACCGTACCTGATGGAAGATAGTGATTTGTCACTAGCAACAAGTTACATATTAATGGCGAATGTTTAATAACAGTGACATTTCAAACATTTCAGGTGTATATAAAAGGAATACTCACTTTGATACCTCGTGGGGATCGTAAATTTCGCAGAGCAAAGGCACTAAAACGTTGCATGATTTTTTCATCGTCGACTGTTGTTCAGCAACTTTGAATTTGCCAACAAAACTCTGAAAAAATAAAAAAGTTTGATCAATGCAGATTTGTGATATATATATATATATATATGTATATCTATATATCTATCTATATATATATACACACACATATATATATATATGTGTATATATATATATATATATATATATATTGATGTGTGTGTGTATAAATATATATATATAGATATATACATATATATATACATGTTTGTGTATAAATATGTATAGAGAGATATATGGATAGATATATACATATATATATATATATATACATGTGTGTATAAATATGTATAGAGAGATATAGAGATAGATATATACACACATATAGATATATACACACACATATATATATATATATATATATATATATATATATATATATGCGTGTGTGTGTACTTTGGTTATTGTTTTTACTGGTGATAGAACAGTGTTGGTTTTTTAGTAGTTTTCCACTTCTTAAGCGGTTAAGAGTATGCAGAATATTGCATTCAGTCGCCTTTAATCATTATTTTTATTCTATATACATATTTATCAATTAATTTACGTACATTTTAAGTACGAAAATTAATTAATATATATATATATATATATATATATATATATATATATATATATATATATATATATATATTCAAGGTGTCCATGAAGTCGGTGCACTTAAAAAAGTTATAACTTTATTTGTATTTGCGACAGAAATAATTTGTAAAAAGGTTAGAAATAAATAAATCCATGTCTTACATTTCATTTGTAACACGATTTTGCAGTTCACGAAAAACATTTGCCAACTGATTTAAAGTAATGCCTGAAATCACATCAGTTATTTTAGCTTTCAAATCTTCTAATGGACTAGGTTTGGTTACAAACACAATTGTTTTCATATGTCTCCACAGAAAATCTAATGGAGTCAAATTTGGCGAACGCAGAAGCCAATAATATGATCCACCTCTACCGATCCATCTGTGGATCATTTTTTATATTATGTTTTTTGTACTAAACTTATCGCAAAGTTTGTGGTGAACAAGTATTTAATAACTATACTAAAAACTAGGTGCATGTAATTTTATAACATCTTTTACAGATTATTTATATCCTGGCTTTAGAAGTAATAATACATTAATTATTTCATTGTCTGATTACCTACGTCAAGGAGGTTATGTTTTAAGTCGGGTTTGTTTGTAAGGACGAGTGTCCACATCGCTTGACTAATCGTCACCAATCTTGGTCTAAATATCGATCACGGTCTTACTTAGAACTGATGTAATTTAGAGATATCTATGTCAAAAGTCAATATCACGCAAAAGGCGAAAGTAGCGCTTATGGTAATAACTTTATCGGAGAGATTTACTATTAATACTTATTGTAGCCAATGAAATTCTCCATCTCATATGACCGTGGAATGGAATTTTGGTCTTGACCTTAAAAAGTCTGGTCAAAGTTGAAATTTTGACGGAATTTCAATTTGCGATATTTTTTAAATCTAATGTAGGGACTTGATGGCTTTTAATAACAGTAACCGCACTAGAAACTTCCATCTTGATCAGATAAATAGTTTTGGAGTTATCAAAGTTTCCATGTGTTACATTGTGATGGACGTAAGTCGCAGAGATGTTACATCAGCCAGTTTACTTTTGGCAAGGAGCGAACTAAGTGCAGATCGAGGTGACACGAAGTTTGGAAAACAAATTAGTTCCCACGAAAGATGACAAGAAGAGGTGACCTGTAAGGTAATGGTATTGGGTTAAATACGTCAAAATAGGCTAAAAACAATGGGATAAAATCAGCACGAATCAATGACGTCACGGATATAGAGTTGACAAATAAAAACGAAGGTTCGAGAAAGAGACGTTCATGGAACTTTAAGCGGGAGGATCGCTAATAATGATGTAATACGTAGAAAAAGTTAAAATCGCAAAAGGGCAAAAATGTAAAAAAGGTGCATGTTCGTTGTGTTCATCCATTTAGTGCAAATAACTAATCAGGAATTAAGTTAGGAATTAATACGTACAAAATAGGCTAAAAACAATAGGGTAAAGTCAGCACGAAACAATGACGTCACGGATATAGAGTTGAAAAAAACAACAAATGTTTGAGAGAGAGACGTTCGTGGAACTTTAAGAGGGACGGATCGCTAATTATGCTGTAATACGTAGAAAAAAGTCAAAATCGCAAGAAGGAAATCATGGAGAAAAGGTGTATGTTTGTTGTGTTCATCCACTTAGTGCAAATAACTAATCAGGAATTAAGTCAATTTCTCTCTCATGTTACTTCTCTCCAAAATAAAACCTGAAACTCTTAGCGAAAATCTTAGTCTCATTTGCTGTAGATGATAAAATGTTATATTTCTCTAGCTACCCTGATGAGAACATCAACGGTCATACCATGGAAGGGGCGACCACTAGAGGATCAAAATCAATGCGGTGGCGGCGACGATGAAGGAGAAAGAAGCGATGAAGAGAAACTAATGACAAGAAAAAGGTATTTCACGCACTTGAGTTATGGGTTAGCGGTTAGGGTAGGGTTAGGGTTAAGGTAAGGGTTTAGAGGTTAGGGGTTAGGGTTAGGGATTAGGGTTAGGGATTAGGGTTCGGGTTAGGGATTAGGTTAGGGTTAGGGTTAGGGTTAAGGTTAGGGTTTAGGGGTTAGCGGTTAGGGTTAGAAGTTAAGGGTTAGGGTTAGGGGTTAGGGATAGGGTTAGGGATTAGGGTTCGGATTAGGGATTAGGGTTCGGGTTAGGGTTAGGGTTTAGGGGTTAGCGGTTAGGGTTAGAGGTTAAGGGTTAGTGTTAGGGTTAGGGCTAGGGGTTAGGGATAGGGTTAGGGATTAGGGTTAGGGATTAGCGTTCGGATTAGGGATTAGGGTTAGGGTTAGGGTTAGGGGTTAGGGTTAGGGGCTAGGGATAGGGTTAGGGTTAGGGGTTAGGCTAGGGATTAAGGTTAGGGATTAGGGTTCGGATTAGGGATTAGGGTTCGGGTTAGGGATTAGGGTTCGGGTTCGGGTTAGGGTTAGGGTTAGGGTTAGTGTTAGGACATGGACAAGTAAAGCCAAGATAAGGCTTTGACCTATTCTGAGGGTCTCTCATGACTTATGGTCTTGTTAAATATGCATTTGGTCATTACAGAAAATAGTTTTAATGACATTTTAATTACGGATTATGAAAATATTTTTTAAATTTTATACTCGGATCAATATTGCAATTGAATAGCTTTTCAAGTATTCATTTTCATTTGAATTAATACAACTTATATATCACAGCGGCAGAGTGGATTAATCACATTCGTTTAAATATTGGGTTCGACAGAAAGTTCGTTGTTTTTTTTTAATATCATCTTTCTTGACTGCTAAAAATCGTTTTATATTCCTATTCTTCAAATCCTCTATTTGGTGTAGCGAGTATGTTGACGCCAGTGTGTTATAATCCTCGGAACATGACAGTTCTCACATTTTTGCTTGTATTTCAGGCCATGAAATAGATGATTAAGCAGAGCACTACCAACATCTGATGATTTTTTACTACGGAAAATGAAAAGAAAGCTACATAAACCTGCATAAAGATATGCCATGTGTATGGGGAGAATGCTGTTTAAGAATCGATGTGCCAGAAATGGTTTGCTCGATTTCGAAAAATGAATTTTTCAGTGAGAGATACTCATCACTCTGTCCGGCCAAAGATAATAGGATCGACAGTGACAAAGAGAAAGCCGTTTGACAACCAGACAAATCGCAGATATTCTCAAGATTTCTAAATCGAGCGTGGAAAATGAATCGCATAAACTCAGTTGTTTCTAAACTTGATGTTTGGGTTCCTCCTTCCTTAAGAAAAACAACGAACTTTTTGGCCTACCGAAAAACCAGAAGACAACCCGTCCCAGGACGGGTACAATTAATTGCTGAACGGAACAGTTCTGCACTGATTTTATGTAATCTTAGGAAGATAAAAATCAAAATATAATGACACTATCACTTAGGTCTAGAATACTTATTCTAATTTTGATCAAAGCCCATTGCATGATTTTCATTCTAGACAATGTTTAACATTTAGGACTTAATCTTGAGGGGTTTTCAGAAGAAATTGAAATTCAGGGAATCTTGCTTAATTGGTGTCTCATGACCATGGATCAAATTCAATGTAAATCTGAAATATTTGAATTTTCAAATAGGAGGCTGTGCCCATATAATGCCACTGAAAAACCCTATGAAATACTAAAAAAAAAACCCTAAAATTTTGGGAATATATATTAATTGATGTCTAATACTTATTGTAAAAATTTCACAAAAGTAGGAAACATCTTTTCTCCACTTTGCATAAAACTAAATCAAATTAAATATAGCCCACATTACCCACCCGTAAGCATATCAGCTGTGTTAGAATTTCACAAAAATCGGAGCTATTTGAATTTTCACAAAGGTTCTACACCTTATGTCTAGACTCCTTATTCCAATTTTGATTATAGAAATTGTCTAAAATGTAAGGCTTAAGCTTAAGAGGTCTTAAGAAGAAATTGAAATTCAGGGAATCTTACTTAATTGGTGTCAAATAACTCTGGATCAAATTCAATGCAAATCTGAAATATTTGAGTTTTTAAATGTCAGGTTTTTCACATATTATGACCAACAAATCCCTTTAAAATGCACCAAAGAAACCGAAATATGGGAAATACTTATTATGTCAAATACTTATTTTTTTAAACTGAAAAAAAAAAGTCTGCATGTAAATTTTCACTAAGAACTTTCAACCTATTTTTACTTCCTTTGCATAAAACTAAATTAAACTAAATATAACCCACATTTGACATCTTTACGCTTATCATGTGTTTTCCCAACTTCATAATGATCTATTATAAAGTTTAGGAGTGAATCCTGTAACTGCACGCAAATATATCAACATATAAACATAAAGAGAGAGATAAGATTATATCAAGATGTTAATGTAACTATCTTATTAATGAACAGAAAAAAACAATTTTTCCATATTTCGAAGGCATATGTTTACGCGTATGGTCCTCCGTAGAAAAAATGGTTGAGCTATCAAATTACCATGGATTTTTTTGTTTATAGTGTCGACCTCTTAATGATTAGCCATGTCTCATGCAGTCGATGGTCGTAAAAAGGTACAGTGATTCGATACACCTCACTGCCAATTATAATAATAATTGATCATATTGATTTAAGTGGCATGTAAAGAATCAGTAAGTGATGTGAGTAATGAAAGTGATATAAAATAAACTTACCTGAAGCCGAGAATTTCTTTGATAGGTCAGAAGCAGGTCAAGGACCTCTAGCGCCCTATGGAAGAGAGATATCAGCTGTATAATGAAAGTGAACGTATGTGTCTCCGGCTCGCTTCAATAATTACGTATGCACCTTTTATTTTTTATGAGCAAAGTACGGGAGGCTTACTCTTAATAATAACTGATGATAATAAAAAGAAAAGAAAGAATAATCACGTATGAAATTTAAATTTAATGACAAAGATGGAAGCTTAATCTCAATAATATCTGATAATAATAAAAAAAGAAAGGAAATAATTTCTTTTATTTTTAATATAGAAACAGAATATTCCATTATTATTATTATTATTATTATTATTATTATTATTATTATTATTATTATTATTTTTTTTTTTTAATTATTTTTTTTTATTGTTATTATTATTTCATAGTAGTCTCAAGTTTTGGATGTTTTTAGTTGGATTTTTCTTTTTTGAACATTAAGTCAATTCCCTTGACTTTCGACATTCAAGCTGTACCTTAACACTTTCGTCGTTCCTAACAGGCAAGCCTTTTGCAGAATTACAAAAGAAATTGTCAATGTGTTTAAGCCATACATGGTGGCTTTTCGTTATGGTTCCAAGTATTCCAATTACAACAGGACTCACCTTTACTTCTTTACATTTCCATAGTCTAACTAATTCCCATTATTATTATTATTATTATTATTATTATTATTATTATTATTATTATTATTATTATTATTATCATTATCATTATCATTATCATTATTATTATTATTATTATTATTAAAACAACGAAAGGAGATAGAGAGGTTTGTCTTCTATTTCTTATCGATTAGTTTTGATTAATTATCGATTAGTCTTTTCTTGTTTTCTTATCAATAGAGAGAGAGAAAGAGAGAAAGAGAGAAAGAGAGGGAGGATGAATTTTCTCTTCTTTTTCTTATTAGGTAGTTATGTTTTTGATTTATCGATTAGTTCTCTCTTTTTATTGATTAGTTTTGTATTTATTTTCTTATCGATGAGTTTTGTCTTCTTTTCTTATCGATAGATGGAGACAGTGAGCGAAAGAAAGAAGGAGATGATTTTTTCTTCTTTTTCTTATCGATTAGTTTTGTCTTCTTATCGATTAGTTTTGTCTTCTTTCTCTCATCGATTAGTTTTTTCTACATTTTCTCATCGGTTATTTTTCTCTCCTTATCGATTAGTTTTGTCTTCTTTCTCTCATCGATTAGTTTTGTTTGCTTCCCTTATCAATAGAAAGAGAAAGAGAGTTTTGTCTTCTTTTTTAATGATTGGTTTGTGTTCTTCTTGTTATCGATTAGTTTTGTCTTCTTTCACCATCGATAGAGAGAGAGTTAGATTTTTTCTTCTTTTTCTCATCGATTAGTTTAGTATCTTTATTGATCAGTTTTGTCTTCTTTTTCTAATCGATTAGTTTTGTCTTCTTTTTTAATGATTGGTTTGTGTTCTTCTTGTTATCGATTAGTTTTGTCTTCTTTTGTAATTGATAGAGAAAGATAGAGAGAGAGTTAGATTTTTTCTTCTTTTTCTCATCGATTAGTTTAGTATCTTTATTGATCAGTTTTGTCTTCTTTTTCTAATCGATTAGTTTTGTCTTCTGTTGCCATTGATAGAGATAGATAGAGAGAGTTAGATTCTTTCTTCTTTTTCTCATCGATTAGTTTAGTATCTTTATTGATTAGTTTTGTCTTCTTTCTCTCATCGATTAGTTTTTTCTACATTTTCTCATCGGTTATTTTTCTCTCCTGATCGATTAGTTTTGTCGTCTTTTTATCGAGTAGTTTTGTTTGCTTCCCTTATCAATAGAAAGAGAAAGAATGTTTTGTCTTCTTTTTAATGATTTGTTTGTGTTCTTCTTGTTATCGATTAGTTTTGTCTTCTTTCACCATCGATAGAGAGAGAGAGAGGGAGAGAGAGAGAGAGGGAGAGAGTTAGATTTTTTCTTCTTTTTCTTATCGCTTGGTTTCGTATCTTTATTGATCAGTTTTGTCTTCTTTTTCTTATCGCTTAGTTTCGTTTCAATTATTTCAAGTAGTGAACAGGAATTAAATTGCGAATCAATAGCGAGCGGGCAACGCCTTCTAGAAGAATACGATAAGGATACATAATATAAGCATAAAGACATCATTTCCTGTAATAAAGACTAATGTGTCTTAATTAAGAGCGGGTTGCAACTTACCGTCGATTCATCTTTGATATCCGGATTATCAGAGTTGAACTCAGTCAACTGTTCGTTCGGTATCAGTGGTCGTAACCTTTGATCGGCACAATTTTAGTGTTGATATGGAGGGGAAAAGACACGAAACTGGGTGTTTCTCCATGGTTACATCTAGATAGAATATTGATCATTTGGCTAAGATCAAAGTGTAGTATCTGTTCCGATGGATGCTCACTCTGTAGACCGGTATTGTCTTGGCCTTTGGGCCTTGATTCCGCCGGTCTGAGGTACTGTCCTGTGCAGTTCTAGGAGGTCCACCATCCCAGGCTTTGCCTTCTCTCTTTGGGAAGGAGTAAGTTTATTGCTTACTGCCTGAAGCACCCCTACCGGGGAATGCCGACGGGGCTGCCCAGGCAATTTTTAATGGCCAGAGTGCTCACCTTATCGGGCGCTGGCTTTTCAAGTCCCACTTTCCCGACCCGAGCTTGGGTTGCATCTTACCTTGTGGGAGTAAGATAAACCTGGCCTTGTGCCTAACCTCCTGGGGAGGTAAATAAAAAGTGTAGTATCTGTTCCGATGAGTACTGCACCCATAAACTGGTATTGTCTTGGCCTTCGGGGCTTGATTTACGCCGGTCTATGGGTCGGTCCTGTGCAGTTCTAGGAGGTCCACCCTCCCAGGATTTGCCTCTCCTCTTTGGGGAGGAGTAAGTTAATTGCTTACTGTCCGAGGCGCCCGTACCGGGGAATGCTGACGGGGCTGCCCAGGCAATTTTTAATGGCCAGAGTGCTCACTTTCTCAGGCGCTGGCTTTTCAAACCCCACTTTCCCGACCCGACCTTGGGTCACATCTTACTTGTGGGAGTAAGATAAAACTGGCCTTGTGCCTAACCTCCTGGAGAGGAGGTAAATAAATACTCCTCACAATTAAAAAGGAGAGACGACGAAAGCTCACCGGACGTGACGTCACTAAGAAATCAGCAGGTGTCACTTTCTTTTGCTCAGCACCGCTTGGTTTGATTTGCTTGTTTTGTTTTACGACATATCAACCCTTTTCGGATTATTTAATGCCGAATCCGGTCATTTTGCCACCAGTTTTTATGCTTCAAGTTCTTTATATGTTCAAGTATTTATTCATGGTGTTTGGTTTAACTTTTTGTTTTACGGCATATCAACCCTTTTCGGATTATTTAATGCCGAATCCAGTCATTTTGCCACCAGTTTTTATGCTTCAAGTTCTTTATATGTTCAAGTATTTATTCATGGTGTTTGATGGTTTTGTATTGACCGAACAATAACGATGTTAGTTCCGAATACAATTAAGAAATGGCAGTTCTAAATACGGTTAGTGCCTATAAATCCTGGGAAAGATGTAATAAAATACAATTAAATTGCTAATTATTTGTTTTGTAGTGTTTGCGACCGCGCATGACTGAAAGGGAGCAAAGATTTTCGAGCGAATTTTCTTTCAGCTCTTTTCATCGTCGTCATCAAAACGAGCATCAATCAACAGACATCGGCAAATCGGGTCGATACTATCACTTAAGAAATCTACCCTTTCCACCCATCGTTTTCAATCCTCTCATAGTATTGTTCGTCATCCAACTGACAATCCAATAAACCTTTATCCTCGAATAGCTTTTAGCCTTGATCAGTGGTGATTCATTAGTATATAAAAAAAGAACGTGGTCATTTTCCTCCTCCCTGTATTCGTGGCGTAATCAGCACCCCTACTTTCTATTGGTGTGCTTGCTCATTTGGTGGCTTTTAGTTTCTCATTATTTATAAATTTAAAGGTCAAACTCTAAAGTATTTACATGATTTAAAAATGAAAGCAAAAAGACTCCCGGGCAACTTCGGATAGATACAGCCAGTAAAGTATATATAAAAAGAAAAATCATGACTTACTGATATTTCGCGTTGACAATGGCTTCTGTTTCAGGTGATTTTTCGAATCGGTCGATCGATTGGTATTGCGTGACGAGTTTCAATGCGTCTTTCGAATAACCTGCAATGAAGAACCAATAAACATGTTTGTGAAACGCTTCATTTATTACTAATGGAGATTTGGTAGCTGTCTGTCTGAAACCAAGACTATACTATTACTTCTAGTAATTGTACTTATGTTTCGGGATAATTTTGAGATAAGGATTGATAATTTGTAGTGTTTGGATTATTCGGACTATTGTTCTCATCTGGGATGTTATTCTCATAACGTTTCGGTCGATGTTATCCTCCGACCTTCTTCAGCTGCATCTTGTCAAACTCGGGAATCGGTACGGAATTTCTAACAGAACCCTTTATTTAATCAACGGGGTTAACTTGCTCGCGTTCCAGCAGCCATGACTGATTGCATTCTTAGTATCGCTCGCACTGAGGATTGAACCATCAACCTCCAGAAAACTATCACCATAACTGATTATCACTTAGCACTTATACATGTTACGCCACATGCCCGCAAGGATCTCCGAGTTCGACAAGACGCACTCGAAGAAAGTCGGAGGTTAAATTGGCCGAAACGTTTTGAGAGTAGCATCCAAAATGAGAACAGTAGTCCGAATAATCCAAACAATCTTAATTAATTGAACCATTTGATTATCTTGTAGCATTTAATTCAGTTCTCTATACTATTTAAGGCTAATCTAATGTACTATATTTTAAGGATCAATTTAGAGCGCTGTAGTGTATCTGTTTTGTTCATGAGAGCATCCGCCTAGGCATTACTTCTTCCTTTTTGAAAAAGGGTAGTGTAGTATCTGTTTTGTTGTCATGATACCAACCGTTCCCAGACAAGTAAACTGCACTCCTTTCTCTTTTTCTCTCTCTCTACACACACACACACACACACACACACACACACACACACATATATATATATATATATATATATATATATATATATATATATATATTAATTATACGTACATAAAAGTTATCCAGTGACACCTGTTTCTGGCTCACAGCTGTCATCAGCATGGCTAACTTAGACAAGGATCGAACCTTCGATATTGATGAATATAGTCCAGCGTTTTACCATTGAACTACGACGCTTTGCTTAGAAATATGTACGATTTTTATCACCTAAATATTTCATTTATTTTTATGTAATTGTCTATTTCAATGAAACCACGGTACTCCCTAAAGTATGTAACGTATAGTTTTTAAGTAAATAATTTGTATACACCCATACACACACACACACACATACATATATATATATATTCTTATCAATTTCATTATTTATATCTATTAGTATTTGTTCATTCATTAGTATTACCTTGCTTATTATACTATATATTAACTCACATCCACGTTCAATTCAATTATCTCGTTTCCTATCACCCACTCCACAAATTTAGTGCCATTCAAATTCTATTTATTGTATTGATCAAATCACGAGCGCGTATAAGTTCGTTTTTTTTCAAAAAGACAACGGACGCGTATAAGTTCGTTTTTTTCAAAAAGACAACGGTTCTCTTTGCTAACCCGAAGAAACGTTATGCGTGGAGCATCGCACGCGTCATGACAAAAAACGAACGCCGCACAGTTCAAAATTAAAGTTTGCTCAACGATCCTCAGTTTTCTTCATTTCAGATCATTTTTTAACAAAGACCAGAGGACTGGTCGAAATATCAAAATAAAAACAATTAAAAAAACAACAACATCGTTTTTAATGCTTCATACACCAGCAATCATCTATAAAAATATATATATATATATATAACAAATCAGAAATAATCATCATTAAGTATATAATTTGAAAAATTGCAACATCAAAAAAGCTTTCGTGTACGACAGACTCTACTATCTGACTTGACTATTGGCGAAATATTTGATGATTTTCTGATATTTTTGTGCTGATAAAGACTTAAAAATGTTTTGTCTCAGACACGAAAGTTAGTTGATGCATAATTTTTGGAACTTAAAATTATATCTTTATTCATAATATATAAATAAAATGTATATTTTTAAGTTGTCAACTGATTGACAGAATTAAGTTCACCTTTCATCAATCTATCTGTAAGGTTTTGTTTTTCTTGGTCTAGTTAGAATACTATACAAGTCTAAGCCTTCGACTTTACTCATATTATATATATATATATATATATATATATATATATATATATATATATATATATATATATATATATATATAATTTGATTCCTTCGCCAGCCTGATGAATTGGTCGCTATTTGCACCAATGAAACAAAACTTGTTTTGTCGCAACTGATGGAATAAAATCAAAATATATATATATATATATATATATATATATATATATATATATATATATATATATATATAAGGATGAAAAGGAATTAGAAAAGCAAAAGTCAAATCTTTTTTCAATTCAGTTGCTCATAGCAAGGTATATTTCGCAAAAGGCAATTTATTCAAGTTAAATTTTTCTTTAAGCCAGGCTTTTCAAAGATCAAAATCTTATCACTAGAGGAAATCGCTGGGATAAGTAAGTTGGTAAAGGCCAAGATTTAAAATTTGAAAAAGCAAAATAAAGATTGTAGGGAAAAAACACAAGGCAAAACTCTGCCCGAATGCAAGCAAATGTCACGATTGCAAAAAAGTCCGGTGTCAAAAAGTCCAGCGGAGAAAGTTAAATGTAGATAGGTAGGTCGTTAAAAGGCACAAGAAATGACATGAGAGGATTCAGAGTTAAATTACAATATATATATATATATATATATATATATATATATATATATATATATATATATATATATATATTGATGCGAACATTAAAAAAAATAACAGAATACGTCTGTTTAATTATTTTATTTATTTTGTATTAAAATATATATAAAAAAATGTCCCATAGGTATCACGAACGTTTTAGATTCTTGGAAATACTATTGTTCCAGTCACTCCACTAGCAAATGGCCGTTGTGTCACTTTAGTGTTTCATTCGTGGCCTCTGTTCAGTCTTGTGAGACAATGGATACACCCTGTAAGGGTGGCTGCTCGTATAATTGTGAAGCAAGGGTTGCGAAATCCACAACATCCTCTAAGTCGGAACTGCTTGATTCCAGCAATATGGAGAAGTCCAGGACGACGTGAAACAATGCTGAGATAAACGGAGAGCACATACAGCACATACAGCACCTGGTATTCCCAAATGGTCACCCATTTTAGTACTGACCAGGCTCAACGTCGCTTAACTTCGGTGATATAATGGAAATCGATGTGTCAACGTGATTATGTCGAGTGTTTCATCAGACATAGGAAATACAGTGTTTTGAGGTTGAGGATGTATTTGCCAGACCGACTACGTTTTCATTACTCTTACCGTAACTGCTAAAGATTCAAGCACAGCGTACAGAAAAGGTAATTTGTCACTAGTAGGCGCACTTAACACAAGCACGCACCTGGCCGAAAAAACAACAACATTACAGAATTTATTGTCAAAAATAAAATAATATTTGGTTGAACTTAAGCAACCTGGTTTGGAAAAACAAACATTCCATCGCCGAATAAAACGTCCTAGGGGCGTGACTACATTGACAGCGAAGTCCCAAAGTGGACGTTTGCAGGTGGAGGTAAAAATGTCACAAATTGTTATATAATAACAACCAAAATTGATCGTCACTTGACTAGTGATTTTGGCTCGAGCAACCCATCCCGTCGAATTTATGTGCGCGCGTCTTCCTTCTTCATGAACCCACACCCCTTCACCGCCACCGACAATAAATACATATCATTATATTTTTATATATCAGTGTGTTGTAATTCTTTTAAGCACAGCAAAAATACAACATAACTACGCGATCAGAATTCTACTTGTTTGCCAGGATTACAAAGAAAGTTTCATTTCGGATTTTTTATTTTCCCCTAGATTAGCTTCATTACCGAGGCTTGGTGTCTGGTCTAGTGCAATTTTATTATTTAGCGAGATTTGACCTTATGAAGTTCCTGCTTGAATGATATAACCAGGTATGTAGGTTTTTCAATCAGTCGATGATATATCCTCCTTGGAAAAGCTGAATGGTAAGGACATAAGACTCCAAGCCAATCATTCACCAATAAGTGTCAACAAAAGTAAACGCCAGCTGACTACTTCTGAGTGCGAAACAAAAGTTTTGAACTTCGCAACAACAATCAAGCAGACGCAATACATTATAGCTCCAATAGAAGAGGCAGCCTTGAATAAACCCAAGGCTCAAGATGAGCTAAGATGGAAGATGAGACAAGCACTCGAGAATTCAAAGCCTCTAAAACCTAACATCTCAAAGGAAGAAGCATTACCTATTAAGTCACTAGGCAGTGATGATGATATCATAATACTACTAGCAGAGAAAGGCAATGCTACAGTGTTCATGGACAGAGAATACTATTCTCAAACATTCTAATCAGAACTGGTGGCTACTGTAAAGTAAAAAAGGATCTGACCTTGAAGACAAAGTGATGTCGTCACAGATCATCAGAAGAATAAGGATCTAAAACCACTTGCAAAGTAAGGCAGAATGTCCAGCATTACAGAAACCTAACACATCTGTACGTCTTTGGAAAGATTCATAAATATGGTATTCCATTAAGGTCTATTCTCAGCATATGATCAATTTGACCAATTCTTGATAGACATAATCACTTCACTCACATGAAAATCTCCATTGTATATTAAGAATTCCGCCCACTTCTTGGAAACAAATCAATACTATCCTTATTTATTCCAACCAGATGGTGATCTAAACAGAGTATGTTTGTTCACGAGAGTACCCACTGACGAAATTCTGATTGTGGTACGAAAAGTTTACTTCATATACTTCACTGGGTGAACGCACCTGCACTCCAATGGATAATCTGATTTCTGAGATGATGATTGATAATATGTATTATTTGGATTCCATACCTAAACATGATAGCTCTAATAGAAGAAGCAACCTTGAATAAAACCAAGGTTAAATGAGATGAGCTAAGATAGAAGGTGAGACAAACACTTTATAAATCAAAGCCCCCAGAAGCTGACCTCTCAAAGGAAGAAGTATTGGCTATCAAATCACTACGAAATGATGAAGTATTGGCTATCAAATCACTACGAAATGATGAAGTATTGGCTATCAAATCACTACGAAATGATGAAGTATTGGCTATCAAATCACTACGAAATGATGAAGTATTGGCTATCAAATCACTACGAAATGATGAAGTATTGGCTATCAAATCACTACGAAATGAAGAAGTATTGGCTATCAAATCACTACGAAATGATGAAGTATTGGCTATCAAATCACTACGAAATGATGAAGTATTGGCTATCAAATCACTACGAAATGATGAAGTATTGGCTATCAAATCACTACGATATGATGAAGTATTGGCTATCAAATCACTACGAAATGATGAAGTATTGGCTATCAAATCACTACGAAATGATGAAGTATTGGCTATCAAATCACTACGAAATGATGAAATATTGGCTATCAAATCACTACGAAATGATGACGTATTGGCTATCAAATCACTACGAAATGATGAAGTATTGGCTATCAAATCACTACGAAATGATGAAGTATTGGCTATCAAATCACTACGAAATGATGAAGTATTGGCTATCAAATCACTACGAAATGATGAAGTATTGGCTATCAAATCACTACGAAATGATGAAGTATTGGCTATCAAATCACTACGAAATGATGAAGTATTGGCTATCAAATCACTACGAAATGATGAAGTATTGGCTATCAAATCACTACGAAATGATGAAGTATTGGCTATCAAATCACTACGAAATGATGAAGTATTGGCTATCAAATCACTACGAAATGATGAAGTATTGGCTATCAAATCACTACGAAATGATGAAGTATTGGCTATCAAATCACTACGAAATGATGAAGTATTGGCTATCAAATCACTACGATATGATGAAGTATTGGTTATCAAATCACTACGAAATGATGAAGTATTGGCTATCAAATCACTACGATATGATGAAGTATTGGCTATCAAATCACTACGAAGGGATGAAGTATTGGCTATCAAATCACTACGAAATTACATGTCAATACAACACTATCTACATTGGGAAGAATGGACGAGTACGATCTGTGCACTCTTATTTCCCAGAACCGTACATGACGTGTGACTTAGCGAAAAATCTGGCAACAACCGCATTTAAATCAATTCTACTTTTATAACATTTCTTTTTATTTCTTTGCCTTGTTATTTTTAATGGCCAAATTTTTTTATGACCAAGTTTTTTTAATGAACAATCTTTTTTTAATGGCCAATTTTTTTTTTTAATGACCAAGTTTTTTTTTTAATGACCAAGTTTTTTTTAATGGGCAATCTTTTTTTTAATGGTCAAGCTTTTTTTTTAATGGTCAAGTTTTTTTTAATGAGCCATTTTTTTAATGGGCAAGTTTTTTTTAATGGTTAAGAATGAGAATAATTGCAGTTTCTTACCCTTTTCTTTATCTTTGTAGAACGGGTAATCTCCGCGACCGTCCAGGAGTTTGAGCAATGGCGGCAGCAACTGAAGCACGTCGTCTTTGTCCAAGTAGTAACCAAATTTCACAAGATGATATAATAAACGCAAGACCTGCAGGAATTAAACCAAAAATGAGAAATTAGGTAACAAAAAAAGAAACAAAGAAACGTTTACATATTTTTGCAGTTCGAAGTCTCTTCTTGCGTCATATCTAACCAGATTACTTGTTGGGAGGTGACGGTGGATATCGACACGGACTGAAGACCTCGGTGTTCCAAGTTCGAATCCAGTCGGTTCCACATTACCACTATCACTTAGGGATGTTGGCAACCTTCTCGTGGTCCTTCCCGTAAGTACCCGATGTCTTTCCAGAAAAGAAAAACATCAGGGAAACTAATGCCAACACCAGAATCATCAGATTCACACGAAAGTAGAAGATAACTTGTTACAAAATTGAACGCATACTTTCCGTAACTTTTGTTAATTATACAATACCACTCTGTCTGTGTTCAGTATTAACTGCCTTTCAAGGCTACAAACGTAATATATATATATATATATATATATATATATATATATATATATATATATATATGTATATATAATTTATTTAGGTACTGTATATTACATATTTCAGCAATGTATCACGGTTTCATCCAAAAGGTCAGATTTAGACATCTTTAGTAAATCTCTGTGCCCAGTGGAATCATCGGCAAGCTACAATGATTGTAGTCACGTCCCGATAAATCTGCCCTTTTGGATGAAACCGCGGTACATTGCTGAAATATGTAATATACAGTATCTAAATAAATTATATTAGCTCTCTTATATGATCGAGCACTTTATTTGAGTTATTTTCATATACAACCTGACACACACACTATATATATATATATATATATATATATATATATATATATATATATATATGTAAAGGAGTCAGGCTACCGAAGAAGAAATAAAATTATAATTAAATAAAAAATTAAAAAATTATAAAATATACGTATACAAAAATTTATTTGACATTAAAACATATAACATTAAAGACGAACAACGGATTCGAAGCATAATTTAAAAAAAAAAAATTGATTTCAAATCCATTTAATTTTCTGCCGAATAGCCATCACCAGCAATTGTCTTCCTGTGCACGTTTGAATTAAGGTTGTCCACAAGGGACAGTATATAAGCCGGCAAAAACACCCACATCCCTTGCCGGCTTATATACTGTCCCTTGCAATGATTGCCATCAATTTTACGTGGGAGAAACACAACGTGAATTAAAGAAACGATTAAATGAACACAAAAGGGACATAAAAAACAACACCCCTCTTAGTGCACTTTTCTCCCATGCACTAGAACATGATCATGCGTTCAAATTTGAACAAGCCAAAATCACTAAATACATCCACAACAAATCTCGGCGAAGATTATTGGAAACTGCCCTCATCACCGCCTCCACCACCATCAAGCAACGAAATGGTTTATTTAACCTATCACCCTTAATAAGCAAGATCATCCTCACAGAACAAAGACTCTTGCCTGATCATGGTTTACTTTTATTTTCATCTCCAACCTTTACAACACTCTCCATTTACTTTTCCCTTCCTTTTTTCTCCTTGAATCTTCATTTTCTCCTTACTTTTTTCCGTTTTTTTTTCCTCACACTTTTAATACTGCAGTCCAAATAAACTTTCTCATGTTCCAAATATTTCAAATATTCCATACGCACCCTTTCAATGACCGCCCTCCTCCACCCCTCCAATCCTCATTCATTGCTATCATTTTCCAAATATTTCAAATATTTCACACCCTATCACAACAAATCCTCCCTCTCCCCCTCTTAACTATTTTCTCCCATACCCCTTCTTAAATTCCCTCATTTTCTCAAAACGCTCTCTAAGACCATAACTTTCGCCCATCCACCAAAATCACAGCCCCCCTCCCTCTCTACCCATCCTCCTTTCCCTGCATACACCCCCCATACACAAAAATTCCAACTTACTTTTCCCCTTCAATCTTGACCGCAGCCATCTGGTCAAACACCTCCCTCCCCCCTCTTCCCCCACTCCCTCTCTGCCATCCACTTTACCCCTGCTCATCCCCCACCTCTTTCTCTTACCACCAGCCACAGTAGTCCTTGCTCACCCCATCCTTCCATTTTTTCCCCACTCATTTTCTTCAACATTCATTTCTATTTCTCCAACAAATACGGACGTCCACCCAGCAGTGGCCATTATTTCATTCTATTTTTCCTCCCAATATGTCTACCCTACATGTATCTGTACTTGCATGACATTTTTCTCTATTTTATCATCCTGATGAAGTCTTATAAATAAAGACGAAACGTTGATGTACACATAAAAAACATCCATTTTTTAGTTTTCCTTTTTCATTTTCCCATATACATACATATGCATACATATATATATATACATATATATATATACACACACATATATATATACACATACATATATATACATATACATATATATATATATACATTTATACATATATATATATATACATATACATTTATACATATATATATATACATATACATTTATACATATATATATATATATACATATACATTTATACATATATATATACATATACATTTATACATATATATATATACATATACATTTATATATATATATATATATATATACATATACATTTATACATATATATATATATATATACATATACATTTATACATATATATATATATACATATACATTTATACATATATATATATATATATACATATACATTTATACATATATATATATATATATATACATATACATTTATACATATATATATATATACATATACATTTATACATATATATATATATATACATATATATATATATATATATATATACTAGAATACTAAAAAAATACCCGTCTCAGGACAGATAAAATTAATCCCCGAACAAAACAAAATTGTTTTGTTCGGGGATTAATTTCATGTCTCCTTACGAAGATACAAAATTATATATTATAATAAACGTTATGTCAAGAATCGTCATTCTTATTTTGATCAACATCCATTATCTGATTTTTTGTCTAGAAAATGTCTAAAAGTTAAGGCTTAAGCTTAAGGGTTGTTTAGAAAAAAAAAATAAATCAAGAGAATCTTGCTTCACTGAGGTCAAATGACTATGGATCAAATTCAATGCATATTTAATATATATTTATGTATATTTAAATTTTAAAATCAGAGGTTGAGCACATATTATGCCCCTAATAACTCTTTAAAATACCCCTAAAAACACTGAAAGTTATGGAATATTTATTAATTGATTTCGAATACCTGTTATTAAAATTTACAAAAAATCAGGGGGGGGGGTCTACATTTTTACAAAGGGCTGCCATCCTCTCTTTGCTCTCATTGCATTAAACTAAATAAAACTAAATATAGCCCAATTAGTCTACTTTGGTCTAGTTCCTGTGTTCCAAAATTCATAATGATCGGTTAATTAGTTTAAGAGTGAATCCTGTACATTCAGATATATGGAAACATGCACATACCTAATTTTATATAAATATATGTTTATCTGTGTGCGTGTTCGTAGTTATCTATTCATCGAGCCAATTAAAAGTCGATCGTAAAGGCGCACGTGGTTAAGCAAGAAGAACCATTCGGAAATGATTTCACCGGTTGAATAATCCTGTTGAAATTGATATCTGAAACGAACATGTCTAAGTAGAGAAATGAAAGTGGGAAATGTGTCTTGCTGGTTCAATGATTGTCGGCACATTTGTTTGAAGTGTACATGCATGGACAGTAAGTAAATAACGGGCTATTATTTTCAAGCCGCGCATTTATTGAAGGGAACACTGTTGGCCAATTGATGATTTACAAATCGATTTCAGGACGTATATTGAGAATCAAGTGGTAGTAGGTCTCTCTTTAAAAAAAAAACACACTCATCTCTACCTTTTAAAGTTCGGTATGTTTGTTTTTACTAAGTTGTCACCACTTATCAAAGTCCAAAGGCCACTCGAGGATAAGGGTTAATGAGTGTCAGGAGGACGGCGAGACGACACCGTGATGATGGGTAATGATGGTGATGATTGGGCAGAATATGATTATTTAAAAGAGCGGCTCTACAAGAATTTGTTTACATTGGACTTGAAAACAATCACGTTGTAGGCAGCTGTGAAGCAGCCCCGTGATATTGTATTCCACAGACGGGTAGTTGAAGGAAATAAACTTTGCTAATGGAAGTAAAGTTTAGTTTTAGTTAGAGATAGAGAGAAAGGGAAACTATTGAGAGTGGTTGTAGCTAGACGAGGTTTTGTTGTGAATGTTTTACAGGGGGGGGCATAGATATAAGCTCAGCCGAGCACCTGCCATGAAACAAACGATAGAGTAGAGAAAGACTAGCGACGTCTCGTCTGTGATACAGAGGTAGTAGGGAGGAGAAGAGAAAATCGCCCACTAGATTTCGAAGTCGTTTTTGTATTCTGTCAAGACAGGGAAGGTGCTCTGAGCAGCACCTCCCCAGATGTGGCAACAGTACCTCCCCATCTTAGGACGTATTTAGCTCTTAAGTGTTTATATATTTGT
The DNA here is from genome assembly GCA_963556195.1 of Sepiola atlantica. Taxonomy (NCBI): domain Eukaryota; kingdom Metazoa; phylum Mollusca; class Cephalopoda; order Sepiida; family Sepiolidae; genus Sepiola; species Sepiola atlantica. Next base: position 15,931,012 of record OY744534.1, read on the forward strand.
ATGCGTATGCGTATGATTCACTCCTAAACTAATTAACCGATCATTATGAATTTTGGAACACAACTGCTAGGCGTAAGTAGTCAAAATATGGGCTATATTAACCTTAATTAATTTTTTTTTCTTCTTCTTCTTCTTCTTGTTCCTCATTTTGATGGTATAAACCCCGAGGGGTCGAATCACGGTAGAGGCAGAAAAGCACGTCAACAAAAGCTTGAAAAAAATAAATTTAAATGACTTTTTCATTTAAATTGCACCATGTGTTGATTTTCAAAAATATTTCACTTAACTTTAATTTAGTTTTATCCAAAGGGGGTAAAACGGGTTGGAAATCTTTCGTGAAAATTACAAATACCTCCAATCTTTGTGAAATTTTAACAATAGTTATTAGAGATTAATGAATAAATATTCCGCGAATTTTAGTTGTTTTTTTAGTATTTTAAAGCGTTTTTAGGGGACACAAACTTTAATTTAGAATTCCTTTACCCTTTATGCTTTGTTTGGTGTAAGCAAACGTAAAAAAACATCGAGTTCCCAAATTGCAATTTTTCTACAGGTGTAATCAGGACCCTCAGTATAATATGCGCCTCGCCGGGGCTTATATGCCAAGTGTCTCAACGTTGGGGTGGTTCTCAACTTGGAAGTATCTCATTGTTTGTGACTAATAGCAATAGCCAATAAGAAAAGGGCGCTGAACAACACACTAAGTAACTAACGATACATGATAGGCGCCATGTTTGAGTGGAAACGTTTAGAGGTCAAAAGGTCAGGGAATGACACTGGGCGGAAGTTTAAAACCACGCGATTTCCGGATAAAGCTCTCTATCTTTGTCTTAGCCGGCGAGATTTCAAACAAAGAAGACGAGTGTGGCGGGGTTTCCGCAAAAAATGTGTAACGGAAAATTCGCTTATTTGGCAAGGTAGGAAAATTCGGTAACTATGAAATACATATCAATTGAAAATAGATTTTAGGACCTTTCTTGAGGGAGATTTGTAGGCTATGCCCCCATCTATAGTTTAAAATAGGGACTAATCACCCCTCTAAATATTAAAAAAATATTTAAAAAAATTTACTCTGTTGTTTTAAAGGAAATAAAATCAATGTTTCTAAGTGTTCCAAGAACACTATTCTTGTATTATCTTTTCAAATTTTTATTTTTCATACAATCGTCTGGCGTCTCTATAAGAAAAATGGTGTGTACAGGCGGTTGGCTAATGTAGCTAGACAGGCTATCTATCTATCTATCTATCTATCTATCTCAGTCTATTCATTATCTATCTATCTATCTATCTCAGTCTATTCATTATCTATATATCTATCTCAGTCTATTCATTATCTATATATCTATCTCAGTCTATTCATTATCTGCTATCTATCTCAGTCTATTCATTATCTATATATCTATCTCAGTCTATTCATTATCTATCTATCGATCTATCGATCTATCTATCGATCTCAGTCTATTCATTATCTATCTATCTCAGTCTATTCATTATCTATCTATCTCAGTCTATTCATTATCTATCTATCTATCTATCTCAGTCTATTATCTATCTATCTATCTATCTCAGTCTATTATCTATCTATCTATCTATCTCAGTCTATTATCTATCTATCTATCTATCTATCTCAGTCTATTATCTATCTATCTATCTATCTATCTCAGTCTATTATCTATCTATCTATCTCAGTCTATTATCTATCTATCTATCTCAGTCTATTATATATCTATCTATCTATCTATCTATCTCAGTCTATTATATATCTATCTATCTATCTCAGTCTATTCATTATCTGCTATCTATCTCAGGCTATTATAGATCTATCTATCGATCTATCTATCTATCTCAGTCTATTCATTATCTATATCTATCTATCTATCTATCTATCTATCTATCTATATCACGCGCATACAAGTTGTCTCCTTGATATCTTTCTGTCTTTAAATAAAATACATCTTTTATAAAAGAAAAACCGATCGGCATCTGCAGACCATCAACGACCTGGGTTCACAACGACGGAGGCGAAGGCGACGCGAACGACGACACGCATGCTTAAAGGACTTTGTGCACGCGCGGCAAGCACTAATACAACACTAACATATTTTGTTTTCTCAAAGAGACTTAGGTTGAGTAAGATTATTTACAGCGTAACCGTCTACGCCATATATGACGGAATTTAGCTAACAATGTCACAGGTAAAAATTGACACCGGTAAAAAAAATCGCAAAAAGACAAATAGGATAAAAATGACACATGGAGAAAATAAAGACGAAAATCTCACAATGAGTTTATCAAAATCTAGGACACAAGACATGAAGGGAAAACATTAAAGAAATTGTCAAATTAAAAAGAAAATTATGTCTACATTTAAAAGGACACCCTTATACATGACGCTATTTTTTCTAAATTCGCCCCCAAGTTTATTTATTATGTCTTTCCCTTTATTATACAGCTAACAACTAGTAATATATAACAACACGTATACAATTAAAACTAATGAGGTCACAGTCAAATCTTGGGGTTCATGATCGGGGTCGCCTGCAAAAAAGGTTGGGTACCACTGTTCTATGTTCTGTATTTGTGCTATTTTTACTAGTTATAAACTTTTGCCACTTTTACCTGTGCCATTATTACTTGTTCCATTTTTACTTGTGCCATTATACCTGTGCCATTTTTACTTGTGCCATTATACCTGTGCCATTATTACTTGTTCCATTTTTACTTGTGCCATTATACCTGTGCCATTTTTACTTGTGCCATTATACCTGTGCCATTATTACTTGTTCCATTTTTACTTGTGCCATTATTACTTGTTCCATTTTTACTAGTGCCATTATACCTGTGCCATTATTACTGTGCACCGGCAATCTCTGATCCATTATTGTCTGCATTTGCACTTAGCATATCAGTCAAGGATACATCCTCGACAATCAGTCCCACAGGCATTTTTATCGATCTTAGGTATGGTTCTTTGCAGTCCTAGGAGTCTACCCTCCCAATCTTTACCTTCTCCCTTTGAGAAGTGGTTAGTTTATTGCTAATCGTCAGAGGCGTCCTTACCGAGGAATGCTGACGGGGTGCTCAGGCATTTTTTGTAGGTCAGAGTTCACTTTGTCATACTGCGCTGGCTTTTCTAAAACCTCACCTTATCTTGTATCTTAGCATCCTTGCGATGAGTTAAATACCTAGGCTTAAGGTTATACACGAATTGCCATCTATAAACGCGTAGTTTGAATGGCTGCATCTAAAGAGCATCCGCCATTGTTGTCAATTGAGCATGTTGAAACGGATTTCGGAAATCTACATGCACGCATCAAAAACTGGCAAATGATTTTTAGCTGTGAAATAATTAGTTTGAAACAGATACCCGGGCCGCACATGCTTATGTTAACACACAAAAAAAAACACGAAAGTTGAAAATATTTATTACCTACTAAACGGGTTGATGAAACCGATGCGAGAGTGTGAGATCCGTGACGAAAGATAACATTAAAAACACGTGTTTTATTCATGAAATGGTGATGTTAAAGTCAATAAAGAGGATTTTTAAAGATATTACCCCTTTCCATAGTTACGGAAGGCCCGCTTAAACTATACTTTTCTTCCGTCTCACCTGAATACTTTCCCAGTCTAATAATAATGAGTACGAACATTTATTTGTGAGAATTCGCCTTTGGTAGCTATGGATGGCCAACATAACAGTACTTTTTCTCCATCACTCCTAAATAATATCCCAGTCTAATGATAATGCTTACAAGCATATATATATATATATACAGGGTGGGCAAAAATAAGGGTCCTATTTTAAAAAATTCATAACTTTTTTATTTATTGATTTAAAAAAATTTTTTTTTTTAGAATAAGTAAAGAACCCCTTCCGAAGCAAGCATGAGCCGTATTAGCCCTAAGGAACGTACCCTCATTTAGAAAACATTATTTTTGCTTAAAAAACTCAAAACAGTGTAAAAAACAATACTTTAGTTTTTGTAAGTTTTAAGAAGTGTTTTTCGGCTAAAATTTGTTTTGTTTATTTCAAAAAATCTCGGAAGGGTCAGTCTACACACACATAAAGTTTGGTGAGTTTAACTTTTATTTTGTGGAAGTTATTCAAATTCAAGTTATTCAAATTTAAAGATAGGACCCTTATTTTGGCCCACCCTATATATATATATATAAATATATACTGATATATATATATATACATATATATAAATATATATATGTATATATATATGTATGTTAACATTTATTATTTATAGTTTTGTGTTTTAAGAAATTTGTTGTTGTTTTTATTTAATTATTAATTTGTAGTTTTGTATTTTTTGAAAGTGTTGTATTTGAAGGGGCGTTTATAGATCGTAGGAGAATCTTCGGTGGCTTGAAAACTGAAAAAACAGGGGGGGAGGGCGTTTGAATTCGTCGTATAAAATGGTTGTAATACTGAAGTATCCTTTAAAGGTGACACCGGGTTTAAATTTATGTATCGGATTTATTATTTATTTTATTTATAGTTTTGCGTTTTAAAGGTTTTATTTTGTAAGGTGTTTTATTTACTTATTTATTTATTGGTAGTTTCGTATCTTAAAGGTCGTCCAAAAAAAACCCAAAAACAAACGGCGATGGTGTCTAAATTCATCGTTTAAAAACCCGATCGTTGTTGACGTGCCCCCTTTTGAAGTAAGTACGGGTCCGGGTTAAACACAATTGTTACATTGCATTGTTATATCAAAATTGGTTTCATTATTTATGATGAGTGTTGTCTGTTTTTCTGCTTCAAAAGTGTGTTTATATTTAGAGATAACTGAATAGCATAATTTATTGATTAGGCTCTGGGAGTGATTCGTTACATTCTTTTATTTATTTATTCATTTATTTATTATTTTTTGTTTGTTTATTGTTTATAGTTGAGTGTTTTCCCAAAATTGTAGGATCCTGCAAGCAATTAACAAACCTTCCATAAATTGCATAAACAACAAAACCGAAGTCTTCTAAAATTCCATCACAAAATAACATTTCTGCTAGCCTAATGGACTGACAATGATAATACATAACTCACGAATCACCCCTTAAAACCAATGAACCCCATACCATAAAATAAAAAATAAATCAATAAAATGGAGGTGTTGGTTTCAGGCGGTCGTACGTGTTTGAACGCAGTTCGTAGATTCAGACGAGAATTACGAGCCTACAGCCTAAACCACTAGGCCATCGGAAATCACCACAGACATTACACAAATTAAAGTACATTTTAAGTCAACAGGCGGGATTTAAACGATCCGAGATAAAGAATGCTTAAACACGCGACCTTAGATTTTATAATTGAAGAGAGTGCTCAACAATTAAGATTTATTTATCTTAAATAGAACATTTCTATGAATATTATATATATATATATATATATATATATATATATATATATATATATATATATCTTTATATGTATATATATTAAATGTATACGTACATAAAAGTAAATCGATGGACACGTGTTTCTGGCTAACTTACACAGAGATGTATGTACGATTTTTATAACCAAAGTATGGAATGGTTTCTATGTAATTATTTTTAAAGGTGATTTTCAGCTCGTTGTTATTGAGCTCAATATTATATTTAATTGTTTCACTTCCTAAGTGATTAAGACGCAGAAAAACTGCATTATTAGTCGTCCTCATTAAAAAAAAAATCGTACATATTTCTACACAGAGCGTCTTGGCCCAGTGGTAGAACGCTGGACTATAGACATCAACATCGAGGGTTCGATCTCTGTGTAAGTTAGCCATGCTGATGCCGGCTGTGAGCCAGAAACACGTGAACACGGATTACTTATATGTACGTATACATTTAATATATATATCAAAAACAAAAAATACGGCCTTTGAAATGAGGACGACTAATAATGCAGTTTTTCTGCATCTTAATCACTTAGGAAGTGAAACAATTAAAAATATAGTAAGCTCAATAACAACGAGCTGAAAATCACCTATAAAAATTATTATTACATAGAAATCATTATATATATATATATATATATATATATATATATATATATATATATATATATATATATATATATATATAACATAAAATATAATAACACGAAATTACATAATAGTCGATGCAATAATTTATTTCAACCTTGTGGTTTCCTCGGGCATCTAACTAGACAATTAAATTTTTGAGACTGACAGAAAATTGAATTCACCTTCAACAATTCAAATACAACCAGAGAGAGTGGTGGTTGCAACCAATCTGAACACCCCTTACAGAGCGAGGAGGAATTAAAAACTTATATTTAACTATCGAAATGAATCTTATTGTTTTTTTTTTAATAACGTCTGAGTTAAAAACACATATTCTTTTAACACTTACGACCTGGTGATATAAACACGTATATACGTCTCTACACACACACACATATATACGCATCCTACGATCACGTACGCACGCAACAATATTTTTTTGTGTCATACAAATTCGGCTAGACTTGGAAAAAGAAAGGAAGAAAGAAAAGAAGAGAGACTGACAGGCGTTAGCGTGTCATCAACCGACTGACAAACTGTGAAAGGTTTACAAGTTTGAATTCTGTCTAGATTCGAGATAGGATATATTTGAAAAATAAAAATTATTTAAGATTATATTTGAATCTAATGCATACACACACAGATGCCAATATGTATCTAAATACAAAACATTTACATAGACATTCTATATTCGTAATATATTAATAATCTGAGTTCTAAAAATTCATCTTACATTCATTTTATAATCTATGGAAACCTATACTTATAACCTAATTCCAATCTAACAATGTCTAGTGATAATATTAGAAACTTATACTTAAATTAATTCAATGATTAGTGTATTATTTCTTAAGGCTATCTTATTTTGAGTAAATAATCAGAATAAACAATTATCTTAAAGTACAATTATATATGCATACCTCCCAAAACACCTATAATGAATATCACCAAGTCAGTAATTACGTGTCCATAACAGATATTATTATAAATACTTATTGTTTTTTTTTTGTTTTTTTTTTATCTATTTGGTATCTTCACCGTTACAAATCTAGAGGTCTATCGGATTATGAGGTATTGGTTATTTTAAATTTACATTTATGTCTGCATTTTGCCATAAGCTCATCGCGTTTGTTTAAAAGATTATTGTGCTCATATTTTAGGATTCTTATTTTTTCCTCTAAACATAAATTGCATCTTTGCCTAAATCCATTTGGAACATCCGAAAAACATAGGATTGACCACGAAACTACCGGGGACCGGTTCACATTTTTCAGAAGCCACCATTGTTTAGCTAACTCCGTTTTGTTCTTTAGTTCTGGGTTGTTAAAAGAGTGTTTGTAGTCATAAAAACGTTGTTTCCAGTTACCCGCGGAGATGCCGATGTAAACTTTCTTGTCCCTGTAGTTATCTTCCGGATGAATAGTGGCCTTATAAACCACGCATTCAACTTTACAGTTACCGTCCAGTGGGCAGTTATCTTTCACTTGACAATTACATTTATCTACTGAAACCTTATTTTTACTAGAATTGTTTAGTAATTTACGATTATGGGTGCTGATTATTATATCCATGTTTTTGGTACAAGAGTAACTGATTTTTATAGTTTTTCTATTAAATATCTTCCTAAGTGGATTATTCGTACTAAAATGCTTATCTACCAGGTTCAAGAATACTTTCCCGATGTTGATGTTAGATAGTTGGCAGTACGGAGGATAAAACCATATTATTTTCCGGCCTCTATTCCTGGATTTATTTTTATTTTTATTTTCTTTCTTGGTATATTTGAGTTTTTCACTATATCCGCTTTTTTCTAGCGCTCTATTGTATAAATGTTTGTTTGTTTCAAAAATTTCCCTGTTAGCCGCAAGTTTATTAATTCTAGTATTAATCGTTTGAGGTACTTGTTTAATTATACAGTTCGGGTGGTTAGATCTAGTATTGATATAGGATGGTGTGTGATTATCTTTATTGAATGGTTTGTATGTCCCCCTGTTTAAGTCTAGTGTAATATCTAGATAATTTACTTCTTTACAATTTAGGGTTATATCTATTTTAAATCCAAGGTATTTGTAGGCTCTTATTAATTTTTTTATGTATTTTAGATACCAGGGGGCCGTCACTATTAGGGATGATAATTAGTCCATCATCCCTGTATAGACCCACTAAATTAGGCTCTACAATTCTGCTAATAGTGTACATTATAAATATGCCCACCAGATCGGCAATCTGGGCTGAGTCAAAGGCACCCATCGGAACATCAAAGCTGTTGTTGTTTAATTTAATCCATGTTTAATTTAATCTTAAATAATTTTTATTTTTCAAATATATCCTATCTCGGATCTAGACAGAATTCAAACTTGTAAACCTTTCACAGTTTGTCAGTCGGTTGATGACACGCTCACGCCTGTCAGTCTCTCTTCTTTTCTTTCTTCATTTCTTTTTCCAAGTCTAGCCGAATTTGTATGACACAAAAAATATTGTTGCGTGCGTGCGTGATCGTAAGATGCGTATATATGTGTGTGTGTGTAGAGACGTATATACGTGTTTATATCACCAGGTCGTAAGTGTTAAAAGAATATGTGTTCTTAACTCAGGCGTTATTTAAAAAACAAAACAAAAAACAAACAAACAAACAGATTCATTTCGATCGCCTTAGTTAAATATAAGTTTTTAATTCCTCCTCGCTCTGTAAGAGGTGTTCAGATTGGCTGCAACCACCACTTTCTCTGGTTGTATTTGAATTGCTGAAGGTGAATTCAATTTTCTGTCAGTCTCAAAAATGTAATTGTCTAGTTAGATGCCCGAGGAAACCACAAGGTTGAATTAAATTATTGCATCGACAATTATGTAATTTCGTGTTATTATATTTTATGTTATTCTTGCTTTGTTTACCACATTGAGCTCTCATACCACGATTTCTTCCTGGAATTATTCCATTATAACACACACACACACACACACATATATATATATATATATATATATATATATATATATATATATATATATATATATATATATATATATATAGTAAGCAATGAAAATATATATGGCAATCAAGCTACACAGAGGCTCCCGTGTTTCATCCCCGTGGGGAATCGTCAGGCTAAATGCATTTAGCCTGACGATTCCCCACGGGGATTAAACACGGGAGCCTCTGTGTAGCTTGATTGCCATATATATTTTCATTGCTTACTACCTAGCTCTACTTACGTATCGAGCACTGTTGAAGTAAATACTGAAAACTGATACATAAAAAATTATATCTCCTTATAATATTTTATGTGGATACATGAAGTACTAATATATATATATATATATATATATCTAGATGTATATATATATATATATATATATATACAAGTGTGTATGTGTTTTGTTTGTTAACTGTTTTTATCTTTTTTTCATACATTTATACATTTTTGTTCGTTTCAATGTTTCATTAGATTTTAACTGCTAGTAAATTTCTAAGATGCCAGCATCGTCTATATCTGATCCAATCCATTGTCCACGCACCACTTTAAATGTAATGTTACCCGTTCCATTATCAATTCGAAATTGACCAACGTAGCCTAAAAGTAAACGTGTAAAGTGGTAAAATAATTGTATTTTTTGTACCTGTTCAATAAGCATGTTGAGGCCGATATCGGAGGCGAACATGCATTTGTTTCCTTGCAGGAATTCTGCAATCCAATCCCGTAAGACAGGAAAGATGGCGACCAGTTCTTTAACCACCTGGCGGGAAAGAAGGGGAACAAAGTTCGGTATTAATTAGAAGCCATTCGCGGCTGGAACATCAACGACAACATTATTATAACAACAATCACAATAAAAAAAAACACATGAAAATAATAAAAGTATGTGTTTTATTTAAGGAAACCATTTGAATGAAGATACAATGTATTTAACAATAATTCGAATATACATAGATATGCAAGAAGTAAATAGACACCCCACAAAGATTATTAATACATGTTTAAAGTTACTGCTTCCCTTGCCGACGGCTAGCACTTGGAGCTGTACAAAGCAGCAGTAATATTTTTAAATATCGATATTTTACCCTAATTGACATTTTTTGTTTCAGATCTAAATTTATCTATCATGTATCACTATTTAAGTATGGCACAGGGCCAAGTAGAATTAGGATTCTCAGAGTTTCAGATATGCCATATAATAGGTTAATATAAAAGTGAACTTGTCGCCGCAAATCAATTCACCAGCACACTCTGAAAGCAGTCTTTATAATTAATCATAAGGGTGTCTATTTACCTTTTTCATATATCTAGCCGCACTGATGAGCTGTGAAACAGCGAAACAGTCTGTATATGGATGACTACCCCCCGGGTAGAGCTTATTTGTAAGGGTATCGCCAACTGTCATTAGCTTTAAGGCATAGCTCATTAGGTAAAAACTAATTCGAGCTCCTGGCATTTGCAATGTTTACATTGAGATATTTCTTACATTCAGTCAGTGTCGTATGATGGCGTAGAGGTTAGCAGCGCCAACTGTCAGCTCGACGGTTGCGTTTTGATCCCGGCTTCAGGCACTAACTGGTCTAGCCGCACTGATGAGCTGTGAAACAGCGAAACAGTCTGTATGTGGATGACTATATATATATATATATATTATATATATATATATATATAACTTCTTTTGTAATATGGTGGGGAAAATCCCAGCAGAGTGCTCGATTAATTGAGAATTAAAATTAAGAGCGTAATATTTATTTATTGGTACAGAAAGATTAGTACAGCATTAGTACCGTCGGTTTCAAGCTCAGAAGGGTAACACACCATTTCACGAAAATAATTCACCAGGCTTTAAAAATCTCCTAAACAGGTTCAATCTTGTCGACCTAATCCTTGTTCTTATCTCAAGATCAGACTTAATCAATATACCAATATTATTTCTCGTATAGGTCTTCACTATACCTTAGTTTAAAATGTTAAATTCCGAATACAGAATCATTAAGAACCTTGTAGAGTTACTCCCCTTAGATCGACTGCCGGCTGCGGAGACCGGAATCGTTTAAATCTTAATTTTAATTCTTTTTAAATTAAGATTTAAAGTCTTTTAATCCAAGCCTAGAATTTAAATCTGATGTGTTTTTTAACCTTTTTATTCTTTCAAAAGTTTAATAATTATACTCTGATGTAATAGTGACAAAAATTATTTATGAAACGTGCGTACATATGGATTAACATTGTTCAGTGTTGATTTTCTGAGCGGGATTATAGTATTTAAAATATCAATTATCTCATAGATATTTTAATCTACTTAATTTACATTTGAAAGATAAGCATGCCATAACATATTAACAATTAAGCTTATTTTTATCTGCAGTATTTAATATATAATCTAAGGCTTCATGAGATACTATTTATTAATAAATACATTTTACATGATGTGATCTCCTGGGAATATCGGAATTGTTTTGCTTATTTAACTTTAATATTATTCTTATAGTTATGACAATATAAATGACATTTATGTAGATCAGATTGATTCACGAATAGGTCGAATTTTAATTACGAAAGACAAGCTATTACGGGATATGTTGTTATGGTAAACTGCCTGGATTTTCCGTTGATTATAAAGATGGTTTGAAACAATTGTAAATATTATGCCTTGCTTTTGGTATAACTTATTATAAAATGTTATACTAATAATTATTTTTTTATTTTGTGTTAAAAATGATCCATTATATTTCAATTGCCAACTCATAATAAAACAATTTTAAGGTTAAGTTAAAAAACGTGTAAAAGTAATTTACAATTTACTTTTTCTCTAATTTCAATTCAACTTGAATTTTAAGTTGGACTATTTAAAAAAAAAATTATCTACCTCCCACAAGGTAAGATGTGACACAAGGTCGGGATAGTGGGATTAGATAAGCCAGCGCTCGAGAAGTGAGCACTCTGGCCATTTAAAAATTGCTTGGGCAGCCCCGTCGGCATTCTCCGGTAGGGGCGCCTCAGACAGTAAGCAATTAACTTACTCCACCCCAAAGAGGGGAGGCAAAGCCTGGGAGGGTGGACCTCCTAGAACTGTACAGGACAGGCGTGCAGTATCCATCGGAACAGATACTGCACTTTGATCTTGGCCAAAAGGCCAAGAAAGCTATTTTTATTTACATTTCAACCATTTTAATTTGATGTTAAAAAGATGTAATGTAATTTGAATTTTGAATTTGATATTAAACGCAATTTAACACCATTTTTTGATATTAGAGTAAAAATGTGTATTATTGAATAAACTCATACACAACTAGATGCACGCTTGGTTTCTTTCATTCGTCATTGCTGAGATTGAAAGTCAGAAATCCATCGCAGACTTACGAAATCTCCCTGGCTTTTCTCTTCATCTTTAGAGCCGACATAGTCGTATATAAAACAGATGTTTGGATGGTCCAGTACAGAGTAATTATTTCCAACATCCACGAACAAACCTGCAAAAAAGAGAAAGGGTATCAGTCAGTTCAGGTAAAATAAGGAAATGGGTAAATATAAACGCAGGTCTCAACTGTTAAATATTAAGTGGGTACGTTTGCTAGTATTCATCTGGTGATTTGGATTCGCAGCCAACCTTGATACGGGTCAGAAGGTATTGCACTCAATGTCACTTCACCCTGTCGTGTACTGGAAACGAACGTGCCGCAACATTGCTTGACAATAAAGTGGAGAAGGAAGGTAGGCAGCTCTCTCTACGTCTCCCTCTCTCTCTCTACACGTATACCTCTCTCTCTCTCTTTACACGTCACTCTCTCTCTACGTCTCCCTCTCCCTCTCTCTATCTATACACGTCTCCCCCTCTCTCTCTCTACGTCTCCCTTACTATCTCTCTACGTCTCCCTTACTCTCTCTCAACGTCTCCCTCTCCCTCTCTCTATCTATACACGTCTCCCTCTCCCTCTCTCTCTCTACGTCTCCCTTACTCTCTCTCTACGTCTTTCTCTGTCTCCCTCTCTCTCTCTGTCTCCCTCTCTCTCTATCTCCCTCTTTCTCTCCCTATCCCCCTCTCTCTCTATCTCCCTCTCTCTCTATCTCTCTCCCTCTCTCTCTCTCTCTATATATATATTATATAAATAGATATATATTGGTTTAATTTGTGGTAGACCACACAGTCAACTACTTGAAAATAATGGGTCGTCTTATCACTGGGCATAAAAAACTTACTGATCAGAGGGTGGAACTATTAAGGGTGATCGTAATTTTGAAAAGTCTTAAGTGGCTAAGAATCAAAGCTTGAGACCTCGTCCCCAAGAAACCATTATTATTTCTAAACGCCAGTCGGGTTCTTGGCTGGTCTCTTTTCTTTTAGCTGAACATTTCTCATTTGAAGGCTTGCTGTCTGCAGCATGAATCGCGTCATCACACCGAACATGCAACACATATCTACCTATATATATACACATGTTTACATATCTACCTATATATATATATATATATTATATATAATATATATATTATATATATATTTTATATGATATATATTATATATATATATATTATATATATTATATATATATATTTTATATATAATATATATATATATTTTATATATAATATATATATATATTTTATATATAATATATATATATATTTTATATATATTATATATATCTTTCTATATAAAATTTAATGTCTGTATGTTTGTGTGTGTGTGCCCTATAGAAAAAATGTTAGAGAATATAGATACAATATAAAAGTGTATTCTTATGTAAAATTCACAGAGTCAGTTGATGGGTATATTCCCGAATCTATAAACCCACCCCTCAGGGGTCCATGGGCAGATTTCATCAGGTGGGGAGTTATTTTTCATTATATTTTATAGTAATTTGAAATTGCTGAGTCATATTGTAATTTACTTACGTAATAATTTGAAACAACTTTTAAGTTTATTTAAAGTTTCTTAGAGTCAATTCTATTTACATGGGGGGGAGGGGGGTTAAGAAACTACGCCAAGGTCGGCCACTAGTCGCCACTCTGTATGTACACAAATACATGTACATTTTATAATATCTTATATAAGAAAAGTAGTCGGCGTTGTCCGGTAAATTATACTTTAAGTACATAAAACAATTTATGTTTTTTAATGAAATTTATTTATTAGAGGATAGCTAAGGAAGAACGATAACTCACGTTTAAAAACACAATTTAGGTTTTTAAAACAAGGTAAGAGAATATACATAACATATAAAAGTGTATTCTCATGTAAAATTCACAGAGTAAGATGATGAGAGTATTCCTGAATCTATCAACCCACCCCTTAGGGGTCTATGGGGCAGATTTTATCAGGGGGGTCGTTTTCAGTTATTTTTCATTCTATTTTATACTAATTAGAAAATGCTGAGTCTTATGTTGCTTTAATTACGTAATACTTTGAGAAAACTTTTAATTTTACTTAACATTTCTTAGCGTCAATTCTATTTACATGGAGGCGGGTAAGAAACTATGCGAATTCCCGCCACTAGCCGC
>OY744534.1:15950508-15955508 GCA_963556195.1 Sepiola atlantica
CACAGTAGAGGGGGGGGGGAGAACAATAGGCGGTTTCTTTTTTATTTTTTAGGTAGTACTTTCATTTTTTAGGTAGTACTTTCTCCCGCGCAACGACGGGCCACGGGTTCCGCTAGTTAATTAATAAAGTTAAAATATATTGACAAAATGAACAAAGAACTAATATTTTTTCGAAACTGCCAATTTTTAATTACTTATTATATATATATATATATATATATATATATATATATATATATATATATATATATATATATATATATATGTATATATATATATATATGTATATATATATATATATATATATATATATATATATATATATATGAATTAATTAAGTTCAAATATTAACTAAATGAATAATAAAATTACTTTTCAAAAGTGCTCAATAAATATTAGAGCTTTTATATTAAAGTTAAAATATATTGACAAAATAAACACAGAACTAATATTTTTTCAAAACTGCACATTTTTTAATTACTTATATATATATATATATATATATATATATATATATATATATATATATATCAACTTTATGCGTACATAAAAATAATCGATGTTTATTTACTCCTCGCGGAGTTAGGCACAAGGCCAGTTTTATCTTACTCCCACAAGTAAGATGTGACCCAGGATCGGGTCGAGTAAGTGGGGTTAAAAGCCAGCGCTCGAGAGGTGAGCACTCTGGCCATTTAAAAATTGCCTGGGCAGCCCCGTCGGCATTCCCCGGTAGGGGCGCCTCAGACAGTAAGCAATAAACTTACTCCTCCCCAAAGAGGGGAGGCGAAGCCTGGGAGGGTGGACCTCCTAGAACTGCACAGGACAGGCGTGCAGTATCCATCGGAACAGATACTACACTTTGATCTTAGCCAAAAGGCCGAGGACCAGGGTGCTTCTGGCTCTCAGCTGTTATCAGCATGGCTAACTTAGAAAAGGATCAAACCTTCAATACTGAAGGTTATATATAAATATATTTATATAAATATAAATATATTTATATAAATATATATATATTTATATAAATATATATATATTTATATAAATATATGTATATTTATATAAATATATTTATATCTATATAAATATATATATATTTATATAAATATATATATATTTATATAAATATATATATATTTATATGAACTAGCGGGACCCTGTGGAAATTCCACAGTGTTTTCTACATCAATCTGTATAATTTATTGTTAATAATATTATCCGGTGGCTAGAAATATGCACATATTTTATTCAAAATTTTGCGTGACGGAATGGAAGTATATATATATTTATTTATATTACTCGGTTGCCGGGGCAAAAGCTGTCTCTTCACTAAATCTTAAATAGGAGTGTCAGATCGTGACACACAAAATAAATAACAGACACTCTATCGTATTAATATACATATGTATAAATAATAATAATAATAATAATAATAATAATAATAATAATAATAATAATAAGAAGAAGAAGAAGAAGAAGAAGAAGAAGAAATTTTAAATATTAAAAAATAAAATAAATAAATAAATAAATTAATAAATACCGTAAGCCTGAAACCGGCCCATTTGGTAAGCGTTTCCGCTAATGAAACGGGATACCAGAGTTCTATCCTCGGTTGAGTCATAGCAAAGACTAAAACAAACATTGCTAAAACTCTCAGTATTATAAGGTCAGGATCAAGGACAATGAAGCAGTCCTGGGAAAAGAGTGGCGCCCTCCCATACATCTCGGGTTAGCCGCTAATGTAAAGAGATCCTCTACTGTAATCGGACAATTTAGCCTTTTATAAAGTCTGAAATTAGCGACCACCTCACCTAAAATAAGCGAACGCCATTTTTATTTGACGAATTTGACAATATAACTAAATAACTATTTGAAATAAAAAAAAAAAATTTCTCAGATGTTAACTATACAATATCATTGCCCTTGTCTTATTTTTACGTCTGTATTTGGTACTTTGTTACATGGGGACCCGGGCTAACTTTGACCCTGACCCTAACTTAAACCCTAACCCCCAATGACCCTAAACTTTATAGGTAACCCTACCCCCCCCCCCGACCCTAACCCTAACGACGGGGTCAAAGTAAGCGCGGGTCCCAATCTAACAAAGCACCATCTATTTGTTAGTAAGTTATGCTTGTTTTATTATGAGCACCCCCCCCCGGATAAGAGTGAAATATTTAAAAAAAAAAAAAATTTGCATTCAAATAACGCGTGTACGATGGACACTCTACTAAAAAGGGTTGATATACCGTAAGAAGTGGCAGGCTTCCGAAAGAAAACGAAATTATACTTGTTACTTTTTTTTTCGATTACATTTTCTTTTTTATTTTGCTTTGAATCACGACTTTCCTCACTTTCGTTTTTGTTAATTTTTTGTTTTACTTTTTGCGATTTATTTATTTGTTTTTATTGCGTTTTCACTTTTCAATTACGTTTATTCTCTCTCTCTCTTTCTCTATCTTCTCCCTCTATCTCTCTCTTACGAACACAAACTTTCTCTTTCTTTCGTACGCGCTCTCTATGTTTCACTGAAAAAAAAGAAGAAATTCCACAGTGTTTTCTACATCAATCTGTATAATTTACTGTTAATAATATTATCCGGTGGCTAGAAATATGCACATATCTTACTCACCAAAATTTTGCGTGACGGGATGGAAGTATATATATTTATTATATTACTCGGTTGTCGGGGTAAAAGCTGTCTCTTCAGCAATCACCATCGGTCGCGACTCTCCTCCCCCGTTGTCAGGGGCAAAAGTAAATACTAAATCTTATTAAATGGGAGTGTCAGATCGTGACACAAAATAAGAAACTTAACTTCTCAGATGTTAACTATAGAATATCATTGTCAGTGTCTTATTTTTTACGTCTCTATTTGGTAGTTTGTTACATTGGGACCTGGGCTAACTTTGGCCCTGACCCTAACTTTAACCCTGAACTTTATAGCTAACCCTAACCCCTCACTGACACTAACCCTAACGACGGGGTCAAAGTTAGCGCGGGTCCTAATGTAACAAAGCACCTTCTATTTGTTAGTAAGTTTACTTTTTGCGATTTATTTTTTTTTTCATTTCGTTTTCACTCTTTCTCTATTCCCCCCCCCCTCCCTCTCTTACGAACACACACTCTTTCTTTCTTTCGACCACGCTCTCGGTGTTTCACTGAGAGAAAAAACAAAAACAAAACAAACATTGCTTATTGTCCGTTCAAAACATTAAAAAATAAATACTGGTCCCTTACCCTCCAAAAAATAATAAATAAATGCTTTAACACTTTAAGAAGTGGTGCAAGTAAAAAATAAATACTTAGTTCAAACTATCATTGAAAAAAAAAACATTGCTTAACGTCCGTTAAAAAAACAACAACAATAACAAAAAATAATAGACATGCCCTAAAAACGCCAAAATAAAAAACAAAAAATAGTTTTAAGTTTTAAACAACTCAAAAAAGTACTTTTTGACCAGGTGATTAAAAAAAATGTATTATTTCATCCCCTTCCGCTCGAAATGTAGAAAAAAAAATCTTAGCGGTTGGTTGGGATAGAACTATAAACCAGTCGGGTCAAAGACAAAAATACTACGTCGCTTACCGTTGCGCTAAAGGGAAAGAATTAAAATATAATGCAGAAATTAGGCTAATTAAATGTTGTCAATAATCTAGGTGCGGCACGCATGCGTAGAGCGTTTGCCGGAAGCGTGACACACTTACGTACACCTTAGCTTATTAATATATAGATATATATGAATATATATATATTTATTTAATTTATTATTTATTTTTATATATATATATATATATATTTATATATATATATATATATATATATATATATCAACTTTATGCGTACATAAAAATAATCCATGAACACGTGCTTCTGGCTCTCGGTCGTTATCAGAATGGCTAACTTAGACATGGATCAAACCTTCAATAGTGAAGGTTATATATAAATATATTTATATGAATATATATATATGAATATATATATATGAATATATATATATATTTATATGAATATATATATTGTGTATTGCACGTGTAACTAAAAAAACTCTTTAATTTAAAACATGATAAATGAATAATTTTTGAATAAAAAATCTTTTGTGGTGTGTATTGGGCTCCTGAATGGAATGCTTTGGTAAACTTTCAAAAAATCACATATAAATGCTCTGTACCCTGTAATCGAGTATCATCGTGCTTGTTTTTGTTAGAATAATCCAGGTCTTCATCAATAATCTTTTTTCTACGTGAAAAAATCAAAATCTATATATATATATATACACATATATATATATAGTTATATATATATATATAGTTTTATATATATATTTATATATATATTAATATATATTGATATATATATATATTTATGTATATATATATTTATATATATATATATATATTTATATATATATATTTATATATTTTTGTATATATATATATTTATATATATATATATTTATGTATATATATATATATTTATGTATATATATATATTTATATATATATATATATTTATATATATATATTTATGTATATATATATATATATATATTTATATATATGAAGCAATCCAACAAAAGATATAAGCGTCAACTAATATCTTTTAATTAGTGAAACATCCGGATAAAAAACTGAAGCTCAATATACTGGATAGAGCATTAATATTATAATATAAAATGAAGTAATAAAATAAGGTGTCAATCAAATTTTATTAGAATTCAAAGTTCATGCAAAGCATCCTTAAGTCCTTAGCTCATGAGTTTTCAAAGATAATTCTTCTCTTCAGAGGACCATTACCGCAGTTATACCACTACAGGCAATAAAATTACGCTTTGAAAAGATATAAAATTATATACACAAATACATAAAAATACATAACATCAAACATATCAATCCAAAAACATACTTTTGTTGAATCCATACAGTCCATCCAGGTCATACAAGTTGAGAAGCATAATCAGGAAGGACATTACTCCAAGATACAAACAGCAGTCTAAATACGT
>OY744534.1:15960508-16000508 GCA_963556195.1 Sepiola atlantica
ATACATATGTATAAATATATAAATATACATATATATAAATATATAAATATATATATATAAATATATATATAAATATACATATATAAATATATACATATATATATATAAATAAATATACATATATAAATATATATATACAAATAAATATACATATATATATAAATATACATATATACATACATATATAAATATATACATATATAAATATATACATATATAAATATATACAAATATATATAAATATATACAAATATATATATATAAATATATACATATATAAATATATACAAATATATATATATATAAATATACATATATATAAATATACATATATATAAATATACATAAATATAAATATACATAAATATAAATATACATAAATATAAATATACATATATATAAATATACATATATATAAATATACATATATATATACATACATAAATATATACATATATAATTATTTACAAATATATATATATATAAATATACATTAATATATACATATATATAAATATACATATATAAATATATATAAATATATACATATATATAAATATACATATATATAAATATACATATATAAATATATATAAATATATACATATATATAAATATACATATATAAATATATATAAATATATACATATATATATAAATATACATATATAAATATACATATATGAATATATACATATATATATAAATATATATATATAAATATATACATATATATATAAATATACATATATAAATATACATATATGAATATATACATATATATATATAAATATATATATATAAATATACATATATAAATATACATATATAAATATACATATATGAATATATACATATATATACATAAATATGTATATATAAATATATATATATTAATATACATATATAAATATACATATATGAATATATACATATATATACATAAATATATATATATAAATATATATATATTAATATATACATATATACATATATATAAATATATACATATATATACATATATATAAATATATACATATATATAAATATATACATATATATAATTATATACAAATATACATATATATAAATATATACATATAAATAAATATATACATATATATAATTATATACAAATATACATATATATAAATATATACATATAAATATATACATATATATATATAAATATATACTACTATATACATATCTATATATTAATACGCTAAGGTGTACGTACGTGTGTCACGCTTCCTGTAAAAGCTCTGCGCATGCGTGCTGTACTTAGATTTTGAAAAACATTCAATTAGCCTAATTTCTTCATAATATTTTATCTATTTCCGTTTAGCGCAACGGTGAGCGACGTAGTATTTTTGTCTTTGGTTTATAGTTCGATCCCAACCAACCTTTAAGATTTTTTTTTCTACATTTCGAGGGGAAGGGGAAGAAATAATACATTTTTTTTAATAACCTGGTCAAAAAGTACTTTTTTGTGTTGCTTAAAACTTAAAACTATTTGTTGTTTTTTATTTTGGCGTTTTTAGTGCATGTCTATTATTTTTTGTTGTTGTTGTTGTTTTTTGAACAGAGGTTAAACAATGTTTTTTTTTTTTTCAATGATAGTTTGAACTGAATATTTATTTTTTATTTGCACCACTTAAAGTGTTAAAACAGTGTTAAAACATTTATTTATTAGGTGCAATTTTAGTTAAAGGGCGATGCAGTTAATTATTTTCATGTAAAAGCATTATTTTGTACTTACTCAGTCATATTTTATCTCTCACGGCACGAAAAAGAATTTAAAAATATCAAGCAGAACTTTAATTAGAACGATTTTTCCATTTCGATGTACAACCTGTATTTGCGCCCGAGCCGACATTTTGGCTGTGAGCGGTCGATAGAATAAACAAGGGCATTAACTCCGTTTTTATTGTTAGGATTATAAAAAGAAAGGAACACATAAGCAATAATAATAAAATATATATTTATTAAATAAAAAAAATAGAAAATTAAATACTTTGTTCACCGGGATACTTTCCACGGTATAATTTTCTTGTTTTTTTTTTTTGTTTTTTTTTTTATATTTACATGATAACAGCGACCAAATATGGATAATAAAATATATATGTATTAAATAAAAAAATAGAAAATTAAATAATTATTTTTAATTTGTTCACCGGGATACTTTCCTTCAAATTTAATGTGTTCACGTCCATTCTCAGAGAAATTCTTCAAAAGTACTAATTAGGTCACATGTGCCTACCTAGGGGACCCAATTTCGCGACACTTATCTGCCCTTAGTTAGCTTACCGGCCACTCCGAAAATGGCAGCGACTCGACGTTTCATATCTCCCTTATGGAAATGGAAAAATCGTTCTAATTAAAGTTCTGCTTGATATTTTAAAATTCTTTTTCGTGCCGTGAGAGTTAAAATATGACTGAGTAAGTACAAAATAATGCTTTTACATGAAAATAATTAACTGCATCGCCCTTTAACTAAAATTGCACCATTTATTATTTTTGGATGGTAAGGGACCAGTATTTATTTTTTAAATTTTTTGAACGGACAATAAGCAATGTTTGCTTTTTTTTTCTCTTTCTCAGTGAAACACCGAGAGCGCGGTCGAAAGAAAGAGAGAGTGTGTGTTCGTAAGAGAGGGAGGGGGAGAACATAGAGAAAGAGTGAAAACGCAATAAAAACAAATAAATAAATCGCAAAAAGTAAACTTACTAACAAATAGAAGGTACTTTGTTACATTGGGACACGCGCTAACTTTGATCCCGTCGTTAGGGTTAGGGTTAGGGTCAGTGACGGGTTAGGGTTAGCTATAAAGTTCAGGGTCATTGGGGGTTAGGGTTAATGTTAGGGTCAGGGTCAAAGTTAGCCCAGGTCCCAATGTAACAAACTACCAAATAGAGACGTAAAAAATAAGACAATGACAATGATAGTGTATAGTTAACATCTTAGAAGTTAAGTTTCTTATTTTGTGTGTCACGATCTGACACTCCCATTTAATAAGATTTAGTATTTACTTTTGCCCCTGACAACGGGGGAGGAGAGTCGCGACCGATGGTGATTGCTGAAGAGACAGCTTTTACCCCGGCAACCGAGTAATATAATAAATATATATATACTTCCATCCCGTCACGCAAAATTTTGGTGAGTAAGATATGTGCATATTTCTAGCCACCGGATAATATTATTAACAGTAAATTATACAGATTGATGTAGAAAAAGCTGTGGAATTTCTTTTTTTTAAAGTGAAACACAGAGAGCGCGTACGAAAGAAAGAGAAAGTAGAGTGTCCATCGTACACGCATTATTTAAATGCAAATTATTATTTTTTTTAAAATATTTCACTCTTATCCGGGAGGTGCTAATAAAACAAGCGTAACTTACTAACAAATAGATGGTGCTTTATTAGATTGGGACCCGCGCTAACTTTGACCCCGTCGTTAGGGTTAGGGTCAGTGTGTGTGTGTGTGTGGGGTTACCTATAAAGTTCAGGGTCATTGGGGGTTAGGGTTAAAGTTAGGGTCAGGGTCAAAGTTAGCCCGGGTCCATATGTAACAAAGTACCAAATAGAGACGTAAAAATAAGACAAGGGCAATGATATTGTATAGTTAACATCTAAGAAATTATTTTTTTTTATTTCAAATATTTATTTAGTTATATTGTCAAATTCGTCAATCAAAAATGGCGTTCGCTTATTTTAGGTGAGGTGGTCGCTAATTTCAGACTTTATAAAAGGCTAAATTGTCCGATTACAGTAGAGGATCTCTTTACATTAGCGGCTAACCGGAGATGTAGGGGAGGGCGTCACTCTTTTCCCAGGACTGCTTTACTGTCCTTGATCCTGACCTTATAATACTGAGAGTTTTAACAATGTTTGTTTTAGTCTTTTCTATGACTCAACCGAGGTATCCCGTTCCATTAGCGGAAACGCTTACCAAATGGGCCGGTTTCCGGCCGCCGCCGCCACCGCCACCATCATCATCAATATATAAATACGATAGAGTGTGTGTTATTTATTTTGTGTGTCACGATCTTACACTCCTATTTAAGAAGATTTAGTGAAGAGACAACTTTTGCCCCGGCAACCGAGTATCATAAATATATATATATACTTCAATTCCGTCACGCAAAATTCTTGTGAGTAAAATATGTGCATATTTCTAGCCACCGGATAATATTATTAAAAGTAAATTATACAGATTGATGTAGAAAACACTGTGGAATTTCCACAGGGTCTCGCTAGTATATATAAATATATATATAAAAATATACTACTATATACATATATATATATATAAATATATACAAATATATACTACTATATACATATATATATATAAATATATACAAATATATAAATATATACATATATATATATAAATATATACAAATATATACATATATATATATATAACATTTTCGTATTGCATACAAAAATCATCAATTTTTCCATGTTAATCTATTTGTAGACCTACACGTGTTTCTTGGCCGATAGAACGAAAATTACAGTCTGAAAATACATCCGTCAGTCCTAAGGGAATAATAGAAATATATAGTGGAGTTGTAGAAGCAACTCGTACAGTCCAAAAGTAGAATTTAAAAAAACACAGAAGAAAAAAACGATGAGATAACTTCAAAAACCTCGAGGGGATTCAAAAGGCTAGATCTTATTAAGTTCTGATAACCTAAGAATATATGGAATAGACTCACGCGAAGAAAAGGGCAGCAAAGACAAATGAGCCCCCACCATTCCCCCAAAATCAATAACATTAAGTATCCGGCAGCAATCCTACTACGGTGAGTTCAGCTAAAAACAACAGTCAGCCCAATGAGTACAGTTTAATATAACGATCCTGTATATACGCCTGATTTGTAATTATCTATATGTTCAAATCCTTTACCTAGTAAACAGAAAACTCAACCAATGAGGCAGTGTATAAAGAGAGAACACGCCTAATCAACCACATATAAGTAAGCTTGTTGTTTTTGGCAACCATCTTAACTGTAACTAAAAGAAACACATTTTACTACAATGTGCGAATTGGCCCCATGCCTTGATTCGAACCCGTCTAGCTCTCTAGTCGTTCCGTTGTTGTTTAGGTTATGTTGCCGCCTTCCGCCATCTGTGTCAGATCGTAACAGTTTCAACGCCGCACTCGAGCGACTGGATAAACTCTGAGATCAGTTATAGAACTATACGCACCGACATGTAACAAGATTTTATTAAAAGACAACGACACTTTTTTTATGGTTCAAAGGTTTATTTCTTCGGGAACAAAAAAGGTGAACTGTGGTTGTTAAAGAACGCCGATAGGGTTGAGAAGAGAGTGTGCTTTCCGACTTTCGCTTCCAACGTCACTTCCTAGGACTGGGTTGTAAGGCAATGAATGCCTGACGTCACCATTATAGAACAATATGCACACTAATAAGTTTTACTCTGCAGAAGGTATCTGATATATTAACTAGGTTTTTTAGTTCAAAATTATAAGAATGAAAAAACTGCAGCCTTCTTACTTCATTTAGTTTACTGGTCCACTGAATGGATCCATTTCTTAATCTATGAATTGTTTGCGACTGTCATCAGTGAGTCTCAGACAGACCTAAGCTCACACTCTGTCAATCATACCCAAGTAAACTTTATGTATTTGGAAACGATGTTAC
Source organism: Sepiola atlantica (assembly GCA_963556195.1). Taxonomy (NCBI): domain Eukaryota; kingdom Metazoa; phylum Mollusca; class Cephalopoda; order Sepiida; family Sepiolidae; genus Sepiola; species Sepiola atlantica. The sequence continues at coordinate 15,966,186 of OY744534.1, forward strand.
CTTTAACTTCAAAGAATGTTACTGTTAAACAATGTGTAATATTCATACATAATGCTTGATTGGAACCCTAACCAAACGATGATATCTTAAATATGATTTATTTTGAGTTGAAGTCCTTCTTTTGACAGCGTATAATTCTTAATACGCTATTAAAAGAAGGGCTGAAATCAGTAAAGAAACAAGAACAAACAAAAATAAACTAATCCCGAAGATTAATCAAGAGGCAGCGTTGTAGAGATCACAGAAGAACGTTTGTAAAGTTCTTCAAATTGTTAGACGTGACGTTGCTTCTCATCGTTATGTGTTCGTTAAGAATGATACGTTGCTCCCACCATTTTTTACAACATGAGAGTGACATTAAATAACCAAGTATATGTGACGAAAAGTGTGCAGGGGGCGCCTTTTTTTGAAGGGGTCACCCTGTAAACATGTTCAAACTCATCTATGCATTAATAATCGACACCTGCTTTGCAACAAAGTAAACAAGTTTACATGATACAGTAAAATAGTCTTTACACATCCTGAAGTCTCCGAAGCATTTTTTGACCTGCATCTTTGTAAAACTGTTCTCCGGCAAGTAGCTTGTGGATGGGAAGTCAGGTGATTGAGGCAGAATTTCATAGCCCGATTTGTTAACCATGTTACATAAGTTTACACACTGTTGAGTAGTGTCATACCGTTCGTTTTCTATTGACTAATGCCAGACACACACACGCACACACACACACACACCCACACACACATATATATATATATATATATATATATATATATATATATATATATATATATGTAAAGGAGTAAGACTACCAACATTTGTAGAATGTTTTTTTCAACATTTATTTATTATTTTGTTGTTTTACCATTTTATAATTTTATATAACGCGTTTCAAGCGGTGGTCCGCTTTCATCAGATATGAAAATCTATTGGGATTTTCATATCTGATGAAAGCGGACCACCGCTTGAAACGCGTTATATAAAATTATAAAATGGTAAAACAACAAAATAATAAATAAATGTTGAAAAAAACAACAAAATAATAAATAAATGTTGAAAAAAACATTCTACAAATATATACTTTTCTCTCGTTGGAACTGCACTAATACTGCACTACCCTCTTTTATATATATATATATATATATATATATATATATATATATATATATATATATATATATGCATCGTTCCTTCCTCAAAAAAAGTAGAACGTTCTAGACGTTATAGCCGCCGATAACGTGTTAAAATTATTACAGTTTATTCGCTATTTAAAATTGGCCGTGTAGTTAAGGCGTCGGATTTGAATTGTAAAATACTCGTAATCCGGGGTTTCGAATCGCATGACCGGTAGTGAATAGTCATATCTCTACGCTGATGAGTCCCGGTTTAAGGACGAAACGTATACGTACATAGGTAATAAACAATAACAAATATTTATTATTATTTGTCGCTCCTCGAAGAAGTAGAGCACTGTATGTGTAGTATTAACACAGCTTGACGTCACTAGCTTTAAATGCATCGTTCCTTCCTCAAACTATTATATATATATATATATATATATATATATATAATATCTGATGATGATGTTCGTCCATCAATTGCAAAGATGACCGTGATCATGTAATTTATTTGTGGGTCTGCCGATGGCTCGTCAGTCCGATCCGAGCCTTGAAGTATCTTCCGCATATAGAGCACCTGTGGGATGATTCTGTCGCAGAGGTGCTGACTGCCCTTTCTTTCCGAATTGCACGTTTTTCCTTGAGTTCCTCAATGCGTGCAGATTCAGCATTCGTGGCTTATTTGTGGCTTGCAGTATATATATATATATATATATATATGTGTGTGTGTGTGTGTGTGTGTGTGTGTGTCTGTGTCTGTGTGGACATTTCTGGTGGATAGCCTTCATTTATTGACGCCACTTCTCACTATTTTACCAGAAAAGCAACACTTGTGAATTCTCCGATCATTTCTCCGAACCATCTTTTCTTAATGTTTTGTTCAGAAATAAAGATGCAAAAACAAATATTAATTTCAACCGGGCTTATAAAAAGTGCTCAATATCAAATAGAGCTTTAATAAATGATTATTTTTATTTACGCAGATATGTACAAAATCTGCGACTATATATATAAATACATATATATATATATATATATATATATATATATATATATATATATATATATATATATATATATATACACAAGTATCATTAAAAATAACGGACATCTTGTGTCTGGATATTTTTTCTAAGATCCTTTCCGTTTTTCTTATTAGGTTCTTAGTTTCAGACGGAAACTGGCTGATAAAATTGCCAAAACTTCCCAAAGCGCTTTCGGACCCTTCCAGGTCCATCGTCAGTGGAGTAATGTTAACCAGGCATAGACCTAGGAGTGAATATATATTCTATTTAGGCGGGAAAAATAAAGGACTGTGTTTAATTTAAATTTATAGGCATTTGAGTATATTAGTACTAATAGTATAATTAATCTTGTTTATAGCTGGTTTTTCTGTGTTAATGTATAGGGCTTCGAGTATGTGGAGTTTAAGTGTATTAGTATTTTGTGCGATGATTTTTGTGTTATCTACTAACATTTCTCGAAACATTTTTTCCAATGTTTTGTTCCAAAACAAATATTAATTTTACATTGCTTAATATTATTGCTCGTATATGTCGGCATTACCTGACTCATACACTCATTTCGTTCCGTACTAGTATAGCGAGCACATGGCGCCCTCGCCACCCAGTGACAGTCTTCACTTTGACGTTTTTTGAACGCTGATAGTATTTATCAAAATTGTTTGTTTTCACGCATTCGTCTCTCCAAAAGAAAATGATAAATGCTTTATTTTAAATTCATCCCATATTTATGATGTGTTGAAATAACAACTAGATCCATAAAGCGCAGTCTGAATCACATTCCAATTTTAACATATGTTCTATTAACCCTTTTGATAATGAAAATCCTTCCGGTCGTCATAAACATTGGTCGAGAAAAGAAAAAGCCACACGGGGTAAGATCAGATAATAAAATTCTACTACTACTACTACTACTATAATTATTATTACTACTACGACGACTATGACGACGGATAATTTAAGCAAGGCATATCCTAGTCATTAGTAAATGGGTGACCATTTTGGAAAAATAAATTGCTGACTAATCCTTCCGGTCCTTCCGGAGGTGATGTCATTGTGAGAGGACTTTTTCACATCATCATTCTTTATTTTCATTACGTCGATGTTATTTTCTATCGGTTGCTCGGTGTTTATTATTACTTCTTAAATGCTGAACGGTTTAAAAAAAAACGTCGGATGGTTAAAATAAAAGCGTGAAAACAGAAATGGCTGCAGAAAGATAAGATTAAAGTTATATGTATTGTTCTTTCGTCCATAGCTCACACATCACTTACTTGTAGTGAGATCACAGTACTTAGCACGGATAGCATCCGGTAAGATGTCGGATCGTAGCGACAGAAACGTCTCTTCCCAAGTGAGGTAGCGGAACTCCTTTGTTATGATGTTAATAGCGTAATCATTTCGACCCTGGAAAACACGAAAACAAAAAGACAACAAAGAAAAATATAGTATTAGATTATTGTCCTCATTTATATATGAGTAAAACAAATAAAAGTAGTTTCTTAGTTGCTGTGTGTAAAGTACCGTCGTATATCATCAAGGAATCTGTCACCAGACGTCTTCAAGTTAAGAGAACCAAGATGGGAATTAAGAAACAGACTTGCATTTTAACAAATATACTATCAGATCATGTATGAAGTACTGTTGTCATATTTGGGCTGGTAAATCTATCTCTCATTTGAGGGTTCGTGATAAAGTACAGAAGCGTATCTGTAATTTGATTGACCCCACCCTTTCTTCTTCTCTACATCCTCTATCCTAAAGACATGATGTTGCTAGTCTCAGTCTTTTCTATGAATAGTATTATGGCATGTGTACTTCAGAATTATGTGATATATTCTCTGCTTCCTTTGCTCCAGCTCGTTTGACTCGTTGGTCTAGTGGTCTCCATCAATTCGCTGTTTTGATACCTCATTGTACTACAGCTTCTTATTCAAGTAGCTGCTTTCCAAGAACTGCAGGCTTGTGGAACTCTCTTCCTGCTGACTGTTTTTCTCTTACCTATTGCTTTGGTCTTTTCAAGACTACGAACAATAAGCATCTGCTGTATTTGCGATAATCATCTTTCGTTCTTGTTAGGCTCCTTATATCAAGTAGCTTCATGCTTTGTCTGGGGTTATTTATATTTGAAAAAAAATAAGTCAACAATCAGGTCAACTACATTTAACACGTGTCTATTTAAAATTTTACACTCATTACATAACCAAAGAAGGCCGTAGAATGAATCCGTTGAAAGGCAAGCAGACAATCAAACTGTGCAGTATTAGTTGAAATCTTCAGTCTGTTTTTATTGGTCCCCTGATTTATAAAATCGGGGGACCTATGTTTTGAGGCATGTCCGTCCGTCCGTCCGTCCGTCCGTCCGTTCAGATTTTTCTCCGGAACAATCCATTGAATTTCTCTGAAATTTTGCATGAAGTTGTAACTTTGGTCAGGTTAGAAAGTGACATTCTCCGATTTTTTAAAAAAATCTGGTTACCCCCAGGGGGTCAAAAGGCCCCGAAATGGAAAAAAATGACATTTTTTGCCCCATAACTTTTCATCCATCCATTCAATTTCTCTGAAACTTGGCCAAAATGTGGAGGCAATTGTTCCTAATAGAAAATAAGTATCACTGACCTTGGAAAAAATCTGGTTCGTGCCCGCAGGGGGTCAAAAGCCCCCAAAATGGCAAAAAATGACCGTTTTCTCCCATAACGTTTGATCCATCCATTCAATTTTTCTGAAATTTGGCCAAAATGTAGAGGCAATTGTTCTGAGTATAAAATGAGCATCCTTGACCTCAGAAAAATTCTGGTTCGCGCCCCCAGGGGGTCAAAGAGGGGTCAAAAATGCCTCAAATTGCCCAAATTTATTGCATTTTACAAACGCCACATCGAGTCACATACAGAGGGGGACCACGCACGCGCGGCTTGTTTCTTTTAATATTAGCCTAATTTAATCTTTCCTAGCTTAAGCTTTTTTTCCTATTGATCAGTTATATGCATAATTTTGATTAATCAGACTACATTTTTCATCTTCAGTGTTATCATCACAACGTTTCGGCCGCTGTAACATCCGGCCTCCTTCAGGTGTCGATTTCTGTCGAGTTCGAAGAGATACACCTGAAGAAGGCTGGAGGTTACAGCGGCCGAAACGTTTTGGTGATAAAACTCACGATGAGAAATGTTGTCCGAATAACCAAAATTATGCAAATCATCAATCTTCATCTGAAAAAATTCAGAAATATGATCAGTTATCGATTATTAAACCTAAAAGACACTCTGATTAATTGGTATGGTTTGGTAGTTTTGTTTTACGGCATATCAACCCTTTTTGGGTTATTTAATGCCGAATCTGGTCATTATAGTAAAAGTTTTTATGCTTCAAGTTCTTTATATCTTCAAATGTTTAATCATCGTTTTTGGTTTGGTAGTTTTGTTTTACGGCATATCAACCCTTTTTGGGTTATTTAATGCCGAATCTGGTCATTATAGTAAAAGATTTATGCTTCAAGTTCTAAAAATAAAATAAAAAAGGGGAGGGAGAAAGGGAGAGGGGCTGTTGTTTTTGGTTTTGGTTTTGTAGAACATAATTAAGTTTTACAAAAAAAACAAAAACAAAAAAAAAAAAAACGTCAATGTAGGTGAATTTCGTCTCAGGGAGCTACAGGGCAGCCTGATCTGGTATCACCAGCTCTGATTAATGATAGATTAACAGTTTGGTGATGATCAATACTATGAGAAGATTCAAAATAATTACTAATGCGGACGGTTTGTGACTAGTGGTTATTGACATTAGATTTAAAGATGCCCATGTTGTAGCCCCCAGGGAAGCAATCTGGTAGAAACGGGTAACACAGATGGGAAGTTGGAAAGTAAAATCTGTTCATGGAAATTCTTGTTTAATGTTAATCAGACGGAGTAATCAAAGAAGAGTTCTAAGCTGTGGTGGTAGTAAGGCGAGTTCTTGCTACGAATGTTTTAGAGAGGGAGGAACCATAGAGTGGAGCTCAGTCGAGAATTTCCCATGAAAATAACGATCGAGTAGAGAAAGACTAGTAACGTCTAGTTTGTTTGACGGCGTATAAACCCTTTTTAGTTATTTAATGCTAAAATGCTATACTTATTGTAGACGGTTGCTTATATACGACTAGCAGTGATACCCTATGTTGCCCGGGAGTATGGACTAAAAATAGGAGAGTTAAAATGTTTGTGTAACAACTCTTGTTTAAAACCTCTCTCTCTCTATTGCTCTTTCTATTTATCTATCTACACCCTTCTCTCTGCTCCCCCTCCTTCAGTTTCCCCCTCCCCAGTCAGGAAGGAATTCCTCTCCTCTGACCGAGGACAGAACAGATACTAGATTTTGATGCTAGACCGAAGATCAAAAAAGAGTATTTTAGTTCGAGTTTTAGACCAACGGTCGATAAAAAAAAATCGCTTTAAATATCGACCCCCCCAATTAATTTTGTTCCTTTTGACCCACAAAATAATGAATATTATAAAATCATGTGCCCATATTCTGTCGGAGGCAAAACTGAAAAAGAATATGTAAGCTTTATGGGTGTGTCTTGTGTAGTGTTTGACTTTTAGCTGGACTCACACACTGACAAACAGACAAATGTGCTTAATAATAAACTAGAACAATACCCGTCGCAAAATTAATTCACAGAGCAGAACAGTTTTGCACCACTTTTATGTCCCCCTTACGAAGATTAGAATCAAGATATAATGATATTAAACGTTATCTTTAGAATCCTTATTCTAATTTTGATCAAAATCCATTAGATTATTTTGATGTTTGAAAATAACTAACATTTAAGGCTTAAGCGTAAGAGGTCTTAAGAAGAAATCAAAATTCAGGGCATCTTGCTTAATTGTGACTTCATGACGATGGATCAAATTCAATGAAAATCTGATATATTTTAATTCTCAAATTATTCCCGTAAAATCCCTTTAAAAATAATCCCAAAACTGAAATTTAGGGAATATTCATTAATTGATATCTAGTAACTAATGTTAACATTTCACAGAAATTAGTGATATCTTAACTTTAACGAAGGCCTTTCATCCCCGTTTCACCCATTTTACATAAAACTAAACTAAACTAAATATAGCCCACATTTAGACCCCTTACGCCTAACATCTGTGCTAAAAATTAATAATAATTGGTTGATTAGTCTAGGAATGAATCCTGTGCATAGAAATATATAAACATATACACATACCTAGCTTTAAAAATATATATCATTTTTATAAAGATAATTGAACTTAAATACAATAAATAGATTAGTTGCTATTTTATCGATAATTGAGGGGTTTTCCAGTTCATGCCTTTTACAACGCTATTAGTGCGTAAATAAACACAAATTGTTCCGATTGAATTTGAACTTTTCATCGCCGATTCCATAACCCGCGACGGTAACCATTCGTTAACCACGTACCTCCTAGTGTTTCTATCTAATAATCTGTTTAAGTTACATTTATTTTGTTTTTCTTTTTTCACATGTTTTATTTTTTTTACTAATCCTTTTATTTTGATAATTTCTTTGAATCTAAAACACAACATATCACAGGACCGGAAGTGCTCATTACGTAAAACCGGAACTATGAAAACGCACGTTTTTTGAAGTTGATAACAACTCTCTTAAAATCAGATGCAACCCCGCCCCGAATTAAACTCGTTATTATAATTAATTAAATCAAATCAGCTCCACCGTTTCTGACTGCACTTAAGAACACACAGTTAAATAGAAAGAAAACGTTTGAATATTAACGAGACACCTCGGCATGGCTACACACTGGCCCATATTTTCCTGGCCTTTTGGCCAAGATCAAAGTGTAGTATCTGTTCCGATGGATACTGCACCCCATAGACCGGTATTGTCTTGGCCTTCGGGGCTTGATTTACGCCGGTCTATGGGTCTGTCCTGTGCAGTTCTAGGAGGTCCACCCTCCTAGGCTTCGCCTTCCCTCTTTGGGGAGGTGTAAGTTTATTGCTTACTGCCCGAGGCGCCCCTACCGGGGAATGCCGACGGAGCTGCACAGGTAATGTTTAATGGCCAGAGTTCTCACCTCTCGGGCGCTGGCTTTTCAAACCCCACTTTCCCGACCCGACAATGGGTCACATCTTACTCGTGGGAGTAAGATAAAAACTGGCCTTGTGCCTAACTCCTGGAGAGGAGTAAATTAATACACACTGGCCCATACGAGGAATGGTGTACCTTTTTCAAGTGATGCTACCTCAAGTAAAAGCACTTAGCTGGATACTCCAACAGACTAGCTGTATTCTTGTCCTGGAATCCAGAAAAAAGAAAAGACCACAATACGGATACACTATAACATAATTAATGGTCGATTGGGTAGAGGAAAATTAACATGCTTCATTGACTCAATGTTTGAGAAGTAAAGGAGAACGGGTTAAAAGGTAGTATAGAGTCCCGAATGCGATACAAGAATTGTGCATCGGCGATAAATATTGTTTCCTGTCTTTGTTACATATTAATAAATTTGGAACAATTTTAAGTTAAAATATAATAAGTTTTATGTCTGTAAACTTAGAAAACGCTTGAAATGTGTAAATAATCGCTAGTAAAAACAAGCCGCGCGTGCGTGGTCTCCCCTCTGTATGTGACTCGATGTGGCGCGAACCAGAATTTTTCTTAGGTCAAGCATGCTCATTTTATATCCAGAACAATTGCCTCTACATGTTGGCCAAGTTTCAGAAAAATTGAATGGATGGATCAAACGTTATGAGAGAAAAGAGTCATCTTTTGCCATTTTGTGGGCTTTTGACCCCCTGGGGGCGCGAACCAGATTTTTTCCAAGGTCAACGATACTTATCTTCTATTAGGAACAATTGCCTCCATATTTTGGCCAAGTATCAGAGAAATTGAATGGATGGATGAAAAGTTATGGGGCAAAAAAATTTCATTTTTTGCCATTTCGTTGGTGTTTGACCCCCTGGGGAAGGGGGCTAACCAGATTTTATTTCAAAAATCGGAGAATGTCACTTTCTAACCTGACCAAAGTTACAACTTCATGCAAAATTTTAGAGAAATTCAATGGATGGTTGCGGAGAAAAATCCGGACTCAAAACATAAGCCCCCCGATTTATAAATCGGGGGACCAACAATGGAGTTCTCGAAACAACGGAAGTTAGAGAAAAAATGGTATATGTATATACCATTTCTTCGAGGACTCCATTAGCGACTATTTACACATTTCAAGCGTGTTCTATTTAAGCTTACATGCGTAAACCTAATAAGATTTTAACTCGAAATTCGTCCAAATTGACTAATATTTAACAAACACTACAACAGGAAACAATATCTATCGCCTATACACAATTTTGTATCGCATTATGTTCCGAATTCTATACTAGCTTTTAACCGGATAACGTTTAATGAGCACTCGGCTATCTATGACTCTCATATAGAAATTAAAGATGTTCTGCTGTTATTTCTATCGATACGGTAACAAATACATAGAAGACATTGCCAAGGCTGCTGCAAAGAAAGTGGGGTCCCTCTACCGTGCTAGAAAACTTCTCATACCTAACAGTATCCTATATCTGTACAAGGCCACCATCCGCCCATGCATTTAGTATTGTTGCCACATCTGGGCTGGTGCACCAACCGCTTGTCTCTCCTTCTCAGACAAGGTCCAAACAAAGAGTCTCTAATCTAATAGGTCCCTCACTATCCACCAAGCTCCAGCCCCTGTCGCATCGCCGCAATGTTGCATCCTTGTGCTTGTTTTACAAATACTTCAATGAAATGTGCTCCGATGAACTTGCTGCTTTGATGCCCCCCCGACATGAATACACTCGAACAACTCAACAATCACCTAAATCCCATCCATTCACTGTGGAGGTCCCCAGATGCAGGAGAGCCTTCTACTCCAATAGCTTCTTTCCTCGAGCTGCCGGCCTTTAGAACTCCCTCCCTGCTTCCTCGACTGTACCGGCATGCAGAAGTTTAAAACTAATATGAACAGGCATCTCGCTGCACATCTCCTAATTTAGGATGACCCCCTAAACTTTCACCCTCATTCTCAGTAGTCCTTTACGTCTACAGTGGCAGCTTGCCTTGTTTGGGATGAACTAAGTTAAAAAAGAACAGCTAGAAAAAAAAACAGTTTCAATAAGGGTTACATTTTGTAAGGAATTTAATGGCATAATTTAAATTATTCGATTCAATTGGTTAGCCATGTCATGTGGTGTAGCTCAGAATCGTCGAAAGTGGTCTGCGATAGACAGAGATGTTGTACTTACTTGCTCGAGGGAGGGGAGAGCCGGTTCCACTCGGCCAGGATGATAGCCGTTACAAGTAAAAGTAAAATTTGGGGTCACGAGAGTCCAATTATCGATATCGATTATCGCTTACAGAGGATACAATTGAAAACAAAGACCTTAACAAAGAGGCCTGCCTCCGGATTTTTTTTTAATACCCGTCGAAGATCCGTTCTCGACACTCAGTTCGGCAGGGTCGCGACTGCATTTATAGGACTAGCCCCGTTTATGTCTGGATGAGGTATAGTCTAGCTTAATCCTTAGGTGTTCACCCTCCCAGGCAGTACCGCCTTGCTTTGAGGAGGGGTTGGTTTATTGTCGATCGCCCGATGCGCCGCTACCAGGAAATGACAACAAGTCCGTTCTTTGCTATTTTTGTACTCAGCCAGAGTGCTCCTCCCTCCTCGGGAGAACTAGTTAACTCCGCCTTTCTGTCCATCTTTCTGTGGCGGGAAGATTCCAAAATCAAGCACAACTTTTCTTGAATAAAAATGTACAAATAATCTAATAATAGTAGTGTTATTAGGGTGTTCTACAATAATATTGTAGGGGTCTGCGTTCACGCCTGACATCAATAAACAGTAAACACGACGTATTATATTATTTAAAAAATAAAAAAGGCTAAAATGGGGATATATAAAGTTCATAGGGAACATGAGTATACATGGTTCTCATTACTTCCCGGGGGAACTCTGGGGAACCTTATTATTTTAAGAGAGTAGAAAGTGACTAACTTTGGGTTTACTTTCGGCAGCCTCGTAACTCTCGTTTCCCTTATTTTGTCCTTTAGTCCTTACATTTCATGAGCGATGTTTCTGACAAAGGGGGAATAATTGCTGCTTTCTGGGTCGGAATTTATCCATTTAACACTTATCGTTGGCTAGGTTTTACCTTGAAGTAATTTTTTTAGCTCCTTACATCAAGTGGCTTTATGCCTTGTCTGGAGCGATTTCCATTAAAAAAATATCACAAATAAACGTAAGTAGATATGGTGTCTGTATGTCCGCCGCCTTGATTTTTCTTTGAAAATAGATCTTAATATTGAGTTTCCAGATGGAACTGTTTTGTATTGTTACTAGAATTATTATTTAATTATAAATCGAACGACCAACATACAAATAAAAGCGTGTTTATTACTGTGAGTGAGTAATACAATAAGTTGGTTAACTCGCTTGTAATGTATACGGGGAACGGCCCGGCTGTACTTGTACTCTGTAGTACTTCTCGTTGTTGATATGTTTCTCGGAATAGTTCACTACATAAGGAAAGGTGTGCCAGTACTTTATCTAGAACAATCTTAAATGAGAAACGGTACAAGGCCAGAATTGTTAACAGTCGAAAACCTGTAAAAAAGAACACAACAAGAGATTATTTATATAAAACGCAGTATAATGTAATTCCCTACCTACCTAGCCAAGTTGTAACGTTTATAACACGGTTTATTTCATATTTTTTCGTCTTTAGAATCTGTCTTCTCGTCAATCGATTGTTAATGGCGGTCAGCAAGGGTAAGTATGCCGTGGCAGCCATTAAGAGTCGATTGTCGAGAAGACGAATTTTATAGACGAATTTTATAGAAGAGAATGTATTAGATCAAAAGTGTTATAGATGTTCTTGGCTAGTTATTGAGAGAATTTAATTATACTGCGTTTGTTATAAATTATGTGTTGTTCCTTTTTTTTTGGGGGGGGGGGTTACGAGTTACCGAATGTTAACTATTCTGGACTTTTGGATCGTTGTCGTCGTTGTCGTCATCACCATCATCGTTATCATCATCGTCGTCATCATCACCATCATCGTAATCATCGTCATCATCATCATCATCATCATCATCATCATCATCATCATCGTCATCATTATGGTCGTCATCATCGTCATCATCATCATCATCATCATCGTCATCGTCGTCATCATCATCAGGGTTTTTGATCACTATTGTTCTCGGTTTACTTTCAGCCATATCAGTGTCTGTCATTCAGCTATTGTTTCATAGGTGCCGCGTTAGTCGCCACGGGTTGGCGACACTATGTGCCCATGGCTAAGTGCCCACATACAGCGCCTGGTATTCTCAAATGGTCACCTATCTGGTACTGACCTGGCTCAACGTCGCTTAACTTTGGTATTCTAATGAGACCGGTGAGTCAACGTGACGGTGCCGTATAACAGAACGTTTATCTCGACTTAATAATCATGTGTGTGTGTGTGGACCTCCTTAAAACTTCAAATACGTATGTCCGATTTTAATGAAATCTAAACAATATGTATAAGACAATAATTCAGAGAGTTTTCCAATATTTCAGCATTTTTCGGTTATATTAGGGGGCGAAACGGGGCGAAGGGGGGGGGGGTAAAAACAAAAAAAAGAATATGGTCTTATGAACATTGTGAAAAAGTACATAGGAGCGATCCTCATTTTATCCCGAGCAACGTCGGGTTTTCTTGCTAGTTTTCAATCAGCAAATTGTAGCTTGGCATAAATTTACTTACGAAACAAAGAGCTTTGTAAAGATCCAGTTGGTGAATCAAGAAGTCATGTTTGTCTTTATTGTAGATGGCGCTATTCTCCTGAAAATAGAATGACAAAAGCATGTAATGTTTCACTCATCAAAATATAACTCTCGAATTTCTACAATGAAAAAAAAAACAATTCTTTTTTTATAAATTGAAAATAGAAGCCATTATCAATGCAAGATTAATCTATTATTTTTATTTTTTTACTTTAATCTTATTAATTTCGGAATAAAATTCCATCATCATAGTTGGCCAGTATTGTGTCATTTGTTTTTTGTTTTTTTCATCAAAAAACAAAAATAGACAAATTTTTTTCTTTAGTTTCTTTGATAAATGTCCTTGGTGTGATATGTCCACGCCGATGTAATTGGCGGGTTGATGATGGAATTTTATTCCGAAATTAGTAAGATTAAAGTAAAAAATAAAAAAATTAATTAATCTTGCATTGATAATGGCTTCTATTTTCAATTCATAATACAAACCCAGCAATGCTTTTAAATGAACGATCCATCTTATTTAAAAAAAAAGTTTTTTATTTTACTTTTATCTTTACCGCTTTATTTCCCATATTTATTATAAATAAATAATTTTATTTCTGTAACGTAAATATTTATTAAATAAATAACAGTAAATAATAGTTAATTAGTGGCTTTTTGCCTTGAGAACAAGACACACACACATATATATATATATATATATATATATATATATATATGTGTGTGTGTGTGTGTGTGTGTGTGTGTGTGTGTGTGTGTGCAAGTTCGAATGATTTCGAAGGGAAACCGAGTACATTTAAACATTAGTACATTTAAACAGAGCATTTAAACATTAGTACATTTAAACAGAGCAAGAATAAATTTGAATGTGGGGGGGGGGAAACTAAACGCACATTTCGGTTGTACACATTATAACTTATTTCGACCATGATCGGTCTCATCAGATGTATAACCAACCTTCATGCTCTAAATGCGGTTGATTATACATCTGATGAGACCGATCTAGGTCGAAATAAGTTCTAATGTGTACAACCCGAATGTGTGTCTAGTTTGTTTCCCCATTAAAATTTATATATATATATATATATATATATATATATATATATATATATATATATATATATATATATATACGATAATGAAATTCAAATTCAACTACGGTTTTAGAAACGCCGATTGAAACGATAACTTTGAAATTTTAGAATCAGTTAACATGACGCGAGATTTTGTTACACAAATGAAATATTTATTAAATCATTTTTTTAAAAATATTTTTATAAATCCCAAATTTTCGGTTTTCAAAAACCTTAATCATGGTAGACAATGCTTTTTTCCTCTTCTGGTGTTATGAAGATATTTTTTTTTATATGTCCGATCCGTTGTTTTCGCGTACTGAAACGCATGTGTACGATAATGAAATTGAAATTCAACTACGGTTTAGAAGCGCCGATTGAAACGATAACTTTGAAATTTTAGAATGTATATATATATATATATATATATATATATATATATATTTAAAGGAGTGAATCTACCAACATTAATCATTTAAAAAAATATTATTTAATATTTTACAATTTTTTAAAACTTTGGTGTTTGAATTTCTATAATACACGTTTCGAGCATGTTTGTCTCTCTTACGATATAGTTTTGAGAAAAATATTATAGTTTTGAAAAAAACACAAATGACTTTACTCAATAAATAACAATCAATAATAGTTAATTAATAAAATGTCTTTTTGCAAAAGAGCTATGCAAATATCAGGAAGTTTCATCGAATGTCTCTGCTGGCTTGACAGGCCGACAGCACACCTAAGGCGTTTCCACAAAGAATGTCGATGGAAAGGCGTTCGTAAAACCAAGTCAATTCACGATGGTCCCCGGTGTGGCGCGTCATGAAAAGACTGTTAGAAAGTCACACGTGGCGGGGCCTCTCGCTTTGCTCGTCTCAAAGTTGATCTCTTTGAACACTAATATGTAGAGAAAACCGGCACTTTCTCATTGATTGTGATCTTCTGCTAACGTTGCTGCATGCCCAGGCTTTATTGTTGATTCTGTGCCTGACGAGAGGACAAAAGTGTCGACATAAATAGTATTCCATATAATTTTGTAATTGTTTCTTTTTAATCTGTATAAAATAAAATGTTTTTACGACCTGAACGAGGTTCATTTTTTCTCCCTATTTATTTATTTTTACTATCGAGGTCACCGCTTATCAAGGCCAAAAGCTACTCGAGGATAATGGGTTAATGAGACGGGAATGATTATAAGTCGAAAGATAAGAAACACTACGTGGGGACTGATATTAAGATTAATAGTATAGTATGAACTGTGTTTCATTAAATTTTGGGGTGGTCTATGCGAGGAATTTGTTGACATTGGTGTTGAAGAAGAAGTAAAAAAAATTAACATCTTTGAAGCACGTATTATAATGTATTAAAGTGAAATATTTTGAAAATCAACAATCGTGCAATTTTAAATGAAAAATTCATTTATTTAATTTTTTAATTTTTAATTAAAAAAAAGCGCCAATCTGCGCATAACATCGCCAGGACTACACTTACAACACTTATAACGTATTAAGAACTTGACGTCTATTCGACCCCTCAGGGTTAATACAATCAAAATGAGGAGGAAGAAAAGAAGAAAAAAAACAAACTATAAGACAGTCTCGCCTGACAAGATTGTTCTACGCGAAAAAGAAATTAAATAAATGAATTTTTCATTTAAAATTGCACGATTGTTGATTTTCAAAATATTTCACTTTAATATATATATATATATATATATATATATATATATATATATATACATGCACGATCCGAACGCCGTTCGTAGATCACTCTAAGCTGCTTGGTATCTGGCCGCCGACTCGCTATTTACATTTAAAATTCCTCTCTATTTACTTACTAATTGGCTATGGCCGATGGGATAAGACTCTCGACTACGAATCAGTGGCGATTTGTGATCGAGGTTCGCGCCCACCGACCGATGAGAATTAGTTCCTACATCGATGTCTGTAGGTATTAAAATAATATATATATACATATATATATATATGTGTGTGTGTGTGTGTGTGTGTGTGTGTATTTAGACAGCATATTTTTCGTTATTGAACAACACAAAAGTCTTCTTGAACAAGTAAATCTTTCTATTTCGTTACAACACTTCAATGGCTTGTTCGTACCAGTCGGAGATACGTCCTTGACAATCTGTCTGAAAGTGGCTTCGTTGCTGTCGGATAGAGGTATGATTCTGTTTAATCCTAGGAGCTCCACCCTCCCGGGCTTTACCTTCTCTCTGAAAATGGGTTGGTTTAATTCTAATCTCCTGACGGATCCCATCCGGGGAATGCCGACAAGGCATTTTTTTGTAGGATAGAGTGTATCTCCCCTTTGTGTGCTGGCTTTTCAAAACCCACCTGGCCTTGTGTCTAAAGTCCTACAATGAAGGTAAATAAGAATACTTCAATAGAATTAAGTGATCATTTTGACGGTCATTTCGAACTTCATGAATACACGTAACCACGTGCGGCCGTGAAATGAACTTTCTGATAAACAATCGAAATAAAATCGTTTATGAGATCATCAATGTCAAGCTTCCAAGTGTTAGGGTTTGTATTATTTGGATTGTTCGGATTACTGTTCTTATCTCGGGTGTTATTCTCCCAACGTTTCGGCCGAGGTAACCTCTGACCTTCTTCAGATTCGTTTTGTCGAACTCGGAAATCTGCACGGAATTTCGAACTGAAACCTTTTATTTAATCCACCACCGTAGATTGTTCTTGTTCCGTCAGCCCTGACCGGATAAAAGTCTTAACATGGACCCGTGGCGCAACAGATAAAAGCGTTGATTAACATTCAGTTAAAAAACAAATACTTAAGACATCTACTTGGTCATGGCTGACGGAACAATCTACAATCTAACAATTTAACAATCTACAATCTAATAATCTAACCTAACAATCTAACAATCTAACAACCTAACAACCTAACAATCTAACAACCTAACAATCTAACAATCTACAATCTAACAATCTAATAATCTAACAACCTAACAATCTAACAATCCAACAACCTAACAATCTAACAATCTACAATCTAACAATCTAACAACCTAACAATCTAACAATATACAATCTAACAATCTAATAATCTAACAACCTAACAATCTAACAATCCAACAACCTAACAATCTAACAATCTACAATCTAACAATCTAATAACCTAACAATCTAACAATCCAACAACCTAACAATCCAACAATCTAACAATCTAACAATCTACAATCTAACAATCTAACAATCTAACAATCCAACAATCTAACAATCTAACAACCTAACAATCTAACAATCCAACAATCTAACTTCGTTGATTCAGTAATTTATACGGAATTTCAAAGTGAACTTTTTATTTTATCCACGCGGTTAAATTGTTTTTTTAAAATTTGTTTTGAACACGTGGCACAACGGATAAAATTGTTAAGTAATAATCAGTTCTAAGTGATTCTAGTCTTCTGCGGGGGGTTGAAGGTTCAATCCTCACTACAGGCGATACTAAGAATAAATTAATAATTACTTAAGACTTCTACCCAATCATAACTGACAGAACATTGAAAGTCTACCACGTTTATTTAAAAAAAAAAAAAAAGATTATTTTATTATAATTTAGTTCACGCCGAACAAGGCAGGTTGCCACTGTAGACATAAGGGCTACTGAGAATTAGGATGAAAGTTTTTGGGGTCATCCTTAATTGACAGATGTGCAGCGAGATGCTTGTTCACATTAGTTTTAAATTTCTGCATGTAGGTACAGTCGGGGAATAATGGGAGCAGGAAGGGAGTTCCAAAGGCTGGCAGCTCGAGGAAAATAGCTATTGGAGTAGAAGGCTCTCAAGCATCTGAGGACCTCAATGTTGAATGGATGGGATTTAGCTGATTGCCAGGTTGGTCGAGTTTATTTTCGTCGATGGGGAACCAGAGCAGCAAGTTCATCGGAGCACATTCCATTGAAGTACTTGTAAAACAAGCACAAGAATGCTTAAATAAAAAATCCAGTCAGCTGGCCAGACTTGAGCAGAGACCTCTACATGCGCACCAAATCAAAACCATGGAGTGCTATTATACTAAAATATTGGCACAACGGATAAAGTTGTCAAGTAACAATCAGCTCTACGTGAAAGTCTTCTAGAGGTTGTAGGTTCAATCCTCACTACAGGCGATACTAAGAATAAAATAATAATAATTACTTAAGAATTCTACTCGGTCATGGCTGACAGAACAAGAAAAATATACCCCCGTGGATTGATTAAAAAGTTCAGTCAGCTGTCCAGACTTGAACAAAGACCTCTACATGCGCACAAAATCCAAAACATGGAGTGCAATTACACTTAAAAGAAGATTGCCATGGTTTGGCCATTTAATGACTGCCATGGTTTGACCATTTAATGACTGCCATGGTTTGACCATTTAATGACTGCCATGGTTTGGCTATTTAATGACTGCCATGAGAAACACCTGCACTTTGAGAAAGAAGGCTCTCCGGCATCTGGGGACCTCCATTGTGAATGGATGGGATTTAGCTGATTGACGGGTTGGTCGAGTGTATTTACGTCGAGGGGGCACCAGAGCAGCAAGTTCATCGGAGCACATTCCATTGAAGTACTTGTAAAACAAACACAATGATGCAACATTGCGACGATGGGACAGGGGCTGGAGCTTGGTAGATAGTGAGGGACCTATTAGATTAGCGACTTTTTCTGGACCTTGTTTAAAAGGGAGAGACTAGTGGAAAACAAGCACAAGGATGCTTAAATAAAAAGTCTGGTCAGCTGGCCAGTCTTGAACAAAGAACTCTACATGAGCACCAAATCAAAACCATGGAGTGTAATTATACTCAAAGGAAGACCGTCATGGTTTGGCCATTTAATGAAACTGCCATGAGAAACACCTGCATTTTAAACCTTCATAAAACCTAGCAAAAAACCAGCCGGATGACCAAACATGTCATGACCTGACCAAGTGATAAAAAACTTCAAATCACAAGCAAACTTCGATCTTGAAAACCAAATTAACAAAATCATCGGTTTCCTCGAAGTTAGGTGTTCCAATAAAAATGACGGAAGATCTGTCGTTAATAGCATGATGATAATTAAGGTAACATCACTTCTAACACAATTATTTTTATGATGATCGCTCAAGGCATGAAACCTCTAATCATGATTGATTAAAAAAAAAAATTATCTGATTATTATAATACTCTATCTGAGAAGCCATTGTATATATAAATGTAAATCCGACATTTTGAGCAGGTTTTAAAAGCAGATACTCACAAGTATCAGTTATGATGATGATGATGATGATGATGATGATGATGATGATGATGAATATGATGATGATGATGATGATGATGATGATGATGATGACGATGATGAATATGATGATGATGAATATGATGATGATGATGATGATGATGCTGATGATGATGATGATGATGAATATGATGACGATGATGATGAATATGAATATGATGATGATGATGATGAATATGATGATGATGATGATGAATATGATGATGATGATGATGATGATGATGATGAATATGATGATGATGACGATGATGATGATGATTATGATGATGAATATGATGATGATGATGATGATGATGATGATGATGATGATGATGATGATGAATATGATGATGATGATGATGATGATGATGATGATGAATATGATGATGATGATGATGATATTCAGTTGGAAATTCTGTATAGTATCCCGAGTTCAACATCAAGATTCCCGAGTTTGACAAGACACACCTGAAGGAGGTTGGAGGTTACAACAACCGAAACGATGGTAAATCTTGTTGAACTCGGGAATCTGTTCGGGATTTCGAACAAAACTCTTTATTTAATCGACGGGGGTAGCTTGCTCTCGTTCCATCAGCCATGACGGGTAGAAGTCTTACGTAATTCGTAATTGTATTCTTAGTATCGCCCGTACTGAGGATTGAACCTTCAACCTCCAGAAGACTCTCACTTAGAACTGATTATTACTTTAAAACTTTATCCGTTACGCCACAGATCCTTGCGACAGAAAGATTCCCGAGTTCGACAAGATACACCAGTCATGACGGGTAGAAGTCTTAAGAAATTCGAAGATTCCATCGGCCGAAATGTTGTGAGAATAGCATCACATATGTTTACTTGCTTCATTATCTATATCAAGGTTTCAGGTTTTAAGTTATTTTTCCCCGATAACACCGGATTTGTTCCCTTGCTTATATCATACCGTTCTGCCCGTCTCTGTGAATAGAAACACGTTAACCCAGTCTCGCACTTTGGTTCTGCCGCACCGTTTTCGTTGAAGGAATTTATTTCTGCACGCACTGACCTTGACTGATTTGCTACCCTTTTTTCTCTAATCGCATTCCCTCCCTCCCCTCCTCCCTCTAATTCCATGGGGGAGTTTAATTAATTATTGTACAGGTCAAGATCATCATAACGGAAGGTCACCCTTGTTGGGTAAGAAAATATATACTTAATGTTATAAGTTATGTCTCGCACTTACTGACCGAAACCTATGACACGTTTAAAAAGTATTTATCATCTTCAGGTTACGGGGGGGGGGCGGTAGAATTCTGCCATTCTGTGAGCATGATTACGTATTCATAACTTCTTGAAGTGCCAAATGAAACTAAACCAAATCGGTATTCCTCTCATCTACACTTTTATACACGTAATTTAATTAGTAGAATCGCACATACACGGATGGTTACATTTAATAGTACCAAGACAAAGCTCCTTTTCAAAAATGGATGGTTACATTTAATGGTACCAAGACAAAGCTCCTTTATTTAAACAATTAAAATAAACCTTACACACCACCGATTACCATGACTGATAGTACCCTTCCCAATAGTCCAACATTCAAACTCTTCGGTCTAGCATTCAAAGGGTCACATGAATTGAAATAAATACATAAATATACTTCAAAGTCCGCTGCAAAGAAGGTAGCCTCCCTCTACCGAGCTAGAAAACTTCTCACATCTGCCAGTATTCTATAGGTCTACAAACTCACCATTCGTCCATGCATAGAGTATTATTGACATATCTGGGCTGGTGCACCAACCACTAGTCTCTCCATTTTAGACAAGATCCAAAAAGTCTCTCTAATCCAATAGGTCCTGCACTGTCTACCAAGCTCCAGTCTCTGTCTCCTCGTCACACTGTTGCTTCCCTGTGCTTGTTTTACAAGTACTTTAACGCAATGTGTTCCGAAAAAGATTTCTTCACTTGTGCTTTATATCGTAAACTCTTCAAACCAACTCGCCAAGTTGCAAAATCACACCCCTTCAAAGGTAGAGGTACCCAGATGGCGATATGCTTTTTCCTCTAGTAGCTTCTTTCATCGAACCGTTTACCTTTGGAATTCCCGCCCTGTTCTTTGTTTCTCCAATGTGCCAACATGCGTAAATGTAAATATCATGTAAACAAGCCTCTGGCCTCCCAACTCCCCACTCAGGATGCCTCTATAAATCTGGCCCCTAATTACGTTTCAGCGGCAGAGTGCCTTGTTTGGGGTGAATATAAGTAAAACTAAAATAACTATTATCCTCCCAGTCATTACCTCCTACTTTTATTTTGGTAGAGGAGGTAGTGCACTATCTTTTCTGTTGTCATAAGACCATCCTCTCAAGCATTACCTCCTCCTTGTTTGGAGGTAATGTAGTAACTGTTCTGTTGATGTGAGACCATCTTCCCAGGCATTACCTATTCATTAGGGGTGACGGGCAGTGTAGTATATGTCCGTTCGTCATGATACAACTTCCCAGGCTAGCAAATATATGCTCCCACCGGTAGCTATATATATATATATATAATATTTATTAATAAATATTACTTATTTATTACCTAACACAATCTTAATTGCAGGAAGTTAATTCTCAACGGTCGGCGGGTTCGAACTCAGTCAAGAGCGTTAACCCCTCGGCCATAGGGAATTAGCTAATAATTAAGGAAGAATTTAACTTTGTAAATAGCGAGTCAGCGCCTAATTTACATGAGCAGTTAGAAGTGATCAACAAACTGTGTTTGGATCTTGCATGAAGCTATTTGTACTGCTTGTTATTAAACTCATTCAGAGTGCTCGGCCTTTAGTGAAGGAGGCTTATAATAATATTTATAAATAAATATTAATTATTTATTACCTACAGACATCGATGTTTCATGCTAACGCAATCTGCAGTGCAGGAAGTTAATTCTCAACGGTCGGCGGGTTCGAACTCAGTCAAGAGCGTTAACCCCTCGGCCATAGGGAATTAGCTAATAATTAAGGAAGAATTTAACTTTGTAAATAGCGAGTCAGCGCCTAATTTACATGAGCAGTTAGAAGTGATCAACAAACTGTGTTTGGATCTTGCATGAAGCTATTTGTACTGCTTGTTATTAAACTCATTCAGAGTGCTCGGCCTTTAGTGAAGGAGGCTTATAATAATATTTATAAATAAATATTAATTATTTATTACCTACAGACATCGATGTTTCATGCTAACGCAATCTGCAGTGCAGGAAGTTAATTCTCAACGGTCGGCGGGTTCGAACTCAGTCAAGAGCGTTAACCCCTCGGCCATAGGGAATTAGCTAATAATTAAGGAAGAATTTAACTTTGTAAATAGCGAGTCAGCGCCTAATTTACATGAGCAGTTAGAAGTGATCAACAAACTGTGTTTGGATCTTGCATGAAGCTATTTGTACTGCTTGTTATTAAACTCATTCAGAGTGCTCGGCCTTTAGTGAAGGAGGCTTATAATAATATTTATAAATAAATATTAATTATTTATTACCTACAGACATCGATGTTTCATGCTAACGCAATCTGCAGTGCAGGAAGTTAATTCTCAACGGTCGGCGGTCTCGAACTCCGATCACAAATCACCACTGATTCGACGTCAAGAGCGTTAACCCCTCGGCCATAGGGAATTAGCTAATAATTAAGGAGGAATTTAACTTTGTAAATAGCGAGTCGGCGGCTAATTTACACGAGCAGTTGAAAGTGACGCAATATGTATATATATATATCTAATTAACAGGGAAGCAGTACTGCGGGAATGTTTTCTACGTGTGATAAGTCCTTCGGTTTATGTTCAAGACAGCACAGCTCCTTCTGCTGTAACGGCAGCACGAATTTAAAATCCGGACGACGACAGATAAGCAAGTAAAGGCCGTTGAGTGAGTCGTTGAAGATTTGAGATGGATTGTTAACAGCCTTTTCCAAACTGTAAAGGCGTGTCCATAGCATTAAACAAATGGAATAAGTAACGTATAATTTTTAAATAAATGATTTGTATATATATCTATATATATCGTTATTGCCTCCGTTTAGTCTTGAGAGACAATGGATACACTCTGTAATTGTGAAACTAGGGTTGCGCAATCACAACCACATTTTTCCTGAATCAGCACTGTCTGCATTCCAGTGGCAAATAAAAGTCCAGGACGCTGAAAACAATGCCGAGATTAGCGGAGAGCACATACAGCACCTGGTATATAGTCACCAAATAGTCACCCATTTTTTACTGACCAGGCTCAATGTTGCTTATATATATATATATATATATATATATATATATATATATATATATATATATATATATACATATATATATATTAACATAGTTCACCCCAAACAAGGCAGGCCGCCACTGTAGACATAAGGGGCTTCTGAGAAAAAAGAAAAGGGGAGAAGGTTGGGGGGGTCAGCCTAAATTAAGATCTGCAGGCGAGATGTCTGTTTACATTAGTTTTAAATTTCTGCATGTCAGTACTGACGGGGAAACAGGGGGTAGGGAGGGAGTTCCAGAGGCCAGCAGCACGAGGAAAAAAGCTATTTGAGTAGAAGGCTCTCCGACATCTGGGGACCTCCACAGTGAATGGATGAGATTTAGTTGATCGTCGAGTTAGTCTTGTGAATTTACGTCGAGCGGGCAATTCATCGGAGCATCATCCATTGAAGTATTTGTAAAACTAGCACAAGGATGCTATATTGCGGCGATGGGACAGGAACTGGAGCTTGGTTGACAGTGAGGGACTTATTAGGTGGGAGACTCTTTTTTGGACCTTGTCAAGGAGGGAGAGACTAGTAGATGATGCACCAGCCCAGATGTGACAACAATACTCCATGCATGGGCGGATGGTGGCTTTGTAGAGATACAGGATAATGTCAGGTGTGAGGAGTTTACTAGCACGGTAGAGGGAGCCAACCTTCTTTGCGGCAGCATATGGGAGCATATATTTGCTAGTTCCAGTAATTTGCGTTCATTTTTAAGCTAGGTTTCGAGTCTGCTACGACTTCCGGCCCACTTAACGTGATACCAACTTATTTTGAGCCATTTGCGTCCTTTAGCAGTTTATTTATGGCGTATAAAATATTCTTTCTTACTTATTCGTATTTTCTGTTAATCTTTCCCATCTTATCTGTGGTTGGTCAGTGTCATCTAGTTATGGAATAATATTTATCATTCCACGTCCAAAGATGAAATACTGCTACCACATCCGGGGAGGTGGCGCACATATCACCCTTTCCTGCCTTTGCAGAGTAAAAAAAATCGACTTCGGTATCTAGTGGGGATGATCTATTCTCTTATCTACAGCCTATTTCTAACAGAAGAGACGCTGCTAGTCTTTCTCTACTCAAGTGTTATTTCCATAGAAGGTGCTGAACTGAGCTCAAATGTTTAGTTCCTCCTTGTAAAACATTCACAACAAGAACTCGACTTCCTTACATTACGATAAAAGACCCCCATCCATGTGCCTATCCCCACACAGCATTTTCATGGAACGCGTTTTTTTTTTGCAAGGGCTCATCACCTGTTGAACACCTTACCCCGGGACTGCTTCTCTACTAATTATAACTTGATCGGCTTCAAATCTAATGTCAACAAATTCTCTCATGGACCGTCCTATAAGTAATCAGACACAGTTAATACAATTGATCTATGTTAGTACTCACATAATGTTTATCATTTTCGACTGGCAATTATTTTCGTCTCTTTAACCATGATCCTTGATTGGCCCTTTGTCTCGTCAAGTGGTGACCCCCCCCCCAAAAAAAGGTGCAAAAAGCAGAATTTTTAATCTGCGACTTATTGGTATTATCTCTGTTTTAGCATAACATAATCTCTTTCCTGAAATATGTAATATGCACATAATAGTATATGTAATATGCACTAGTATATGCATATAATAGTATATGTAATATGCACTAGTATATGCATATAATAGTATATGTAATATGCACTAGTATATGCATATAATAGTATATGTAATATGCACTAGTATATGCATATAATAGTATATGTAATATGCACTAGTATATGCATATAATAGTATATGTAATATGCACTAGTATATGCATATAATAGTATATGTAATATGCACTAGTATATGCATATAATAGTATATGTAATATGCACTAGTATATGCATATAATAGTATATGTAATATGCACTAGTATATGCATATAATAGTATATGTAATATGCACTAGTATATGCATATAATAGTATATGTAATATGCACTAGTATATGCATATAATTCCATGTGTTCTCGCGGTATTTATCATTGGATCTACACTTGTAGTTTTGTTTTGACGATACCCTTTTCTCGGACATTGTTATTGTTTTTATTCTGCGTACAAAGGAAGATTCCCCAGAAATCCCGTTCATGAGAAAGACACTGTTTAAACTAATTTTTTGTTATCTTGTGAAACAGAAAAATAATTATCGTCTGGAAACAGCTGTAAACGACTTGGATACAACTGTGCGTAGTCTTTATTTTGGAATATGATTTAAAAATAATTTAAATCATGAAATATGTATATATATATATTATTCAAAACTCATGAAAATTCATAATTATATTTTCAAGGATATCTTAAATAATTGTATCCAAGAATAACATAAGTATTCCTTTAAGTTAGCGTTCAAAACTCAGCTTTAAAATTATTCCAGAGTACAAGGAAAGGTAGAGTCTTTGTGATCTACCATAGAAAAAAAGTATGGTCAAAACAAGACATTCGAAAATCCAACATGCTTAAGACGGCTTCCCATATTACAGATAAAAAAAGTATGGTCAAAACCAGACATTCGAAAATATAACATGCTTAAGACGGCTTCCCATATTACAGA
This sequence comes from Sepiola atlantica, assembly GCA_963556195.1. Taxonomy (NCBI): domain Eukaryota; kingdom Metazoa; phylum Mollusca; class Cephalopoda; order Sepiida; family Sepiolidae; genus Sepiola; species Sepiola atlantica. The sequence goes on from OY744534.1 coordinate 15,992,289, forward strand.
TAAAAAAAGTAGTTCAAATATGCCTCTGTATGGCAAAGTAGGAAGTCAATGATCACCGACTGGAACGAAAACATTAAAGAAAAAATCCAGTTTTTTAAAGATTTAAAAAAATCTTGTAAAAAACTTTTTAGAACTTTTTCAAATCTTTTAAATTTTGTTATTATTATTGTTATTGTTATTATTATCATCATCATCATTATTATTATTATTATTATTATTATTATTATTATTATTATTATTATTATTATTATTATTATTATTATTATTATTATTATTATTATTATTATCATTTCTGCCCAATTATTATTATAATTACTATTATAAGTTTTATTGTTATTACTTTTGCTATCACTATTATTATTTTAACTATATTTTTTATTAACGTTATTATTATTATAACTACTGTTATTACTCTTGTTATTATTATTATTAGTAATACTATTATTATTACTCTTATTATTACAATTATTATAACTATTATTGTTATTAATATTGCTATTATTATTACTATTACAGTTATTACTATTTCTATGATTACTATTGCTATTACTGCTATTTGTATTACTATTATTAGTCTTACTATTACAACTATTATTATTATTATGACTACCACTATTACTATTACAATTATTATTACTATTGCTATTCTTATTACTATAGCTACTATTAGTATTACTATTTCAAGAACTATTATTACTATTACTAATATTGTTATTATTATTATTATTATTATTATTATTAAAGACGTGTAAAATGTACTTAATGTTGAAAGCATGATATTCAAGATAATGTTTCAGTGTTTTTTTCTTATTTAAAGGCAGATCAATTTTCGCATTAACATAAAAAAGGTTTTGAAGAAGAAGCAGAAGAAGAAGAAGAAGAAGAAGAAGAAGAAGAAGAAGAAGAAGAAGAAGAAAGAAGAGAAAAAAATGAAAAAAAAAATAAATAAATAAATAAAACACAAAAAAACTCACGTCCACAAACTCATGAAGGGCTACCCATGAAGATCCGGAATCGGTCGATATGTAAAGAATGTTCGGTTGTCGATTGATGTCTTGTCCTCTGGCCGTCAAGAAAACACCTTTCTGCAAAAGATGAATAAGATATAAATAAATTAGTAAAAAAATAAATAAGACACACACAGACACACACACACACACACATATATATATATACGTAGTTTTGTAATTGTTTTTACTGGCAATGGAACAATGTTGTTTGGTAGAATATATTTCCACTTTCTAAGTGGTTAAGAATATATAGAATATTGCATTAAGTAGCCCGTAATCGGCGGCGTCATTATTTCTATTATATATATCTATATATCTATCTATCTCTCTCTCTCTCTCTCTCTCATATATATATATATATATATATATATATATATATATATATATATATATATATATATATATATATATATATATATATAATTAATTAATTAAGGCACATGTAGGGATTCCATTAACATGTATTTCTGGCTATTAGCGGTTATCAGCATGGCTACCCTCGATGTAAATGTCTATAGTCTGATGCTTTACCACCCGTTAAAATATGTGCGATTTATAAAGTTACGAAGTTTTGTTACTGTTTTTACTGCCTGAAGTGCTGTTTTGTAGTATGAAATATACTTCCTAAGCGGTTAAAAATATGCAGAATATTGCATCCAGCCGCCATTAATCAGACGTGTCATTATTTTAATTATATATATATGTATATATATATATATATATATATATATATGCATATATATACATATAAATATGCATATATATATACATATATATGGATATATATACATATAAATATGCATATATATACATATGCATATATATACATATATATATGCATATATATATACATATGCATATATATATGCATATATATATACATATGCATATATATATGCATATATATATACATATGCATATATATACATATATATATGCATATATATATATACATATATATATGCATATATATATATACATATGCATATATATACATATATATGCATATATATACATATGCATATATATACATATATATGCATATATATACATATGCATATATATACATATGCATATATATAAATATGCATATATATACATATATATGCATATATATACATATGCATATATATACATATATATGCATATATATACATATGCATATATATACATATATATGCATATATATACATATGCATATATATACATATATATATGCATATGCATATATATACATATATATATGCATATATACATATTTGCATATATACACATATATATATATATGCATATATACATATATATATGCATATATACATATATATATGCATATATACATATATATATATGCATACATATATATATATATATATATGCATACATATGCATATATATTTGCATATATACATATGCATATATATGCATACATATGCATATATAGATATATATGTATATGCATACATATGCATGTATATGCATATATAGATATATATGTATATGCATACATATGCATGTACATATATATATATGCATATATGCATATATAGATATATATATACATACATATATGCATATATACATATATATATGAATATATATATACATATATATATATGCATATATACATGTATGTATATATACATATATATATATGAATATATATATATGCATATCTAGATATACATGTATGCATATATACATATATATATGAATATATATATATGCATATCTATATATATATGCGTATATACATATATATATGAATATATATATATGCATATCTCTCTCTATATATGCATATATACATATATGCATATATATATATGCATATCTCTCTCTATATATGCATATATACATATATGCATATATACATATATATATGAATATATATATATGCATATACATATCTATATATTCATATATATATCTATATATGCATATATATATCAATATATGCATATCAATTTATGCATATATATCTATCTATATATGCATATATATATATATCAATATATGCATATATATATCTAAATAGGCATATATATCAATATGTGCATATATATCTATATCTATATATGCATATATATATATATATATATACATGCATATATAGATATATGCATATATATCTATATATGCACATATATATATGCAAATATGCATATATAAATATATGCATATCTATATATGCATATGTATATCTATATATGCAAATATGCATATATAGATATATGCATATCTATATATGCATATATATCTATATATGCATAAATATATATGCCTATATATATCCATATATATATCTATATATGCATATATATATATGCATATATATCCATGCATATATATATCCATGCATATATATATCCATGCATATATATATCCATGCATATATATATCCATGCATATATATATGCATATGTATATATATGCATATATATATCCATGCATATATATATATGCATATATATATCCATGCATATATATGCATGCATATATATATATGCATATATATATCCATGCATATATATATATGCATATATATATCCATGCATATATATATATGCATATATATATCCATGCATATATATATATATATATGCATATGTATATATATCCATGCATATATATATATATATATATATGCATATGTATATATATCCATGCATATATATATATATATATATATATATATCCATGCATATATATATATATCCATGCATATATATATCGATGCATATATATATATATATATATCCATGCATATATATATATATCCATGCATATATATATATATCCATGCATATATATATATATATATATATATATATATATATATATATATATATATCCATGCATATATATATGTTGTAGACCCGTGCTAGGGGTCACAAAGATAACAACCACAAATTGTGACAGGTTAAAATATACAATGTATTTATTAATAGCAATACAGTAACGCCACTAAATGTGGTAGGTAATGACCGGATTCCTACCATGCGGTAAAACATGAATAGGAATGTCCTCTATTTGAGTCTTTGCAACCATGGTATTTATTATAGATGGTTGCTTCCATTAGTTCTTCAATAGGGGTGATTTGTACCCCACAACACCCCCCTCCCGAGCTTTTCATTCCCCTGGAATGATCGTATAGCTCTTTTTCCTGGGATTGATCTCTATGGGATCGATCCTTTTTCTTTTTCTGGAAGACCGGCGTTGTTCGGCTGCTTGTGGTGTTACCAGGTCGAACGTGTCATATATATAGTCCATTACTTCTTGTTCAACAGGAGGTTGTCTGTCGTCATCAGTGCCGCGTTTCCGAATTTGGTTCAAATGCTTCTTGTGAGTGAATTTTGGACCTTCGATTATGTAAACCATCCGCCCGATCCTCTGCTTGACCGTTCCTAGTTCCCACATCATACTATTATTTTTATGTACCTGGAAAAATACCTTTTCCCCAGGTAAATACATCTTTTTAGGAACTGTAGTATTCGGCGGTTTTACCTGTTTAGGCAAAAGTTTCTCGAAGACCGGCCTAATTTTCCTCGCAAACATTAACTCTGCCGGCGACATCTTTGATGGAGCGCTTTCATTTGGCGTAATTCGGTATACCTGTAAAAACTGTTGTAACGCCTTTTCTGAGGGCGTTCCTTTAGCTTTTTTCAGGGCTCTTTTTAGCGTGCCCACGAACCTCTCTGCCTGACCGTTCGATCGAGGATGATAGGTTGGCGTTGTTATATGGTTGACCTGGAAATCCTCGCAGACACTTTTAAAACATGCTGACGTGAATTGCGTGCCATTGTCCGACACCAAACAATCGACCACACCAAACCTAGCATACAATTCGTGAAGGGCACTGATTGTAAAATCCGTCGTTGGACTCTTGCATCTAAATACCTCAGGCCATTTTGAAAAGCTATCAACAACTATTAAGTAATAGTTTCCCTCCAATGGACCTGCAAAGTCCACGTGTATCCTTGACCATGGATGGTCAGCTTTAGGCCACGGGCTTAATTGTATTGGGGGATTCTTTTGCAGCCAATGCGCATCCCTTACACGACTTTACCATGTCTTCAATATCAGTGTCCATGCTCTTCCAGTAAACGTAGGACCTTATGAGGCTCTTCATTCTAGTAGCCCCAGAGTGCCCCGTATGAAAATCCTTAAAAATTTTTTTCCTCAGCGTGGCTGGGATTACCACCCTTTCTCGGTACAACAGTACCTCATTGCACATAGAATAAACTTCCGCCGCCGATTCATCTGATTGCATTTTTTGTTTCGTTTCTTTGATGAAACTATCTTCTTCAGCCTCCCTTATTATATCTTTCAAAGTCACTGGTAATTCCCTGATCGTATTGCACAGTATTTGTGTATAGTCCTTTTCACTTTGTAGTGACGCTATTACTGTGTCCTCCAGCGGTTCCCTTGATTTCGGGATTAATCGCGACAATTCGTCAGCGTGACCTAACTTCGCAGATGCAAGAAATTCCATACTGAAATCGTAATTTAGCAGGATGGTCGCCCATCTTTGCAGTCTGTTGGCTGAGTAAGTTGGTATCCCTTTTTTTGAACCGAAAATGGTTATATGCCGCTTGTGATCAGTTTGTAGTTTGAATTTTCGACCATGTAAAAAACGGTGGAATTATGTAACTCCGAATATGATCCCCAGTGCTTCCTTCTCAATTTGGGAATAATTCTTCTCGGCTGGCAGTAAGGTTCTCGACGCATGGGCGATCGGTTTAGTGGACCCATCTGGCATTTTATGTATACGGTGGGGGCTGCCCACTCACTATAGTTAATATGGGTCAAAATCCCTGTGTTAACTAGTCTTTCCAATTCTTCTTCAATTTTTTCTCTTGAAGCGAACGGTACGCTACGTGGTTTTTTGAATATTGGTTTTGCTTCATCCAGCAATTCGAATCTCACTTTTATTTTCGTGCAGCATCCAAGCTTTTCAGAAAAAACACTTGGAAAAGATTTTTTTAGATCTTGTTTTAGTTTGTCGGCTTCGGCCGTTAAATTTTCGACTTTTTGACAAAAATCACTTATTGGCGAGTCCCATAATTCAAATTCTTGGATCCAGTCAGATCCAAATAAATTTGATGTGTTCCTAAGAACGAATACTTTTAACTTTTTTGTCTTTCTTTTTAGTGAAACGTTAATAATTAATTCACCTTCAAAATGTATCTTTTCACCAGTTACCGATCTTGCGATTTTATTCGTCTTCATCATCGTGGGCTTACCTAATTTCTTCCACGTGTGAACATTTATAATCGATATATCCGACCCTGAATTGAGTTGCAGATTTACTTCTCTATTTCCGATTCTCACCGTAACATATTTCCTTATGTTCTCTGTTGGTGATGGGTCCCTTTTTGCAGTTTTTATGTAGTTCTTTTTTCCTACTTTTGCTCTGCAATATGAGGCCTTGTGCCCTGCTCGTTTGCATAGGTCACACGTTATTTTCTTATGGTACCAACATGCATTGTACCCATGAGGTCCTCCACATTTACTACAAGGGGTCCTAGGCTTTTGTCTATCCTGATAATTTTGTGAAGGGTTCTTTTTGCCTCTTGGTTGGTAATAGCTGGCGGGTGAGTGTCCTTTATTTTTGGAGCGTATCTTTTTAATGTGAGCGATACCTGCTTCCTCTATGTTTCGAGAATCTTGTTTCACTGCCACGAACCGTTGACAATCTTCAGCAAGTTTCTGAAGCGTTAAATCAGGTTCTAATTCCAGTTTATTTAGAGCACGACGTCTTATATCGGCGTCTTTTGTGGCTATCAAACCTTGTGTGAATATTAGGCATCTAAAATTATCTGCCGTTAATGATGACAACTTGAAGTCGTCACAGTTTTTATTAACTATAGACGCAAAAGTCGTATAATCCTGATTTTCCTTATGTGTAATATTCATACATTTCCATCTTTTATGGAAAAGGCTTGTCTTTGGACAGTATAACTCCATTAACAGTTTGACTGCCTCGTCAAACGACAATTCGTTGGTTTTTCTTGGCAAAATATAATCCACGAATTTGTTATGTTCGGATGCACCCAACTTCCGTAGTAATAAACGAACCTTCTTTTGATCCGTCCATGAACCACAATCAATCTTGAATAAGTCTTCAAATCTTCTGAAGTATGTTTCAAACGTTAGGTCTTCCTCAGGAGCATAGCGAAATGTATCAATGGCTGACCAGATCGCATTTTGCGAAAAAGCCGTACTGTTTTCCTGTCCGTTGTCCTTATTCATTAAAACTTGCGTTAACAAATCCATTTTTTATCTGATTGGTTTTTATGCTCTAAATGTAATTTTTTCAATTCCAATATTTGTTCGTTCATTTTTTTCTTTTCTTCCGCGGCGTATTTCATCATTTCTTTATTTTCTCTTCCCTGTTTTTCCTCGAAGTATTTCATTAAACTTAACCGCTTCTCGTCATTTTGTTTCTGTACTATCAATTGTTCTTCTCGAAACCTTTTTTCAAGTTCTAATTGTTGATTTTGTTGAAGTTTTATAATTTCCAAAATCTGTTTTGAAAAATCCTCCATTTTTTTTATGACAAAAAAGCGTTTTCAGAAACAAACCAATTCTTTTTCTATAGTACCAACTCTACAAAAAAAACTTTTACAATTTTTGTATCTGGTTATATTGACGAGTATTTCCTTAATTTATTTTTTCCTTGTGTGGCAATTTTCCACTAGAAAATAATTCAGCGTTTGTGTCTATACAGAAAAAAGTTTGACCTTTTTTTTTTCTTCTTCAATTTTCTTTTCGTAACGTGTAAGTATTTAGTTCAAATCTTTGGACGTACACTTTTTTTTCTTTTACAAAGAATTAGTTTGTTTTTTTTGTGAAAAAAAAAACGAGTTCATAGCATTTATTTAAATATTGGCCATAATTTCCGCTTTAAGTGCGTAACAGAATATCAAATTTTCTCATTAACACAAAGTGTTATGCCGTACCTGCTTGTCGAAAGTGTTTTTTTTTAAACGTGCCAGTCAGTCAGAGAAAAATTTATTTTAATCGGAAAAATCCGACGTAACTTTTTAATTTTTTTTTTCAATGCTAATGCCTTTTTAAGACAATCTTTTTAGAACGAACAATTTTTTTTTTGTACTTACTGAAACTTTGAGTCGTTTTTTTGTTGTTTTTTTTCAGTTGTCGTAAATCCACGCCATTTATGAGTTCTGTTTTAACTCGTAGTTTAGGC
>OY744534.1:16013008-16018008 GCA_963556195.1 Sepiola atlantica
GAAAAATATCCTCTGTCTTCCAACAGTTTTTCTTTACGTAGTCCTTTTCTAAGTATGAGAAAACTTTTTTTTTCCAGGCGGTGTGTACAGTCTGGAAGGATCACAGAAAAAGGCTCGTACAAGAATAAACAACTAATAAAGTATGATTTTGAACTTTTATGTGTTTTTGTAACAATGACGGATATTTAGTTCGGCTGCAGGTATGGCACAAGGTTGAACAATGAAAATGCTATTTTCACACTGTTTACTTCTAATTCTTATCTATTTTGTCCTTTAGTGCGCACAGTTTATGAGCGATGTTTCTGACAAAGGGGGAACAATTACTGTTTTCTTGGGTCGGCTTTTGTGTTAAGTAGGTATTATGAGGAGATTTCCAATCTTCTCAGGATATTCATCAGCATCCAACATTAACGACGTAGACTGACAACAACGTAACAGAGACTACATTAACTTCCTTACGAAGGAGGATGTTATATCTACGAGGATTACCCCTACTACCTTAAAAAAGGAGGAGGTAATTTTTGGAGGGATGCTATTATTACAACAGAACCGATACTACACTGCCATCCCATTGAAAGATAATAAAATAATAATTTTCATCAGTTTTTTTTACTCCATTTAAAAATTATATCGCTGTAAAAACACTATTTTATTGTAGCTCCTTTATCTTTTAGCAAAGATCAAACTGTAGTATATGTTCTCAGTATTGCAGCGACATAAGACGTTATTAAAAAAAACAATAGAAATAATAATAATGATAATAATAATAATAATAATAATAATAATAATAATAATACGGCGTTGGTAACTGGAGAGAGGAACGGAAAGAGGGGGAGAGAGGAAGGCGGTATATACATAAGCCAGCCAAAGAGAGAGAGAGAGAGAGAGAGAGAGAGAGAGAGAGACAGGAATGGAGAGAGGGAGAGAGAGAGAGAGAGAGAGAGAACCTTTTTTCTTTCTCGCGAGCGATGTGAAGAATAGTTTTTCTTAAATTATCCAATTTTTTAATTAAATCATTTTGACTAATTACAATTAATATTGACGAAACTATTGCACAGATGTAGATAAGATAGTACAATATAATTAGAAATAAATAACACCAAATATTGATTATGAAGCTATTTGATAACCGTCCTTCGATCGTTCGTCTCTAATATATATAGAGTATTTTAAATCTCTATGTTGTATTATTGCTTTAAATAACAGCAAGCCGTTTTCATTGTAATATAGAAGTGATGAAGGAAAAAAACCTGCGCTTTTATTAATTTAATTATATATATATATATATATATATATATATATATATATATATAGATATATATATATATATATATACATATAGTAAGTTATGAATATATATAATGGCAATCAAGCTACACAGAGGCTTCTGCGTTTCATCCTCGTAGCGAATCGTAAGGCTAAAAATTATATATATATATATATATATATATATATATAAATTAATAAGCTATAGATATTGATATCGAAGATTCGATACTTGTCCATTGTAGCCACGCTGATGACGGCTGATAACCAGAAACACGTGCCCATTGATTCCGTATGAAATTAATAAAAAATATCTATATGCACAAAAAATTCGTTTTATAAAGTTAAAAGCGACTTAACTGAAATCTTAATTCGTTATCACTTAGGATGTGAAATACAAATGAGATTAATCTCATCACGTATAAGAAAATTACATAAATACACAAACACAGACTAAATATATATATATATATATATATATATATATATATATATATATATATATATATATATATATATAAGAGAGAGAGAGTTATAGAGAGAGAGAGAGAGAGAGAGAGAGAGAGAGAGAGAGAGAGAGACAGTAAGATAATACTTTAAAGATATAAATAATATATTTAACTAGTAGACTATTAGGATAAAAACAAAGCTCAATATAGTGTATAGAGGCCAATATATTTGATGTTTTATATACTTTTATGTATATTTATATATTTTTTCTATATTTTCAAAGCTTAATTTTATTACCTGCAGTAATGTCATTGCGGTAATGGTCCTCTGAGGAGAAGATTTTCTTTGAAAACTCATGAGTTAAGGATGCAATATCACTCCTTGCTTTTGAACTTTAATAAAATCTGATTAATTTCTCATTTTATTATGTCATTCAATTAATATATATATACATATATATATATATATATGTATATAGGCAGCATCTTCTCTTGCAGGCAAGTATTGTTGAATATAAGAGACAACTCATATCTAGATATCCTTCGGTAGATCCTTTCAATAGTCTGAATCAGGATCTTAGTTTCGGAGGGGAATTGGCTGATGAATTTGCCATAGTTTAGATTTGTGTTCCAAGTACTTTCAGACGCATCCGGGTCCATGTTCAGGAGAATGAGGATAATCAGGTACAACCCATGTGTTAGTATTTTAGAAGGTTTGGGCGGAATTATGTAATAAGTACGAAACTATAGTTAGAACTATAAACATTTTAGTATATTATTACTGATATTAAAGTTAATTCTATTAATTAGTTTTTTTTTAGTTTTTATATATAGGGATTCTAATATATATAAATATATATATATATATATATATATATATATATATATATATATATATATATATATATATGTGTGTGTGTGTGTATGTGCGCATCATCGCCGCATTCTGCACCCATATATCCAGGAATGCATGCATAATGCACATGTTCGCCTGTGCGTAGGTGTTGTTGTATTCTGTCTTGCATTTTTGTTTGTTTCCGCTTTCGCAATAATAATGTCGAAGTATTCTTCCACTATGCAGACGCACCGACTGTAGATATCAAAGACTTTATTGCTACATTTCATTTATTCCACAGGTGAGATTATTGGACGGCTGCGCCCTTCCCCACCCTGAACCCCCTGACTCCTAAATGGCGTCGTAATTTGCAGGCGGGGCCAATAAAAGAGCATCTAATATCTGATTCACGTTGGAATGTTGAATGCAAAGTCAACCAACAATGGCGTCGTTTCGAACCAAACAAGTAAATATTTGCTTTTGGCAAAAAAAAATTTCGTCCGCTTCTCCATAAAATAAATGAGGCGTATAAAAAAATCGTCGTGGATCATTTATTTATTTTTTTGTTTGTTTTCATTGGTTGCCTTTATTTATTAGTATGTCTGTCTTTCTTTTTTTCTTTCTTTCTTTCTTTTTTCTTTCTCTTTTTTTGTTTGTTTGTTTCTTTTTTTCTTTCTCTTTTCTTTGTTTGTTTCTTTTTTCTTTTTTTCTCTTTCTTTCTTTCTTTTTTCTTTCTCTTTTCTTTCTCTTTTTTTCTTTCTCTTTTCTTTCTTTCTTTTTTCCTTCTCTTTTCTTTCTCTTTTTTTCTTTCTTTCTTTCTTTTTTTCTTTCTCTTTTCTTTGTTTGTTTCTTTTTCTTTTTTTCTCTTTCTTTCTTTCTTTTTTTCTTTCTCTTTTCTTTCTCTTTTTTCTTTCTCTTTTCTTTCTCTTTTTTTCTTTCTTTCTTTCTTTTTTTTTCTTTCTCTTTTCTTTCTCTTTCTTTCTTTCTTTTTTCTTTCTCTTTTCTTTCTCTTTTTGTCTTTCTCTTTTCTTTCTCTTTTTTTCTTTCTTTCTTTTTTCTTTCTCTTTTCTTTCTCTTTTTTTCTTTCTTTCTTTCTTTTTTCTTTCTCTTTTCTTTGTTTGTTTGTTTGTTTGTTTCTCTTTTTTCTTTCTTTCTCTTTCTTTCTTTTTTTCTCTTTTCTTTTTTTTTTCTTCCATCCTTTTCTCTATACTTTGTATTTTCTTTCTTTCTTTCTTTTTCACCTTCAATTCTTCTTCCTCTAGCCTTTCATTTCTCTCTTAGATACTCCCTTTTCTCCTGTCCTTCGTCCCCTTTATTTCCTTTCCCCCGTTCAATATATCCCCCTCTAGATCTTTGTCTCTCCAGCTATGGGTAAAATAGTATAAATAGACTCTTCCAATCTTCTGTTTCCAGTATCATTTGGATCAATCGGACTTTTCTCATCTTGGATATTATTCTTACAACGTTTCGGCCGATGTAACCCCCGATCTTCTTCAGGTGCAACTTATCTAACTCTGGAATCTTTATGTCAAAACGCGGGAATCTGTATGGAACCCTTTATTTAATCCATGGAGGTAGTTTGGTCTCGTTCCAACAGACATGACCTGGTAGAAGTCTTAAGGAACTCGTAATTGTATTCTTAGTTATCGCCCGATAAATTGAATCTTCAACCTCTTGAAAACTGTCTCTTAGAACTGATTATTACGTAGCACTTATATCCGTTACGCCCCAGGTTCTTACGGACTGTTCTAGTATTCATTTTAGGAGCCTTAAACGTATTCTTATTTTAGATGTGGACCTTTACTCCTTATTACTATATGTTTATATATTACTACGCATAAATTTATTTAATTTATTTATTTTAAATGATATTCTAATCTATTATTTATAAGTTATGTTTTCTCATATTGTATTCTATTCTATACCAGGTCTACGTAGGAGGTTATAGTCGCCCAACATATCCGCTGCTTCTTTGAGTCGTCTTACTCTCCATCGTTAGGCTTCTTGGCCTTTTGTGCTAAGATCAAAGTGTAGTATCTGTTCCGATGGATACTGCACGCCTGTCCTGTGCAGTTCTAGGAGGTCCACCCTCCAAGGCTTCGCCTCCCCGCTTTGGGGAGGAGTAAGTTTATTGCTTACTGTCTGAGGCGCCCCTACCGGGGAATGCAGACGGAGCTGCCCAGGCAATTTTTAAATGACCAGAGTGCTCACGTCTCGAGCGCTGGCTTTTCAAACCCCACTTTCTCGACCCGATCTTGGGTCACATCTTACTTGTGGGAGTAAGATAAAACTGGCCTTGTGCCTAACTCCTGAGGAGGAGTAAATAAAACTCTCCATCGTTCTTGGCCTTTTGGCTAAGATCAAAGTGTAGTATCTGTTCCGATGGATACTGCATCCCATAGACTGGTATTGTCTTGGCCTTCGGGGCTTGATTTACGCCTGTCTATGGG
>OY744534.1:16025508-16065508 GCA_963556195.1 Sepiola atlantica
AGGCAGGTAGATGAAAAAAAGAAAATTGCTAAAATTTACCTTAAAGACTTATCGTCTGATCCTCTAACAGGAAACGTCTTAATGATGAATTCAAAAATAAGAAAATCGGATGAGAAATGAAGGTGGCATTGTTTAAGTTGGAGAAATCAATTGAAGAAAGAATAAAGAATAAGAAAAAAGAAGAAAACGAATAAGAAACAGAAAAAGAAGAAGAAAAAGAGAAAAATGAGAAAGAAATAATTATAAAGAAGGAATAAAAAATAAGAAACAGAAAAAAGAGGAAAAAGAAGAAAAAGAAGAAGAAATAAGAGCCTGGTTGGCGGAAAAAGAAAGAGAAAAAATCCTCGAAAACTCTCGTCGATTTCTTGTCGAATATCATTACATTTTCTTTGATTCCATAAATGATACACTTTGTAAAGCTTTTAATAGTGAAGAATGTTGACGAACTTACCCTGTCTTTTTGCAACCATCGTTGTACAATGTAGGTTTGGTTATTTGGAATGGCTATCTCGTCGCAGACACAAAGTACCTGCAGCAGGTCAAGGAATCGGTAATTCTGTAGAGAAAGAATATAAAGAAAAGTGAGGAAAAAGAGAACACATTTACAAAGACAAACTGAATGTTGAAGGAAGGAGAGAAGCAACATATGAAAATATCAAACTTAATAATACGACTTTATTTACACCTGCCTTGACATCTCGTTTAATTCAAATTAATAATTGAAAAAAATTGAGAAAGCCGTTAATAAAAACACCACGTCCATTTTCCATTCTGACGGACTACTACCAACACAAACGGAAATGTTACAAATAAAAAATTGATGTGGTGTTGTTATCTCATTTGAAGATCAGTTTTGTGTATTAAATTATGTTCATAAAATATCCATTTTCCAGTCTGACGGACTACTACAAACAATGTTACAATCTCATACTCTGAAGAAGCTAGGTATCTAGCGAAATTATTAGTCAAAAGATCAAAATAAAAACAAAAGAAAATCTGCTCTTATTTTATTTCTATTAATAAATATCGCATCTAAACATGCTTTTAAAAGCTTTTAGCCTCATTTATTATTATTAAATTCTTGAAAAGATGTTTAACAAATATGGCCAATTTCATTCACATAACCGCGTGCATGCGCGTCACTTCATATTAAAAGAAAAGCGATAAAGCCGTTAATTTTTAATTCTGACTGATTACTACGAACACCAACGGAATTGTTACAATGTCATACTCTGAAGAAGTAAGGTGTACTAGCGAAATGATTGGTCAAATGAAAGAGAGAGAGAGATACAGTACGAAAAAGAGAGAGACAGCGAGAAAAGGATAGAAAAACAAACAGACTGAGAGGCGTTGCGAACTAAATATACTTTCTTCACTTTTATTATATTAAAATAAGAACAATATATTATTTGATTTTATATAATTTTATTTTCAACGAATCTAGGGGTAGAACTATATATATAGCTTCATATATATATCTTTATATATATATCATATATATATCTCTTTATATATATATATATATATATATATATATCTTTATATATATATATATATCTTCTTTTCATTCAATACGTTTTTTTAACAAACATTATTTTAATAATTTTTAATAATAATTTTCATATTTTTCAAATATTTGAACTTTGTTTTTTTCGAAAGCCAACTTATCCATCTGTATTTCTCCTCTGATGATAAGATTTCGATCTTTGAAAAGCCTTGGCTTAAGGAAAGAATAATAAACACTAGTTTATTACTGAATACACCTTGCATTGAAACATTGAAATTTGAAATAAATTTGGACAATCGTCACATATTTATCACTCTTTTTTCTTCTATCTCTATATATATCTTTATATATATATATATATATATATATATATATCTTATATATATATATATATATATATCTTCATATATATATATATCTTTATATATATATATATCTTTATATATATATATATATATCTTTATATATATATATATATCTTTATATATATATATATATATATATATCTTTATATATATATCTTTATATATATATATCTTAATATATATATATATATATATCTTTATATATATATATATATATATATATCTTTATATATATATCTTTATATATATATATCTTAATATATATATATATATATATCTTTATATATATATATCTTTATATATATATATATCTTTATATATATATATATCTTTATATATATATATATCTTTATATATATATATCTTTATATATATATCTTTATATATATATCTTTATATATATATCTTTATATATATATATATCTTTATATATATATCTTTATATATATATCTTTATATATATATATATATATCTTTATATATATATATCTTTATATATATATCTATATCTTTATATATATATATATCTTTATATATATATCTATATATATATATATCTATATATATATATCTATATATATATCTCAGTTCATTATTTTGGGGGTGAATACCACGGGGGTTTCGCATTTTGTAATTTTCCTCTGTCAAAACTTTGGAGAAAATAATAAAAGTCGCACAAGGGACGAGCACGATAACAACAATCTCGGAAAATATAATATTTCAATGTTGAATTAAATTAAAGATAATGTAATTATCGTTTAATAATAATCTATCGTAATAATATAAAACTCAATATATTGAATAGAGTAATCTATTCTAGAGATGAAAGATGAGAATATTTGTTTTTAAAGATGCAATATTTATTAGAACATCAAAAGCTCAGAGCAAATCCTTAATCCATGGATTTTGCAACTACCACTTTTGATGTTCTAATAAATATTGTATTTTACAATTTATTTTCTCATCTTTCATCTCTAGAATATATATATATATATATATATATATATATATATATATATATAATAGAGTTATGTAGTTTGATTGAAGCATTGCTTGTAATATGTATATAGAAGGCTATCACAATGTCAAAGTAGAAATTGCGAAGGACAAAAACGAAGTCTTTTTTATTTCATTTTGATTTTTCTAGTAAATCTTACTTTGTTTAGTCTCCACTTCTTACACAGTTATCTAATGTGTATAACCGTGTTCTATAATATATTTCGCGGTAAGACCTCTTCATCAAATCGTGGGTGTTTCAAATCTTTTGAAACTAGTGTGGACTTAAGCGATGGTAATATTGTTTTATATCACAAACAATATTATCAGCTCTTAAGTCGCTATTTACCTCCATCTCAACACCAGCATATTTCCACTTCTTGCATTGTGATAGCTCCTCATGACTCGTCTATATCTAATAATAATGACGATTATATATATGCCTGTCTGTCCGAAGCCGAAACTATAATATAAGTTTTCATCGCTTTCTTTTTATATCTACTGGGCACCTCTTATATACCCATTCCAAAACTTTTCCAAACATCACGCGTTTTTCAAATTTATATAATTAATTAGTTTTAAAGCTTCTAATAAATTAATTTTCGCAAATATACACTCATTATTGTTTCTTTTTCAGATTTCCAGATGTATTTTAAATATTTTCCTCGATTATAATAATGTAAAAAAAAATATAAATAGAATGAATTAAATACATTGTTTTCTTATCTATATAATTGAGTTACGTAATTAAATTAGATTGTAATAACATATGATAGAACAGCCGGCGGCCATTCCAACATTCGGTTACCCGTCCTCTGATTATTCGAATGCACAGAAAGTTCTATTTCAAGAAAAAGAGAGACAGAGATGAGGAGAGAGAGAAAAAGAAAGAAAGAGAGAGAGAGAGAAAGAAAGATACAGAGAGAGAGAGAGAGAGAGAGAAGGAAAGAGAGAGATGGACACACGTTATTTGATTAATAACATCTAAACAACACATTATATAAGATTTATGGTACGAGTCGCTCAAATATGATATATTTACTTTAATGTTTTTTTCTTTTTTAATCTTATTACAAATTATGTATTAAAGCACAAATTCATTGAATCAAGTAGTATTAGTAGTTGTCGTCGTGGCGATGGTGGTAGTAGTAATATCAGTACGAATAGTCAACACGTTGCTGGTAGTAGTTATTGTTGATGTTATTATAGCAGTACGAATAGTCGTTTATCGTTGTAGTAGTTGTTGTTGATGTAGTGATAATAGTATGAATAGTTGTATTGTGGATAGTTGGTGTAAATGTTATAGTATTAGTACGAACAGTTGTATTACGTGGTCGTAGTAATTTAAAATTGTTTAATTAAAAACAAATGATTTAAAAATTATATAAAATCTATGTTTTTATTATTCTGTTTTATTTATTAAAATAAAGGATGAGGTGATTTTCTATTTTTTTTGTAAAAAAACAAACACATTTTACTGAGCAATTACATAACTGATTTTAGAATCGTGTTAACTATATTTTATTTTTTTATTTTTATTTTACTTTACTGAAACTATAAAATAACTATCAGTTAACAACTTTCTTCTATTTATCGAAGAGAATTTAAAGATTTTCTTTTTCTAAACAATTTCCCTACGGCTACCTTTTACTTAGTTTGAAATGTTATGTATGTAATATGTAACTGAAAACAGCTAGCAAAAATACGCGACCGGAGGGGTGCATATATTTGCTAGGTATTATAATTATTAATACAATTAGTTAAAGATATTTTGGTACTTATATCGATCTTGAGCCAGTTTCCGTGAGTTTCTTGTCGGAAGCGTTCGGCTATCCTACGCAAACGCCCGAGAGATGACGAGCCGATTTGTACCAGACGACAATTTTGATACGGTGCTGCGTCCTATGATTTTAATGTTTTGCTTGTTTTATTTTTTGTTGTTGTTAGGGTTAAGGTTTAGGGTTAGGGTTTAGGGTTAGGGGTTAGGGTTAAAAATATTTATTTGATAATAGTAATTTCGCTCTGTTTTGCTTGTTTTATTTGTTTTGTTGTTTAAAAAATTTCTTGCAACTATAACTAAAAATTATAGGACGCAGCAACGAATCAAATTAACTAAAATATTTATTTGATAACAGTAACTTCGCTATGTTTTGCTTGTTTTGTTTTTTTGTTGTTTCTTTTAGAAAATTTCTTGAAAATATAACTTAAAATCATAGGACGCAGCACCGTATCCAAATTGTCGTCTAGTACAAATCGGCTCGTCATCTCTCGGGCGTTTGCGTAGGATAGTCGAACGCCTCCGACAAGAAACTCGCGAAAACTGGGTCAAGATCGATATAAGTACCGATATTCTATTAAAACACGACAACTTTTAAACAACTATTTTAAAACTTTCAGTTTCAAGGGAGATAAAGAACACTTCCGGCGCTTATGTTAAGAGAAATAAATAAAAAAAATTTTTTTTTAACTAAACATTTTAAATGAATGAAAAAATATCTCGATTTAATCAGAATTCATAAGTGTAGTAGCGGTTCTGATGTCATAAGAGCATATATTTTCTAGTACATATAATAAGATAAACTGATGAAATTAAAACCTAGTTTTTTAGGTTACAGTGGAATTTTAGCGGGACTCGCTAGTTAGCAGCACGTCACTAGGCAAAGTAGCGAAACACCCGACCTCCTCTAATAGTCGCCAACCATTCAACAACTTGTACGAAGATCATAGAACTATGCCATATGCATTAGATTACATGAACTTAAAACACATTAATGTAAAAGTACACTTGAGATGCTTCGATATCTTAATTAGTTTCTTAATAGGATGCTTAACAACGCAGGAAACTTGTTTTACGAAGCACGATAACGAAGAAGTCTATTTATTTAATTAATGCGTCCGTCGATCTATTGGACTGTCACACGTCATTCTTAAATAGAATTTTCATCTTCTTTGATATGCGTCCAATAGTCTCAAAAAGAGACTTTGAACGTTTATCAGTCTGTCATGCTTGCATATGAAATATCATTTTAAGAGGCATACTGACACCACAATGAGAAGCCCCACATGTTCGTCAGTCGGTTCCGCGGATTGTCACGCTGAAGTTTGAAATAGTATTTTTGTTGGTCCGTCACGCTGAAGTTTGAAATAGTATTTTTGTTTGTCTGTCACGCTGAAGTTTGAAATAGTATTTTTGTTTGTCTGTCACGCTGAAGTTTGAAATAGCATTTTTGTTTGTCTGTCACGCTGAAGTTTGAAATAGCATTTTTATTTGTCTGTCACGCTGAAGTTTGAAATAGTATTTTTGTCTGTCTGTCACGCTGAAGTTTGAAATAGTATTTTTGTTTGTCTGTCACGCTGAAGTTTGAAATAGTATTTTTGTTTGTCTGTCACGCTGAAGTTTGAAATAGTATTTTTGTTCGTCTGTCACGCTGAAGTTTGAAATAGTATTTTTGTTTGTCTGTCACGCTGAAGTTTGAAATAGTATTTTTGTTTGTCTGTCACGCTGAAGTTTGAAATAGTATTTTTGTTTGTCTGTCACGCTGAAGTTTGAAATAGTATTTTTGTTTGTCTGTCACGCTGAAGTTTGAAATAGTATTTTTGTTTGTCTGTCACGCTGAAGTTTGAAATAGTATTTTTGTTTGTCTGTCACGCTGAAGTTTGAAATAGTATTTTCGTTTGTCTGTCACGCTGAAGTTTGAAATAGTATTTTTGTTTGTCTGTCACGCTGAAGTTTGAAATAGTATTTTTGTTTGTCTGTCACGCTAAAGTTTGAAATTACATTTTTGTTGGTCCGTCACGCTGAAGTTTGAAATAGTATTTTTGTTTGTCTGTCACGCTGAAGTTTGAAATAGTATTTTTGTTTGTCTGTCACGCTGAAGTTTGAAATAGTATTTTTGTTTGTCTGTCACGCTGAAGTTTGAAATAGTATTTTTGTTTGTCTGTCATGCTGAAGTTTGAAATAGTATTTTTGTTTGTCTGTCATGCTGAAGTTTGAAATAGTATTTTTGTTTGTCTGTCACGCTGAAGTTTGAAATTACATTTTTGTTGTCCGTCACGCTGAAGTTTGAAATAGTATTTTTGTTTGTCTGTCACGCTGAAGTTTGAAATAGTATTTTCGTTTGTCTGTCACGCTGAAGTTTGAAATAGTATTTTTGTTTGTCTGTCACGCTGAAGTTTGAAATAGTATTTTTGTTTGTCTGTCACGCTAAAGTTTGAAATAGTATTTTTGTTTGTCTGTCATGCTGAAGTTTGAAATAGTATATTTTTTTGTCTGTCACGCTGAAGTTTGAAATAGTATTTTTGTTTTGTCTGTCACGCTGAAGTTTGAAATAGTATTTTTGTTTGTCTGTCACGCTGAAGTTTGAAATAGTATTTTTGTTTGTCTGTCACGCTGAAGTTTGAAATAGTATTTTTGTTTGTCTGTCACGCTGAAGTTTGAAATAGCATTTTTGTGTGTCTGTCACGCTGAAGTTTGAAATAGCATTTTTGTTTGTCTGTCACGCTGAAGTTGTAAATAGTATTTTTGTTTGTCTGTCACGCTGAAGTTGTAAATAGTATTTTTGTTTGTCTGTCACGCTGAAGTTTGAAATAGCATTTTTCTTTGTCTGTCACGCTGAAGTTTGAAATAGCATTTTTCTTTGTCTGTCACGCTGAAGTTTGAAATAGTATTTTCGTTGGTCTGTCACGCTGAAGTTTGAAATAGTATTTTCGTTTGTCTGTCACGCTAAAGTTTGAAATTACATTTTCGTAGGTCTGTCACGCTAAAGTTTGAAATTACATTTTTGTGGGTCCGTCACGCTGAAGTTTCAAATAGCATTTTTGTTGGTCTGTCACGCTGAAGTTTTAAATAGTATTTTTGTTTGTCTGTCACGCTAAAGTTTCAAATAACATTATTGTTGGTATGTCACGCTGAAGTTTGAAATAGTATTTTTGTTTGTCTGTCACGCTGAAGTTTGAAATAGTATTTTTGTTTGTCTGTCACGCTGAAGTTTGAAATAGTATTTTTGTTTGTCTGTCACGCTGAAGTTTGAAATAGTATTTTTGTTTGTCTGTCACGCTGAAGTTTGAAATAGTATTTTTGTTTGTCTGTCACGCTGAAGTTTGAAATAGTATTTTTGTTTGTCTGTCACGCTGAAGTTTGAAATAGTATTTTTGTTTGTCTGTCACGCTGAAGTTTGAAATTACATTTTTGTTGGTCTGTCACGCTGAAGTTTGAAATAGTATTTTTGTTTGTCTGTCACGCTAAAGTTTGAAATTACATTTTTGTTGGTCCGTCACGCTGAAGTTTGAAATAGTATTTTTGTTTGTCTGTCACGCTGAAGTTTGAAATAGTATTTTTGTTTGTCTGTCACGCTGAAGTTTGAAATAGTATTTTTGTTTGTCTGTCACGCTGAAGTTTGAAATAGTATTTTTGTTTGTCTGTCATGCTGAAGTTTGAAATAGTATTTTTGTTTGTCTGTCACGCTGAAGTTTGAAATAGTATTTTTGTTTGTCTGTCACGCTGAAGTTTGAAATTACATTTTTGTTGTCCGTCACGCTGAAGTTTGAAATAGTATTTTTGTTTGTCTGTCACGCTGAAGTTTGAAATAGTATTTTCGTTTGTCTGTCACGCTGAAGTTTGAAATAGTATTTTTGTTTGTCTGTCACGCTGAAGTTTGAAATAGTATTTTTGTTTGTCTGTCACGCTAAAGTTTGAAATAGTATTTTTGTTTGTCTGTCATGCTGAAGTTTGAAATAGTATATTTTTTTGTCTGTCACGCTGAAGTTTAAAATAGTATTTTTGTTTTGTGTGTCACGCTGAAGTTTGAAATAGTATTTTTGTTTGTCTGTCACGCTGAAGTTTGAAATAGTATTTTTGTTTGTCTGTCACGCTGAAGTTTGAAATAGTATTTTTGTTTGTCTGTCACGCTGAAGTTTGAAATAGCATTTTTGTGTGTCTGTCACGCTGAAGTTTGAAATAGCATTTTTGTTTGTCTGTCACGCTGAAGTTTGAAATAGTATTTTTGTTTGTCTGTCACGCTGAAGTTGTAAATAGTATTTTTGTTTGTCTGTCACGCTGAAGTTTGAAATAGTATTTTTGTTTGTCTGTCACGCTGAAGTTTGAAATAGCATTTTTCTTTGTCTGTCACGCTGAAGTTTGAAATAGTATTTTCGTTGGTCTGTCACGCTGAAGTTTGAAATAGTATTTTCGTTTGTCTGTCACGCTAAAGTTTGAAATTACATTTTCGTAGGTCTGTCACGCTAAAGTTTGAAATTACATTTTTGTGGGTCCGTCACGCTGAAGTTTCAAATAGCATTTTTGTTGGTCTGTCACGCTGAAGTTTTAAATAGTATTTTTGTTGGTATGTCACGCTAAAGTTTCAAATAACATTATTGTTGGTATGTCACGCTAAAGTTTCAAATAACATTATTGTTGGTATGTCACGCTAAAGTTTCAAATAACATTATTGTTGGTATGTCACGCTGAAGATTCAAATAACATTATTGTCGGTGTGTCACGCTGAAGATTCAAATCACATTATTGTCGGTATGTCACGCTGAAGATTCAAATAACATTATTGTCGGTATGTCACACTGAAGTTTGAAATTACATTTTTGTTTGTCTGTCACACTGAAGTTGTAAATAGCATTTTTATCGCTAAAAACTCAGATGAATTAGACGCATTTTTAAAAACTAATTTCAATAAATTTGGATAAAAAACCAAACAGGCATGTTTCCCTTGCTATCTAGAGAAAATGGAGGTAAAAATTTACAAAGAAGTGGATACAGTCGCCCGACACTTGCCCAATTTCGCCTTGATTTGCTTCGTTGCTGACGCATCAACTACATCGTCTGGGATTCTATTCCAAAGCCCATGTAGCCTGGTTGAGAAAGCGGTCCTCTTCTGGTTTAATCGAAATCGGCGATGAAACACTTTCGCGTAGACTTCGTTCTCGTACAGGAGTGAATAGTAGTTATCGGGGAAGATCACAATGACAATTAAGGAGATTGTAGGTCAAAATGAGATCATCACGTAAACGTCGACGTTCAAAGGTAAAGGGTTTAGATTCTTTAGTCGGCTTTTGTATGGCAGATCCCGTAGTTCGTGCACCATTCGAGTAGCCAGTCTTTTAACTCTCTACATGTTCTAGGTATCACATATTAGATATACACTAAACCAATTATTGCTGAAGTTTCATTTAATTCTTACAAAATATTAAGAAATTAGGCCTATCGAAAGTTTCGGCTGTTTTATTTTTGTATTAATACTCTGCATCTACAAAAATACAGAGAGTTCAAAAAGTCTTGAACATATTTTGACACTGAATATCGATCTCAAATCATATATTTGCTTAACTAGAGAAAGTTATAAGATGACAATGGTATCATTTTAAAGCCATGTCTCTTTCAGAATTTCGTGCCAAATGCACATGTAACAAGTGTTTACATTCAGAATTTGAAAATTAAAAGACGTCAAAACGACTGTTCTAGTTGAGTGAACGTCATTACTAGATCTGGAAAGATGAACATGGCATCAGCATTATACAGAATAATTGAGCTTTGTAATTATACAGACCTTAATGAATTGATCTTTAGAATTCTTCAGCCATTAATGAATTGAGCTTTTGTAATTATACAGACGTTGATGAATTGAACTTTAGAATTATACAGACATAATGAATTGATCTTTAGAATTCTTCAGACATTAATGAATTGAGCTTTTGTAATTATACGGACCTTAATGAATTGATCTTTAGAATTCTTCAGCCATTAATGAATTGAGCTTTTGTAATTATACAGACGTTGATGAATTGAACTTTAGAATTATACAGACACATTGAATTGAGCTTTAGAATTATACAGACTTTAAATAATTGAACTTTATAATTATACAGACATAATGAATTGAGCTTTAGAATTATACAGACATAATGAATTGATCTTTAGAATTATACAGACATAATGAATTGATATTTAGAATTCTTCAGACATTAATGAATTGAGCTTTTGTAATTATACAGAACTTAATGAATTGATCTTTAGAATTATACAGACTTTAAATAATTGAACTTTAGAATTATACATACCTTAATGAATTGAGCTTTTGAATTATACAGACCTTAATGAATTGAGCTTTTGTAATTATAGAGACCTTAATGAATTGAGCTTTTGTAATTATAGAGACCTTAATGAATTGAGCTTTTGTAATTATAGAGACCTTAATGAATTGAGCTTTTGTAATTATACGGACATAATGAATTGAGCTTTAGAATTATACAGACATAATGAATTGAGCTTCATAATTATACAGACTTAAAATAATTGAACTTTATAATTATACAGACCTTAATGAATTGAGCTTTTGTAATTATAGAGACCTTAATGAATTGAGCTTTTGTAATTATAGAGACCTTAATGAATTGAGCTTTTGTAATTATAGAGACCTTAATGAATTGAGCTTTTGTAATTATACGGACATAATGAATTGAGCTTTAGAATTATACAGACATAATGAATTGAGCTTCATAATTATACAGACTTAAAATAATTGAACTTTATAATTATACAGACCTTAATGAATTGAGCTTTTGAATTATACCAGTTTTATTTAATTACGATTTATAGTTCATCAGAAATAAAGACTTGAAATGTACCTAAGACCTCTGAAACACCTTGTATAGGTTTTTTTAAAAATGGAAATCGCTCCTGACAAGGCATTAAGCCACTTGATGTAAGGAGCTAAAAAATACTGCATCAAGATCAAAAAACTAGCCAACCATAAGTGTTTGATGGATAGATTCTGATCCAGAAAACAGCAATTCTTCCCACTTTGTCAGAAACATCGCTCATGTAATATGAGGACTAAAGGACAAAATAAGTGAAGCAAGAGTTATGAGGCAGTCGAAAGTAAACCCAGGGTTTACTTTCTACTCTCCTTAAGTTTAAGAGATTCAAAGAGATGTTCTGAATTTAGAATTGTCAAACGTGATGGACAATTCGTGATGGACAATTCGTTTTATTTTTTTGGCTCCAAACACTAATCTTTCGTGGTGGTGCCATGCAAATCGAACCCTAACAGTTAATTAGATCTGCAAATCTTTGAAAGCAAAAACTGACGTCATAAAAAACGGGAGACATCAGCAAAACGTACACATCTGATGGTTTGCCAATTCAAATTGATGGGGGGGGGGGTGATAGAATAATTATAATTACTAGTAGGAATACCCGGCGTTGCTCGGGATTGGATGAGGATCACCACTCTGTACTTTCTACTCCACTTTAGTTTATTTGGTTCATGTGCTCGCCAGATGGCGTTGTTTTTTTCTTTTTTAGATGCCCCCCATGCACCTCTACGAGAGTTACGTGTCCGTCGATGTATGTCTTTCACCTTTTAATTTAAAATCTGTATTATCATCGTTAAACGCGTTAATTGAATACACACATCTTAAGACTCTGCTTGAATAGATTGTAAAGTTTTTATTTTTATTATTTTTTATTTTTATTATTTTTTATTTTTATTATTTTTTATTTTTATTATTTTTTTTTAAATTATTTTTTTATTATTTCTTATTTTTCTTATTTTTTATTTTTATTTTTTATTATTGTTTATTTTTATTAATTATTTTTTATTTTTTTATTTTTTATTATTTTTTATTTTTATTATTTTTTATTTTTTGGAATGAAGCTATAAATCTCCTAAATTCACGTAATTTTCAATTTCCTCTTTTAAAAGTGCAGGTTATCTGCGCTGCAACCTTTGCACTGAAGTCTCTAAAGACGATTACCAGGTGTTGAGAATTATCTTTAAAAATAGCGGGAACGACGAACCGCTATTCATCGCAAGAATATACCAACAGTATAAGGTTGTTTTCCATAAATTAATTAGGTATTTACACACACATACATGGAGTGTGACATTTGCGTCGCACTAGTGGATTAAGCTCTATTGTAAGAAAACAAACGATTGTCTTTTAGCGGAAAGCATAGCTATTCGAAAGTAATTGAGCCTTCCGGTAGTCAGTAATGCTCATAAAAACAGATATAAAGCGTTGCCACCGTTGTACTGAACACTCTTACAGCGATGAACCAGGTGTTGGTCATTGTATATATGTGTGGACACATTTAAAACATTTAATCAAGATAATTTAAATAGAAGTGATATGCCGAGCTGAAAAATATTGACATGAAGGAAGAAATATGAACTCTGTTGAGATAGCATCGGGCACACAGTATACGCATATGCCATTGTAACAAAAGACACAACGAAAAGAATAAAAAACTGAAAGATGTAAATTCTTAGACACTAGATGCATCTAATAATTGTAATTGTGAAGACAAAAATAATTGCCATCTAATGATAATTGCATAAAAAATTATGTAGTTTATAGATGTGTTAATTCATATAATAATAATAAGAAGAAGAGGCATAAGAATAGTAACAGTAATATTTACTAATATTAGTGCTACTGTAACATAAATTAAACAAACGATTTCTTCACGTAATAATGTCTTTAATAATATTAGATACATTAACGAAACTTCTGTTTGAAAATATATTTGGGATCTTTTAAGATGCCAAATATATTTGGAAAGAAAAGTTTCGTTAATGTATAGACAAATCCCATATTCTATAGAATGGTTAATACTTAAACGGGCGGATTCCTATAATTTAGGTTCTAAATATTGTAAGTTTGTGTAGTTGAAGCTTTATCTATTATGAAAACAAATATTAATTTTCTCAAAAAAGAATGTAAAATAATTATTTAGCGTGGCTGATGACTCTCGTTGTACACAACAGAGACAAAAGGTTAGGGCGAAACAAATTATAACAAATCAAATTCTTACTTGGTTTTTCTGCAAAAGACCGACGAACTCATCAATTTGTGCGTGTGTGATTCGGTCGACGATTTTTCGTTTGTCTCTGATTAACTCAACAATCATTTGCGCCACATTAAGGCCGATTCCTCCCTGAAATTTAGAGAAAGAAAGAAAATATATTTCGTTAATATATCAATTTGTGAAAACAGTATTTGAAGAACAATATTTGCATTATTTGAAATTTAATAAACCAATAAAACCATCTTTATTCTCTATTGTCCTCGCATCGACGCTGTCTGTACCTCTGACGCCAATTCATCTTTTCATCTTTCAAAACGTACGAATGTTTAAGCACTTCACACATACCGCCATTTGTTTTGCTATATGTAAATTGTCAAGTCAACTCATCTCAAGCGATGGGCAATATGTCACGACCGGCTGGTCGACAGCCATCTAATCTGCATAGTGTTATGGAGAAAATAGCAACTGCTTTTTAGGGTAATAAAATTAAACAACGAAAAAGAAAAGAAAAATAATCAGGTCTCTTTGCAAATCATTCAGAAACTCCAAAATGCAACATATATATATATATATATATATATATATATATATATATATATATATATATATATATATATATATATGTGGTCAAGTGTAGATTACATTTACTTATTATATTAAGAAAAAAGTATTTACCAAAACATATAGGTAATAATACAATAGAATTAAAGTTCCCAGATAAAACAGAATGATGGAATAATTACCGAGAGGGAAAAATTAGATGAGAACCATTTTTATAAAATATTATCACATCAAACAAGGATCTCGATGTTAACAAAGATAAAACGTTTGAAAAGGTTTCGAAAATAGATTATATGAGTGTTCTTGTTAATGTACGCCGGAAGGTATATATTTCTGCCTTCATATAAAACATATTTTCGTGGAGAAAATGTCTGTGCGAGTTGAAGCGGGAAGGGTCATTAAAATTTACTCATCTTTAGATCCGGTAATAAAACCTAGCCACTATATCCATAAAGAAACTTACACCCTGCGTGCGACCGTCTTCGCCGCTTGCTAACCCAAGAACTCAATTTTAATAGTCACCTCGTATTGTCCTTTTTGGCGCAAGTTCTGATTGGTTCCTTCTTTCTCTTGATTACCATTATTCCTCTTCCATGACGCTTTCTTATCGTTATCTGTTTCATACTCTTTAATTCCTCTTCGTCTGCTGTATTCTTCGTCTTCTTATTCTTTTATTCACCTTTTCTCATTTCAAGTATTTGTGAAGTTGTCCAACAGTAAATAATAAATAAAGGAAGTCAAGTCGAGGGTTGGTTTAACAAGTGTATTAACAAAGTAAGAAAGTGACTAGCACTTGGCTAGACAGTTACAAGACTGTGCTTTGTCTTCGCTGTGTCTCTGGTGACTCGCACTATTTATAGTGACAACCGGTGTAGTTTCTCCTGTGTAAGAACGGCCGGTGTAACAGTAATTAAATCCTATTTTAACCGTTAAAATTGGCGCCTTTCTTAACCAACTGATTTCAAATGACATCGCGCTTTCGTTCATCATTTTTACACTCTCTCTTTCAACCTATCACGCTATTTCCTTATGTGTATTGATTAACTCCTCTCCAGGAGTTAGGCACAACGCCAGTTTTTATCTTACTCCCACATATAAGATGTGACCCAAGGTCGGGTCGGGAAAGTGGGGTTTGAAAAGCCAGCGCCCGAGAGGTGAGCACTCTGGTCATTAAAAATTGCCTGGGCAGCCCCGTCGGCATTCCCCGGATGGGGCGCCTCAGACAGTAAGCAATAAACTTACTCCTCCCCAAAGAGGGGAGGCAAAGCCTGGGAGGGTGGAACTCTTAGAACTGCACAGGACAGACCCATAGACAGGCGTAAATCAAGCCCCGAAGGCCAAGACAATACCAGTCTATGGCGTGTAGTATCCATCGGAACAGATACTACACATTGATCTTAGCCAAACGGCCAAGAAAGCTGTGTAGATCTATTCTAATATGGACACTTCTTTCTGTTATCACAATAACATTTCCTCAGTTTTCGTTTGGATGAAGTTCAGAGAAGAAAAGATATGCGTCGACAGAAATATATTCCAACTTTGTCTCATGCTCGCCTTCATTTTCTCATTCAGATATTATCATTTCGTCGATTATACATAAACTTATATACTGTGTATAAAAATATACATATAAGATCACCAACTTCTCTAAATCGGAATAAATCCGAATCAAGACAACTGATCCTGCACACACACAAACTCCAAAATGTATTCCATATTATTGAAACTGTTATGATAATTAACATTTATTGGTTATTGCTGTTATATTCCCTCTACCTTTTCGTGGGTTAAGCACTCTAGCAGGGGAAGTTGCTGGCTGCTTCTAGCTATAAAGCATAGTTCTTCATAAAAAGAATCCTCTAGGCAACCGAAAAAGCATATGTAAACATATATAGGAATTTTAATTGTCCTTCCTTCATAGCGAGTGCCGGTGACATCGCGGATGAAAATCTATGTTTTCATCTCAGTTACACTTGCTAGTCTAGCCACACTGAGTAGTTGTGATACAACGAAACTGTGGATTACGATATGAATAAAATATTATACGATACTTATAAAGCTACCATTTATCCGTGCATGGAGTATTGTGGGCATATCTGGGCTGGTGCACCAACCACTAGCCACTTGCATCACTATGAATGTTTTACAAATACTTCGACGGAATGCGATCTGCTGAAGTTACTGCACTTGTACACCCCCTCAACGTAAATACCCTCGACCCACACGACTAGCAGCAAAATCACACCCCTTCTCTGGAGAGGTCGCTAGATGCTAGAAGATTTTCTACTCTAGTAGCTTCTTTCTTTAGATCGCTTCCCTTTTGGAATTCTTTCCCTGCTCCTCGTTTCCCCAAACTGTACCAACATGCAGAAATCTAAATGCAATGTAACCAAATATCTTGCTACGTAACTCCCCACCCAAGTTTCCTCTATGAAAAACCGTTTATATAGTAATCTCAAATACCCACAAACAGTGATAGGTATTTTTAATTTGCATATCTATTTTATAAACAGTTTCTAATAAACTAATATTCTGTAATATACATTTCTACTTTGTATTCTCATATTTTCTTATATACAGGGTGTCCCAAAATAATGTATACACCCTTTGAATTGTTATAAGTCGTTCAATTTACTGATTTTTACTTGCAAGATTGATAAACAAGATTGAGTAAGAATATTCATTTAAAAATACTGACAGTAAAATTAACAAAAACATAGAAAATTAACTTTTAATAAAGATAAAGGCTACTTAGGGTAATTTCAGAATGTTCATAAAATGAACCCTCATCCTAACCCCAACCCGTTCTGCTCAATACACTTTCCATATAGTGAAGACGTGAAGAATTGTACCTACAAACGTCCTGCGACATTTACTCCAGTATTTGAGCACATTCTACTACAATTACTACTCCCATTTGTTTGCAATTACTTCAGGTTTCTTGCTTTAAACATTGTAGCCTTTACGTTTATTAAAAGTTAATTTTCTATGTTTTTGTTAATTTTACTTTCAGTATTTTTAAATGTGTATCTTACTGTTCTACTCTTTTATCAATTTTGTTTGCAAATCAAACTCGGTAAATTGAACGAGTTATAACGATTCAAACGATGTATACATTATTTTGGGACACCCTGTATATATATATATATACGCAATTGTTTTGTCGATTGTAATATTATAATTATGAATAATATTAATTAAAGCGATTTAACAAAAACAAGATAACGTTTGAAAAACTTTCTTTGAATTTCAGTTGCATTATTTTTCAAAGAAGATAATTTAAAGGAAAACTTCCGCTATTAGTTAACTTCCGGTATTGAAAAAGTTTAATTGAAAGGAAAACTTCCGGTATTAGTTAACTTCCGGTATTAGTTTAGACTTCAGATGTAGCTGGATGCTGAGAAAATATACTACCCTTTGATCTTAGCTGAAAAGCCACGAAACCTTAAAAAAATATATTTTGTGACTAGCAATTTTTAAATGAATGAAAGAGAACCCGGATTTAATATTAAATCTATTGTATTGTCTTTAAATGGGAGTGGGTAGTGTAGTATCGGTTCTGTTGTCATAAGATTTCCCCTTCAGGAATTACCTTTTCCGTTTAAATGGGATAGAGCAATATTCCCAGGTATTACATCCTCCTTTGGGATAAGGTGTAATTTAGTATATGTTCTGTTGTCAGGTGACCACCTTCGCAAATACCACTTTCTTATTTCTGAGGGGGAATGTATCTGTTCTGTTGTCATTATACTATACTATAAGATTAATCTTATTTTATGGGAAGATAATCCCAGGCATTACTACGTACTTTTTGCCTCTCAGGGTTTACCTCCTTTTTAGGAAAAGGGGGTAATGTAGTATATATTAATTCGTTATGATATATTTCTCTCAGGCATTACCTCCTCTTTATTTTGGGGACAGTATAGTATATGTTTGTATTTCATACCATTCTCCCAAGATTACTTCTTTGGGGTGTGTGTAGTGTAGTATATGTTCTGTTGTCATGATAGCATCTTCCCAGTCATTGGCTCCTCCTTTGGGGGTTAGTGTAGTATATGTCCCTTTACAATAATTCCATCCTCTTAGGCTAGCAAAAATATGCTCTCCCGGTTGCATATATATATATATATATATATATATATATATATATATATATATATATATATATATATATATATATATATATTTATTTATTTTGGTACAGAAAAATTAGTACAACATTCGTACCGTCGGTTTCAAGCACATAAGGCTCTCTTCAGCTTCTGTTGTCATCTCGGTACGAATGTTGTACTAATTTTTCTGTACCAAAATAAATAAATATTACGCTCTTAATTTTTAATTTTTAACTTTAATTCTCAATTAATCCAGCACTTTGCTGGGATTTTTCCTGCTATATTACTAAGAAGTAATATATATATATATATATATATATATATATATATATATATATATATATATATATATATATATATATATACTAGCAATTATAAATGTATATTTTTGCTGAGTTTTGATAATTCATAAATTAGTCACGTTGCAAGGTTCTCTCACTTGGGAGATCGGAACTCTCTTTATTGTGCTTACATTAAAAATAGACGGAGCGTATTTCTTTCGCATTTCAAAGCATGATCGTCGCGCTCTTCGAATGGTTACGAAACACATTGGATTTGGAGTAAAAATCATCCGACCTGCGATACATAATTCTATACTGACGAGCGTAAAATAAAAACGTAAAACATATATATGTCTATGTATATAAAATATTAATTTATTGATACTAATTAATATATATATATATATATATATATATATATTAGTACTAATTAATTATATATATATTAGTACTAATATATATATATATATATATATTATTAATTAGTACTAATATATATATATATATATATTATTAATTAGTACTAATATATATATATATATATATATATATATATATATTATTAATTAGTACTAATATATATATATATATATATTATTAATTAGTACTAATATATATATATATATATATTATTAATTAGTACTAATATATATATATATATATTATTAATTAGTACTAATATATATATATATATATATATTATTAATTAGTACTAATATATATATATATATATTATTAATTAGTACTAATATATATATATATATATATATATATATTATTAATTAGTACTAATATATATATATATATATATTATTAATTAGTACTAATATATATATATATATATTATTAATTAGTACTAATATATATATATATATTATTAATTAGTACTAATATATATATATATATATTATTAATTAGTGCTAATATATATATATATATATATATTATTAATTAGTACTAATATATATATATATATATTATTAATTAGTGCTAATATATATATATATATATATTATTAATTAGTACTAATATATATATATATATATTATTAATTAGTACTAATATATATATATATATATTATTAATTAGTACTAATATATATATATTATTAATTAGTACTAATATATATATATATATATATATATATATATTATTAATTAGTACTAATATATATATATATATATATATATATATATATATATTATTAATTAGTACTAATATATATATATATATATATATATATATATATATATATTATTAATTAGTACTAATACAGGGTGGGCCAAAATAAGGGTCCTATCTTTAAATTTGAATAACTTGAATTTGAATAACTTCCACAAAATAAAAGTTAAACTCACCAAACTTTATGTGTGTGTAGACTGACCCTTCCGTGATTATTTGAAATAAACAAAACAAATTTTAGCCGAAAAACACTTCTTAAAACTTACAAAAACTAAAGTATTGTTTTTTACACTGTTTTGAGTTTTTTAAGCAAAAATAATGTTTTCTAAATGAGGGTACGTTCCTTAGGGCTAATACGGCTCATGCTTGCTTCGGAAGGGGTCCTTTACTTATTCTTAAAAAAAAATTTTTTTAAATCAATAAATAAAAAAGTTATGAATTTTTAAAAATAGGACTCTTATTTTTGCCCACCCTATATATATATATATATATATATATATATATATAATTTTTTTTTTTTCAAAATATGCTCAATAGAGAAAGTCCTGAACGAAACGCATAAGCGTCGAAATGTAGGTTGATTCGTGTAGACTGTTTCGAATGTTTAGTTAATTTTTACTTTATATATATATATATATATATATATATATATATATATATATATATATGGGCTGAAGATCAACTGGATATTAAATCGTTCTCAAATGTAGACAGTCATCATAACATTGGCCATCAAATAAAATAAAACAATTAAAATAAAACAAAAAATTAAAATTAACTTTTTACGATGTTGTAAAAGTAGTCCCAATTCACCGATCAACTTACACCTACCACTGCCCGCCTCCAATATATATTGTAAGGGTCACGGGGTCAATTACGACATATGCATAAAATACATACACATTTACTCTATGGCTCACCCAGACATTACAAATACAAGGCAAGTTTAACCATGTATTCGTGCGCACATTCTCCCGACGATGAACACATGGATAGAGATCCAACCTTTCACACACACACATCTCATCTTATATTAGTTGTTTACATACACAGATTATAGAGGAACCATTTGAAATAGTGCATTTACTCAATTACATATTTAAATATATCTCTAAATTAATAAAAATTATATGTAGATATAAGAGAAAATATATTTTGAAATTTACAACTACTTAAAACAATGTCAATTTTAGTTATATTGAATTATATTAAAAAAAACAGACCCGTTCTAATACTAAAACGGATAGATAGATAGATAGATAGATAGAGAGAGAGAGAGAGAGAGAGAGAGAGAGAGAGAGAGAGAGAGAGAGAGAGAGAAAGAGAAGTAAAAATGAAAATAAATATTGTAAAAAATTAATATCTATTACGTCAAGGTGTTTAAAATAAAAGAGATTTATTTTTCTTCCTTAAGCCATGTCTTTTCAAAAAATGAAATCTTATCATCAGAGGAATGCTAGAAGATTAGTTGGTAGGTGAATTACCGAAAGTCAAAATTTGAAAAGATATAAATATAAGATACATACAAATATAGAAAGTATAGAAAATGTCCAATGCGGAGAGAAGAGGTTGAAAATATATGAAAAATGATCAAATTTTTCCTGGATTTACCATCATTTGAACCGGCTGCTACAATTTTCATGACGCCTTCAACCGTGAACTTTTTAATATATTTTCAACCTTTTCTCTTTGATTTGGATATTTTCTATACTTCCTATATTTGTATTTATATTATATTATATTTATATTTTGTCAAATTATGACTTTCGGTAATTCACCTACCAACTTATCTCTCTGTATTACTCTGATGATAAAATTTCATTCTTTGAAAAGCGATGGCTTAAGGAAGGAAAATAAATCTCTTTTATTTGAAACACCTTGTTTTGAGCAACTGAAGACGTAATAGACATTGTGTTTTTAAAATCTTTATTCACATCTTTAACTCGTCTATATAATTGCTCTATCTCGTATATCGAGAATCAGTTCTTTTATGATAGATTCTAATTTAAATTATACATAATATCTTTATTTTCCTGTTCTTTACTTGATATATATATATATATATATATGGGAAAAGAAGGATGAAGGTAATCCGACTTAGTCGGAAATGAAAAAGGAAAAACCAAAAAGGAAGTTTTTATGTGTTCCTCAACGTTTCGTCTTTATTTGTAAGACTTCTTCAGGATGATAATATTAAGAAAAATGTCATGCAATAATGGCTACTATTTCCTCCCTTCAATCCACCATGTACACCCTATATGTCCACGTACTTGCATGACATTTTTCTTTATATTATCATCCCGAAGAAGTCTTACAAATAAAGACGAAACGTTGATGAACACATAAAAACTTCCTTTTTGGTTTTTCCTTTTTCATATATATATATATATATATATATATATATATATATATAGAGAGAGAGAGAGAGAGAGAGAGCTGTTTATAAAAGAGTGCTCAATAAAAAATATAGAGCTGTATTGTGAATGCTTTTATTCAAACATGTACAAGGTCTGCTACACTGGCATGTCGATGTTATCGATCTACAGTTCTCAAGAGCTGAGGTCTCATCAGGCAGAAAATTATTTTTTGATTCAACCTGGTTGCTGAATTCCAGGGAGAATGAAGTCAAGCAAAAAAGAAGAGGAGAAAGAGATAAAAGTCATGTGACCGATTTTAAAATATGATTGCCGTTAGAAATTACTATTTTCTTATTTTTATTTTTATCTTTTATATATTTTATATATCCAACGCTGAGCTGGGGTAGAAAGGGGGGGGGGCGAGGAAAAGAAAAAGAAAAGAGAAGGGAAAGGAAGAAAGGTACAATTGCCGTTAGAAAAGTTTAATTTACAGCTATTTATATTTTTATTTTTATTGAGCACTATTTTATAAACCCGGTTTGATTCCCTTTGGATTTCTACCCTGTGGATTTTTATCCTACCTGGATTACTATATATATATATATATATATATATATATATATATATATATATATATATAAATATGTTAGGTTAGTGGGAGGGAACTCTAGCAGAGTGCTCAGTTATGATGGAAAAATAAACTATAACAGCGTAATATTTACTTATGCATGTATTACAGAAGATCAGAACAACATCAGTACCGTCGGTTTCGATTCTAAACAAAAGGAAACTATAATGTATCTCTTTTACCAGACTCTTTTCAGCCTCTGTTTATATCTACCTCCCTGGAAAATAGAGTCCCTCATCTTCTGTAATATATATATATATATATATATATATATATATATATATATATATATGAGTGTGTATGTGTGCATACAGTCCACACTGCTGTTAAAGTTTCCAAAAAAAGTGATTCCGTAATTCTAAATTGACAGCTACGACCCCCCATCAACGTCCGCCCGCCGACTGACATCTGTCAATTCTTTCAAGGAGGAGATTTTCTTGCTGCCAATTATAATTCCAAAACCTAAGTGGAATTTGATGGAACTGTGCAAGCTGTTCACCATAGCCATTTTGGAACTGGACAGGATAAGAGCAAAAAGTAGCTAATCTCTCTCTCTATCAAAATCTTTCGACTTTATTCATATAAATATATCAACTTTATCATTTATTCGTATGAATATATATAAACACTTTGGTAATTTTGATACAAATTTATTCATCTTTTAAATGAGACCGTAAAAGAATGAAAAGAAAGAAGAAATCAATTCATATACGAGGCCTGTCTAAAACGTATCCGACCTTAGGCCAGAAAAAATATTTCAAATACGTGACGAGGTTGGGACCCTAATCACCTCTAAAGTAGGCCCCTTGTTCTTGCACACACTTAGACCACCGATCCATCAACTGCCGGAAAACCCTCTGGAAGTCTTCTTCTGTTCGTTCCCCATTATCTCTTTTTTCGCACCCTCTCAACAACAGCTGCACTCCGAGTAGTTTGAGGCTGCCAGAACGCTGGTCGACCATTTTTGAATCGGTTGTAACACTCTTTAATTTGTGTTACACCTATCGCATCTTCTCTTGATGAGCTTGCTGCTCTGGTACACCCACGACGTAAATTCACTAGACCAACCCGACAATCTGCCGAATCCCACCCATTCACTGTGGAGGTCCCCATATGCCGAAGAGCTTTATACTCCAAAAGCTTCTTTCCTCGTGCTTCTGAACTCTGGAAATCCCTCCCTGCTTTCCCCGACGTTACTAACATGCAGAAATTTAAAACTAATGTAAACAGACATCTCGCTGCGCAGCTCCTAATTAAGGTTGACCCCTCGCCCAAACCGTCACCCTTTTTTTCTCAGTAGCCATTTACGTCTACAGTGGCGGTCTGCCTTGTTTGGGGTGAACTATGTGAAAAAAAAACAACACCTGCTGAATCTAACGCGAGGTAATTTTACAAGTACCCAGTCATTGTCTGTCTTGTGTGAGTATTCAATTAGCCCTCATTCCGGATATAGAGGCTATTTTAATTAGCATCAAGATCTATTATAGACGCGATTTTATCACGGAGATCGTTTATGAAGATCACGAATGATATAGATCCAAATATCGACCTTAAGATCACACCCGCATTCATGTGGTATTCTTTAGATGCATGTCAATGGAAAATGAAACGAATCTTTTTTTAGTTAAGGCAGATCTGATAATATCTGATAATATTTGATAATATCTGATAATATCTGATAATATTTGATAATATCTGATAATATCTGATAATATTTGATAATATCTGATAATATCTGATAATATTTGATAATATCTGATAATATTTGATAATATCTGATAATATCTGATAATATCTGATATCTGATAATATTTTATCATATCTGATAATATCTAATAATATATAATAATATTTTATAATATCTGATAATATTTGATATTTGATAATATTTGATAATATCTGATAATATTTGATAATATTTGAAAATATTTGATAATATGATAATATCTGATAATATTTGATTATATTTGATATTTGATAATATTCGATAATATCTTATAATATATAATATTTTATAATATCTGATAATATCTAATAATATCTACTAATATATAATAATATTTTATAATATCTGAAAATATCTGATAATATTTGATAATATTTGATAATATCTAATAATATTTTATAATATCTGAAAATATTTGATAATATCTGATAATATCTGATAATATATAATAATATTTGATAATATCTGATAATATTTAATAATATATAATATTTTATATCTGATAATATTTGATAATATTTGATATTTGATAATATCTGATAATATTTGATTATATTTGATATTTGATAATATTCGATAATATCTGATAATATATAATAATATTTTATAATATCTGATAATATCTAATATTATATAATAATATTTCATAATATTTGATAATATTTGATAATATTTGATAATATCTGATAATATCTAATAATATATAATAATATTTTATAATATCTGAAAATATTTGATAATATCTGATAATATCTGATAATATCTGATAATATATAATATCATTTTATAATATCTGATAATATCTGATAATATCTAATAATATAAAATAATATTTTATAATATCTGATAATATTTGAAAATATTTGATAATATTTTATATTTGATAATATTTGATAATATTTGATAATATCTGATAATATTTGATTATATTTGATATTTTATAATATTTGATAATATCTGATAATATATAATAATAATTTATAATATCTGATAATATCTGATAATATTTGATAATATCTGATAATATATAATAATATTTTATAATATCTGAAAATATCTGATAATATCTGATAATATCTAATAATATATAATAATATTTTATAATATCTAATAATATTTGATATTTGATAATATTTGATAATATCTGATAATATTGGATATCTGATAATATGATAATATCTGATAATATCTGATTTTTGATAATATTTGATAATATCTGATTATATTTTATAATATCTGATAATATCTGATAATATTGAATATTCCTTAGTACCGCATAATCAATTTTACAACTATCTCTTTCTCTTTCTCTCTCTATCTCCTTCTTTCTCTCTATCTCCTTCTTTCTCTCTATCTCCTTCTTTCTCTCTTTCTATCTCCTTCTCTCTCTTTATCTCCTTCTCTCTATCCTCTCTCTTTTTCCTTATCTCTCTTTTTCCTTCTCTCTCTTTTTCCTTCTCTCTTTCCTTCTCTCTCTCTCTTTCTCTCTCTCTCTATATATATTACTTTTGATCATACCACAACGCCACTGAGACATAAGGGGCAACTGTGAATTAAGGGACAGAATTTATATCGGCATCGTAAGTAGGGAGTTCTTCGGCGAGTTGTTTGTTCACATTACATTTAAACTTCTGCATGTTGGTACTGTCGGGGAAACAGGAAGCAGAAAGGGAATTCCAAACGTAAACAGTTCTGAGGAAAGGAGTTATTTGAGTAGAAAATCATCCTGCATCTGTGGACCTCAACAGTGAAGGGGGTAGCATCTTACTGGCTGACGGGTTGACCGGGGGTATTGACGTAAAGGGGGCACCAGTGCAGCACATTCGTCGGGGTATATTCCATTAAAGTATTTGCAAAACAAACACAGGCAGTCAACATTGCTGCGATTGGACAGAGACATGAGCTGGTTAGATAATGTGGGATCTATAAGATTAGAGACTCTTTATATATTATATATCTATATAATATATAATTGTCCACGGACGCTGGTTAGTACCACTTCACGACGTGAGACAGGTCTGTTGGAATTGTAATGTGACGGAAGGTTGTTAAGGATGGGAGACAAAGCCGCTGGAGAAAGATATTGCGCCCATTTAAAAAAAAAAAAGTCTTGTATTTTCTTATTTATAACACCGGGCGTGGCCATGAAGTCCCTCTAACAACAAATATTTGCGCCAGAAAGGTGCATACGTTTGCTAGTATATAAAACTTCATAATCGAATTCTATTCTTTATTTGTTTTTCTCGTCATTATTCTTGGTTTTCTGACGATACTTTAGCAGCAATAGAAAATAGATATCACCGAAATGATTTTTGTCTCCTCAAAGAAATTACCAATAACGCAACACATGAAACAAACAAAAAACAAACAGACAAAAAAACAAAAACAAAAAAAACACAAAAAAACAAAAAAACAAAAAAACAAAAAAAAACAAAAAAAACAAAAACAAAAAAACAAAAAAAGAAATTACCAATAACGCAACACATGAAACAAAAAAAAAACAAACAGACAAAAAAACAAAAAAAAACGCGCGAATCAATTTGAAACGTCATTAACTTTCTACACCAAGGCATTTGTTTTTCTTCTCCAAAATTATTATCTCAAACTATTTAATAAGAAGGAGGGGGGGGGCAATTACTCCTTTGTTATGTTTACGTTCGTCCTCGCGTCTCTATAGGAGGCTCTGTAAGACGGTCCTATCATGTCGGGTTGAGCCGGCTTCTTCCGGAGGGGAATGTTCTAGAGAATATTAAATTTAAAAGCGGTCCCCAGTTGCATGCGTAGTTTTTGATTTACCCCCCTTGCAGGAGGTTAGGCAAAAAGTTAAGTGGGATTTCAAAAAGCCAGCGCACACGGTGAAGCACACGTTGGTTTACAAAAATGCCAGAGCAGCCCCGTCAACATTGACCGGTAGAGGCGCCTGGTACAATTAGCTATAAACAAACCCCTTCTTAGAGAGAAGGTAATGCTTGGATGCCGCTTAGACGAGATGATTTTAATGACGTTAATTTTTTGCAGTTTTTTTTCTCAGGGAGGTGTCGCCATTCTGCCACATACAGCGATTGGTATTCTTAAATAGTCCCCCATCTTGTACTGACTAGATTCGACGTTGCTTAACTTCGATGATCTAACGATAAATTGTGAGTATTGATTTACTCCTCTCCATGAGTTAGGCACAAGGCCAGTTTTTATCTTACTCCCACAAGTAAGATGTGACCCAAGGTCGGGTCGGGAAAGTGGGGTTTAAAAATTGCCTGGGCAGCCCCGTCGGCATTCCCCGGTAGGGGCGCCTCAGGCAGTAAGCAATAAACTTACTCCTCCCCAAAGAGGGGAGGCAAAGCCTGGGAGGGTGGACCTCCTAGAACTGCACAGGACATACCCATAGACCGGCGTAAATCAAGACACGAAGGCCAAGACAATACCAATCTATGGGGTGCAGTATCCATCGGAACAGATACTACACTTTGATCTTAGCCAAAAGGCCAAGAACCAATTGTGAGTAGACGTGATTATATCGTATATATCTGTCAGTCGGTGTGTCTGTCACACTTAAATTTTAAATATCGTCGTTGTACACGTATATTAAATGGACACAGCGCATTCAAGAAGCGTCCAAGCAGTTATATAAGAGACTCTGTCTATCGGTTTGTCGGTCGATCGATTCGTTTATTGGTCTGTCACGCTTCCGTTTTAAATAAAATTCTTCACCACTAAACGCTCACCTTGAATGGGCGCATCATACTTAAGCTGCGTCCACTTATATATCTCGAAGAGACTGACTGTAAATCAGTAGGTGCGTCACGCTTACGATTAAAATGACCCTTTTTTATCGTTATACCCGCATATTTAATAAACGCAGCATGTACACGAAGTGTCCAAGCAGCTCTATAAGAGGCTATGTCTGTCCGTCTGTCTTTTAGTCGCTCGTCCGTTGGTCTGTCACGCTTCCGTTTAGAAATAGCATCGTTCATCGTTAAATTCTCACCTTAAACGGACGCTTAATATTTTAGCTGCGTCGAATTATATCTACAAGATTCTGCCCGTCGATCCGTACGTCTGTCACGCTAAACTTTGTATGACCCCTTTTTCATTACTTAATGCACGGAGTGAAGAAACACATCACATTTTAGAAGCGTCCCCTCAGTTCTCGAAGAGGTTCTGTCCACCCGGTTCATGGATCAATAAACCGATCTGTTGGTCAGTCACGCCTAAGTTTTAAATAGCATTATTTATCATTAACTGTTTCACGTTGAATGGGCGCATGATATTTTAGTTGCGTCTGATTATATCCCCGAAGAGACCGGTCGTCGATACGCACGTCTGTCACGCTTAATGTTGTAATAGGATTTTCATCGCTTAACGCGCAAATTAAATGGACGCGTCATATTTTAGTTACGTCTAAGCAGTTGTATGAGTCCGTTCGTCGTTTGGTAGATCGGTCGGTAAGTCGGTCACGCTCTCGTTTTAAATCGCATACTTCATCACTAAATGCTAATCTTGAATCGACGCATCATATTTTAGTTGCGTCCAATTATATCTAGAAGAGACTAGCCGTCGAACGTCGGTCTGTCACGGTTACGGTTGACAAATCTTAACTTATAAATGGTTTGATTTGTCGTTGAAATTTACTATGAAATAGTATATTTCTTAGTCTGTCACGGTTAAGTTTGAATATTTTGTTGTTGCGTCAACGCGTCTCTATGAAATGTTTTCTCATTTCATCCATCTGTCGGTCTGTCAGGCATCAGTATGAAATAGAACTTTTGTCGGTCTGTCAGGCATCAGTATGAAATAGCATTTTTGTCGGTCTGTCACGCTTCAGTATGAAATAGCATTTTTGTCGGTCTGTCACGCTTCAGTATGAAATAGCATTTTTGTCGGTCTGTCACGCTTAAGTATGAAATAGCATTTTTGTCGGTCTGTCACGCTTAAGTATGAAATAGCATTTGTGTCGGTCTGTCACGTTTCAGTATGAAATAGCATTTTTGTCGGTCTGTCACGCTTCAGTATGAAATAGCATTTTTGTCGGTCTGTCACGCTTAAGTATGAAATAGCATTTTTGTCGGTCTGTCACGCTTAAGTATGAAATAGCATTTTTGTCGGTCTGTCACGTTTCAGTATGAAATAGCATTTTTGTCAGTCTGTCACGCTTCTGTATGAAATA
Source organism: Sepiola atlantica (assembly GCA_963556195.1). NCBI lineage: Eukaryota > Metazoa > Mollusca > Cephalopoda > Sepiida > Sepiolidae > Sepiola > Sepiola atlantica. Next base: position 16,055,207 of record OY744534.1, read on the forward strand.
GCATTACTGTCAGTCTGTCACGCTTCAGTATGAAATAGCATTTTTGTCGGTCTGTCACGCTTCAGTATGAAATAGCATTTTTTTCGGTCTGTCACGCTTTAGTATGAAATAGCATTTTTGTCAGTCTGTCACGCTTCAGTATGAAATAGCATTTTTTTCGGTCTGTCACGCTTCAGTATGAAATAGCATTTTTTTCGGTCTGTCACGCTTCAGTATGAAATAGCATTTCTGTCAGTCTGTCACGCTTCAGTATGAAATAGCATTTTTTTCGGTCTGTCACGCTTTAGTATGAAATAGCATTTTTGTCAGTCTGTCACGCTTCAGTATGAAATAGCATTTCTGTCAGTCTGTCACGCTTCAGTATGAAATAGCATTTTTTTCGGTCTGTCACGCTTTAGTATGAAATAGCATTTTTTTCGGTCTGTCACGCTTCAGTATGAAATAGCATTTTTGTCGGTCTGTCACACTTCAGTATGAAATAACATTTTTGTCGGTCTGTCACGCTTCAGTATGAAATAGCATTTTTGTCGGTCTGTCACACTTCAGTATGAAATAGCATTTTTGTTGGTCTGTCACGCTTCAGTATGAAATAGCATTTTTGTCGGTCTGTCCCGCTTCAGTATGAAATAGCATTTTTGTCGGTCTGTCACGCTTAAGTATGAAATAACATTTGTGTCGGTCTGTCACACTTCAGTATGAAATAGCATTTTTGTCGGTCTGTCACGCTTAAGTATGAAATAGCATTTGTGTCGGTCTGTCACACTTCAGTATGTAATAGCATTTTTGTCGGTCTGTCACGCTTCAGTATGAAATAGCATTTTTGTCGGTCTGTCACACTTCAGTATAAAATAACATTTTTGTCGGTCTGTCACGCTTCAGTATGAAATAACATTTTTTTAGGTCTGTCACGCTTCAGTATGAAATAGCATTTTTGTCGGTCTGTCACGCTTCAGTATGAAATAGCATTTTTGTCGGTCTGTCATGCTTCAGTATGAAATAGCATTTTTGTCGGTCTGTCACGCTTCAGTATGAAATAGCATTTTTGTCGGTCTGTCACGCTTAAGTATGAAATAACATTTGTGTCGGTCTGTCACACTTCAGTATGAAATAACATTTTTGTCGGTCTGTCACGCTTAAGTATGAAATAGCATTTTTGTCGGTCTGTCACGCTTAAGTATGAAATAGCATTTTTGTCGGTCTGTCACGCTTAAGTATGAAATAGCATTTTTGTCGGTCTGTCACGCTTCAGTATGAAATAGCATTTTTGTCGGTCTGTCACGCTTCAGTATGAAATAGCATTTTTGTCGGTCTGTCACGCTTAAGTATGAAATAACATTTGTGTCGGTCTGTCACACTTCAGTATTAAATAGCATTTTTGTCGGTCTGTCACGCTTAAGTATGAAATAGCATTTTTGTCGGTCTGTCACGCTTCAGTATGAAATAGCATTTTTGTCGGTCTGTCACGCTTCAGTATGAAATAGCATTTTTGTCGGTCTGTCACGCTTTAGTATGAAATAACATTTGTGTCGGTCTGTCACACTTCAGTATTAAATAGCATTTTTGTCGGTCTGTCACGCTTAAGTATGAAATAGCATTTTTGTCGGTCTGTCACACTTCAGTATGAAATAACATTTTTGTCGGTCTGTCACACTTCAGTATGAAATAGCATTTTTGTCAGTCTGTCACGCTTAAGTATGAAATAGCATTTGTGTCGGTCTGTCACACTTCAGTATGTAATAGCATTTTTGTCGGTCTGTCACGCTTCAGTATGAAATAGCATTTTTTTCGGTCTGTCACGCTTCAGTATAAAATAACATTTGTGTCTGTCTGTCACGTTTCAGTATTAAATAGCATGTTTGTCGGTCTGTCACGCTTCAGTATGAAATAGCATTTTTGTTGGTCTGTCACGCTTCAGTATGAAATAGCATTTTTGTCTGTCTGTCACGCTTCAGTATGAAATAGACATTTTTGTCGTTCTGTCATGCTTCAGTATGTAATAGCAATTTTGTCGGTCTGTCACGCTTCAGTATGAAATAGCATTTTTGTCGGTCTGTCACGCTTCAGTATGAAATAGCATTTGTGTCGGTCTGTCACGCTTTAGTATGAAATAGCATTTTTGTTGGTCTGTCACGCTTCAGTATGAAATAGCATTTGTGTCGGTCTGTCACGCTTCAGTATGAAATAGCATTTTTGTCAGTCTGTCACGCTTCAGTATGAAATAGCATTTTTGTCAGTCTGTCACGCTTCAGTATGAAATAGCATTTTTGTCGGTCTGTCACGCTTCAGTATGAAATAGCATTTTTTTCGGTCTGTCACGCTTAAGTATGAAATAGCATTTGTGTCGGTCTGTCACACTTCAGTATGAAATAAAATTTTTGTCGGTCTGTCACACTTCAGTATGAAATAGCATTTTTGTCGGTCTGTCACGCTTCAGTATGAAATAGCATTTTTGTCGGTCTGTCACGCTTCAGTATGAAATAGCATTTGTGTCGGTCTGTCACGCTTCAGTATGAAATAGCATTTTTGTCGGTCTGTCACGCTTCAGTATGAAATAGCATTTTGGTCGGTCTGTCACGCTTCAGTATGAAATAGCATTTTGGTCGGTCTGTCACGCTTCAGTATGAAATAGCATTTTGGTCGGTCTGTCACGCTTCAGTATGTAATAGCATTTTTGTCGGTCTGTCACGCTTCAGTATGAAATAGCATTTTTGTCAGTCTGTCACGCTTCAGTATGTAATAGCATTTTTGTCGGTCTGTCACGCTTCAGTATGAAATAGCATTTTTGTCGGTCTGTCACGCTTCAGTATGAAATAGCATTTTCGTCGGTCTGTCACACTTCAGTATGAAATAGCATTTTTGTCGTTCTGTCATTATTAACGTTTGAATAGTTTATTCCTTAGTTTGTCACGGTTAAGTTTGAAATATCATTTTTTGGTTGCGTCTCTATGAAACGTTCTGTTCTTCTACGCATCCATCGGTCCGTCACGCTTCAATTTTAAATCAAATATTTATAGCCAAAAGCGCAGATTGAATGGACGTATCTAAAGGACAGCCTTTTGGAATATTTTTATCGCTGCATTTTTATCTCTGTCTGACTTTACGTTGCAGAAAAAAAAATGGCCGAAAAAACTAATCAAATTTTGTCGGCTTTTCTAATTTACTGAGTTTTTTTTTGACGAAACAGAGAAAATTAACAGCAGTTTATGACTGTGGATATAAATATATTTATTTCGGGAGAAACAAATTAAAACATTGATTTATTAATTCAATTTCTTGAGAATGTTTATCTCTTATTCTGAAAAGATAAAATATGAAGAGAATTTACAGGGTGTTTTAGACAAATTTGACAATTTTCGGAAAATAAAAAAAGTGCTATCTTTGCCAATAATTAATGTATTCGCCAAATTCAAAATGCATCTCTTAGAGGACATTCTACCGTTCAAAACTCACAAAATAAAACGTTCTGAGTTTTCACTCCGTTCTCCAGTCAGAATTAAACATTGAAAACACGGCGTTTACGATGCACTCTAAGATACGCCTGAACACTTGTTTGATTCTGGCAATCAGCGTGTCCTTCGGGTTAAAGGTGGTACAGTTGGTGTTTTTCTCAACTGCGCTCCAAACATAATAGTTCATGGGTTTCAATCATGCTAGTTTGGAGGTCATATGTTTGGACTGATGAAGTTGTTAAAGTTCTCAGATAGCCACTTCAGAGTTTCCAGGGGGTAACACGTAGCTGAGTCCTGCCGCCACAGATCTGACACCCCGCAGCCACCGTCTTCATCCAGCGCTTGACAACAATGAACAGCAACTCAATATTGTGAAAAAAAAATAATATGGGCGGTCGTGCCTATTGAGTGGGTGAGGCCTTCAGGGGGGGGATATATACCCAACAAAGCAAAATTGGACGAGGCCATTTTTGGTTGAGAGAGGAGAGGTGGTGCAAGAACCTATATCTAGGTTCTGCCTTTTCTCAATTAGGTGGCTGATCTGATCTGAGACCTCGGGGCGATCGGTGGCGGTGTGCCGTCGCCTGTGCCGTCGCCTGTGCCGTCGTCACCATTGGACAAACTGTTACGTTGCCGAAGGAACTTCAAGCCTGAGAAGTTCTTTCGGAGTCACGAGTCAACCCCCCCCCCCAACGAAACGGCGTCAGTTGTACAACTTTGCTGCATCCAGAGACTCAATTGTTTTACCAGACCCAATTGGGTGGGTCGCTGGAGGAGCAATTCTTTAGCAAGACTATTCCCCTTTACGACTACTGCCTCGCCCCCCTTCAGGGTACACCCGGGTTATATTATATACTAAAAAATTTATTTTATATAGCCATCTGAATTGAGTTTGGGTTCTTTTTTTCGAAGATCCTTGAAAACACACTCAAGGACCATCACAGTTTTAAGAAACGTTGTTTTCATGGCGGGCGTGACATTTTGCGGCTGTAGGTCAGCCACCTGTAGTTTTACGTGCTTTGAAACTACTTTCTTAAAAGATCCAGATCATCTCTGGCTCAATTCGGTGTTTGACCTTGTTGAGGAGTTATCGACCTTCGTAAGAAAGTATTTTCGGGCCGTGTCGATGTGTAATTGGCCCTGGCTACTCTTTGGCTAAGATCAAAGTGTAGTATCTGTGCCGATGGATACTACACCACATAGACTGGTATTGTCTTGGCCTTCGGGGCTTGATTTACACCGGTATATGGGTCGGTCCTGCGCAGTTCTAGGAAATCCACCCTCCCAGGCTTTATTGCTTACTGCCAGAGGCGCCCCATACCGGGGAATGCCAACGGGGCTGCCCAGGCAATTTTTAATGGCCAGAGTGCTCACTTTCTCGTGCGCTGGCTTTTCAAATCCCACTTTCCCGACCCGACCTTGGGTCACATCTTACTTGTGGGAGTAAGATAAAACTGGCCTTGTTCCTAACCTCCTGGAGAGGAGGTAAATAAATACTCTTGTATGAGAATTAGCGGACACCCATGTTTAGCACTTTCTTCATTGTCGCCACTCAGACGCCCAACAATTTAATTTACCAAATTTGGTAAAAAGTAAAACAAATTTGCTTCAGTTACCATGTCGAGAAAGCGTTAGGGTTAGGGTTAGGGTTTAGGGTTTAGGGTTAGTCAAAATCTACACAGGAGAGGATACAGTAGCCCAGCACCTGTTCAATTTTTCCTTGAATTGCTGCGTCGTTACAGACCAATGAAAATTCCAGTTCAAACTTAAGCATTGCAGACTAATAAAAATGCTAGTTTAAACTTAAGCGTGACAGATCAATGGAAATGATATGTCAAACTTAAGCTTTACAGACCGATTCAAATGCTAGTTCCAACTTAAGCATGACAGACTAACAAAAATGCATTTGAAAAACTTAAGTAAGACAGACCAATAAAAATGCTATTTCAAACCGTCTCATTACAGACAAACAAAAATTTAATATACAACTGAAGTGTGACAGACAGACTGATAGCTCTATAGACGTGGTTGGATTTATCTAGAATAAAGATACGCGCTTAACAATGACAATCCTATTACAAAATCGAGCGCGACAGACCGACAAAAATGCGAATTCAAGCATAGATATTACATGCCGACCAATCGCAGATCAAATAAGATTCAGGACTTCATTGGCTACAATATGTACCAGGTTGTGAGTCTCTACGATGAACACAACCGAAGTAATTTCCAAAGGTGTGAATTACATCTCTCCGTGACCGTGACTTTGATATCTGTCTGTTATATCCCAGAACTAAATGGATGCTTTCTCATAAATAATATATAAATGCCTCAATTATTTGTACGTACCGATATGAAATACATTTATTAACAAAAATATGCGACCATGGAGACTGGAACTCATTGCTGGAGGAAAACACCTGAAGGGATAAGAATACAGATGGGCATTTTCCAGGAATACCCTCTATCATCACTACCTATTATCATAGCAATTAAGTTACTCAACAAGTTACTCGGGAGGTGCAATGCCGATAAAAATTCACAGACACAAAAGAAAAGATAAACCAACTTATGTATTTTTTCTTAACATGGTTCACCCCAAACAAGGCAGGCCACCACTGTAGACGTAAGGGGCTACTGAGAAAAAAAGAAAAGGGGAGAAGGTGGGGGGGGGTCAGTCTAAATTGGGATCTGCGCAACGAGATGTCTGTTTACATTAGTTTTAAATTTCTGCATGTCAGTACTGTCGGAGAAACAGGGGGCAGGGAGGGAGTTCCAGAGGTCAGCAGCACGAGGAAAGAAGCTATTTGAGTAGAAGGCTCTCCGGCATCTGGGGACCTCCACAGTGAATGAATGAGATTTAGTTGATTGTCGAGTTAGTCTAGTGAATTTACGTCGAGGGGGCACCAGAGTAGCCAATTCATCGGAGCACAGTCCATTGAAGTATTTGTAAAACAAACATAAGGATGCTACATTGCGGCGATGGGACAGGGACTGGAGCTTGGTTGACAGTGATGGACCTATTAGATTGGCGACTCTTTTTTTGGACCTTGCCAAGGAGGGAGAGACTAGTAGATGATGCACCAGCCCAAATGTGACAACAATACTCCATGCATGGGCGGATGGTGGCTTTGTAGAGATACAGGATAATGTCAGGTGAGAGGAGTTTACTAGCACGGTAGAGGGAGCCAACCTTCTTTGCGGCAGCCTTGGGCCAGGTAGTGAGTCTCTACGATGAACAGAACCGAAGTAATCTCCAAAAGTGTGAATTACACCTCTCTGCGACCTTGACTTTGATATTTGACTGTTGTATCCCAGAATTTAATCAGTGCTAAGTTAGTTCATGATCGATATTTTGACTAAGTTTGGTGACTATTTGTCAAGTGATGTGAACGCAAGGTCGTACATAAATAAACATAGTGAGAAACCAACAAAGAAACTCGAGCGAAAACATAACCTCCTTAGCAGAAGTAATGGTTTGGTTTGGTATGGTAGTTTTGTTTTACGGCATATCAACCCTTTTTGGGTTATTTAATGCCGAATCTGGTCATTATAGTAAAAGATTTATGCTTCAAGTTCTAAAAATAAAATAAAAAAGGGGAGGGAGAAAGGGAGAGGGGCAGTTGTTTTTGTTTTTGGTTTTGTAGAACATAATTAAGTTTTACAAAAAAAAACAAAAAAAAAAAAAAACGTCAATGTAGGTGAATTTCGTCTCAGGGAGCCACAGGGCAGCCTGATCTGGTATCACCAGGCAGAAGTAATGGTAAAAATTATGAACTACGTGTTCTCACAATCCTACCTTCTCTTTTAATAAATTATTCTTGTAATACCTTTTCGACCCACCTTTACCATTATTGTAATTTGTGTTCGCCACGTACTCAACAGGTAGAACTTCTGTTGATTTTAGTTACATATTTGGAGAACTGCGTCCACTAGCAACACATGTATCTACGCTGCTAAGGCCTCTTTCTGTCGAGTTTCGCCACGTGTATCATCGGAATACGTTTGTTCTATCACGCAGCGTACCAAACCGAAGCATTCTTCTCGTGTGTGAATCTATCGAGTTCTTATAATTCCTGATCGCACTTTACCTAACCGCTGCAACTAAACAGATGTTAATAGCTATAAACATGTTACGACCACTTGAGCTTCGACTTGGGAAAAAAGCTCAAATAATTTATTTCTTTATTTGAATGTTACTTTTTCTGTCTAAGACGTCAATACGGAGGTCAGTCAATAACGAATATTAATTTTGCAATAAAACATTTACATTTTTTATCCAGAAACAAGTTTGCTTCTTTTTTAAAATATTTCTATTATTTCAAATATATTTTCCGATAAAAAAAATTCTTATATTGCTTCCATATAGAAATATTTGGACTTTGCATTTTGTGGACGATAATCTTCACTTTATTATCATGCAAAATAATGGCTTAAAACAGCGAAAATCGCTTTCCGGAAGTGACGTAAATACGTGGTGACACGAAAAAGAGTAATCAAGTCTCTTGTGTTTTTTTCTTCGGATGTGAGCAGATGTATTTTGAAGGTCTCTTCCCCTCTCCCTACATGGGAAAGGAGTGGGAGAGTCTTCTATTCTGTATTAATACCGTGTAATGCTATTATTTCGGCACTAAAACATTATTAAAACACAACGCGTAAAAATGTGATGTTATGGTTATGGTTAGGGTTAACGAAAATGTGTGCTCTTCATAGCTATAAGTATTTACTTAAGTTCTCCTGTTTTTAAAATAATATGTTTTCCTATTACTAGTAAATGAAATTCTTGTTCCAAAGACTATATTTTTCTTGACTTTGTTGTGAAACGCACGTAAAAAAGTTTTAAATTTTGAAAAAAAAATACAATAAAAGAAAAAAAGAAAAAAATAAAAAAAATAAAAAAGTTTTGTTTGTCGTAAAAAAAGATACAGTCATTCACCGAAATACGAAAATAAAAATAAAATTAAAATGAATATGAAAATTATGGTTTCGGTATGTTTTTACCTATGTTCATTGGGGTGCAACTATAAAGTTTATATACTCTGAATTTTGTAATACAACTTCATTGAGCTTGCGATTAGAAATATTTCGGAAATTATAAGGAGAAAAAAAACGACCGAAAAAAACTAATCGAATTTTGTTGGCTTTTCTAATTTACTGAGTTTTTTTTGACGAAACAGAGAAAATTAACAGCAGTTTATGACTGTGAATATAAATATCTTCATTTATTTAAAACATTGATTTATTAATTCAATTTCTTGAGAATGTTTATCTCTTATTCTGAAAAGATAAAATATGAAGAGAATTTACAGGGTGTTTTAGACAAATTTGACAATTTTCGGAAAATTCAAAGTGCATCTCTTAGAGGAAATTCTACCGTTTAAAACTCGCACACAAAAAAAAAAACGCTTTTAGTTTTCACTCCGTTCTCCAGTCAGAACTTTAAACATTGAAAAGACGGGCATTTACGATGTACTCTAAGATACGCCTGAACACTTGTTTGATTCTGGCAATACAATAAAGGAAAAAAATAAAAAAATTGAAAAAATTAAAAAGTTTTGTTTGTCGTAGAAAAATAGTTATTCACCGAAACACGAAAATAAAAATAAAATTGAAATGAATGTGAAAATTATGGTTTCGAGATGATTTTACCTTTGGGTTACAATTATAAAGTTTATATACTCTGAATTTTGTAATACAACTTCATTGAGCTTGCAATTGGAAATAATTCTAGAAATTATAAGGAGTATATGCTTTAAAATATATTTTTATAAGAACTTACAAATTTATATAAGTCAGGTTCATTTTATATTCAAATAACCATGTTTTCTTTTTTTCACAGTTCTAAAAAACATAACATTTCTGTGAGATATATTCTTCACGGTCCGTTTCTTTTGCCGTGGGCCAACCAACATTTTTATATCAATATCGTCTCTGCAACACTACAAAATCATCAGAAAAATCCACAAAGAATAAAAACTTTTTGGATTGAAATGTTTTGAAACAAACCTATACGATACAGTGGGTCATTTTTTCGCAAAAAAAAACAAAAAAAAGAGAAAACTCACATGTACGTAAAACTCACTAATTTTGAATTTTTCAGTTCAGAGCTAGTACACCCTAAAAGTTGTGTCGGCCATTTATAACTTTTAATTTAGTAATATTCTTTAAAATAGTTAATAACTTCTATCATTTATTCATAAGAATTTTAATTCACTTGAGGGTAATAATTTACTTGCCTAAATTTACATCAATTTACTTGGAAATGCCTATTTAGGTCACTTGAATACCAAACTAAGTGCAGAGCTAATCTCTTTTTACTTCATCATTTGGGAGATTGCTATATATATTCAGCCATCCATTTAAGTATTTTTAAGATTGTCATACTTCGGTGTTTCAGTAGAAGATGTTTAGTATTTATGTATACACCGTTTAAATTAACACTAAGATGAGATTAATTGCTTAGATTACTTCACTTGAGTAGTAAGTTTCTATTTAATGTGAAACTTAGAAAAGAGTTTGTCCCTTTCAAACGAAAACAGTTTATAGGTACACAGACATGATCACACTTCCGAAAGAGGATATTACATGTTTATTATTTTCTATTAAATAGTGCTAATTACCTCATTATAAAGAATTCAAAAGTATTTTTATGGAAATTAATACCTAAAACTTAATTTTGATTACGTTTCATACTTAACTCGAGTTGTGAGGGAAATATCGCTAGCATAAATACACATATTACCTCTTTACATTAATTGTATGCTTATGTTTATATCGAAGTGTGTGCATTTTTTTCTTTAGCATTTATTTGGCATTATATTTTGAATGATCATTGTTTTATTGGTTTTTCCTT
>OY744534.1:16070508-16080508 GCA_963556195.1 Sepiola atlantica
ATACATATATATATAAATACATATATATAAATACATATATATATAAATAAATATATATATATAAATACATATAAATAAATATATATATATATAAATACATATAAATATAAATACATATATATACATAAATACATATACATATATATACATAAATACATATACATATATATATACATATATATATATACATATATATATATACATATATATATAAATACATATATATATATACATATATATATACATATATATATAAATACATATATATATACATATATATATAAATACATATATATATACATATATATATAAATACATATATAAATACATATATATACATATATATATATACATAAATACATATATAAATACATATATATACATATATATATATACATATATATATACATATATAAATACATATATATATACATATATAAATACATATATATATACATATATAAATACATATATATACATATATATATATACATATATATATACATATATAAATACATATATATATACATATATAAATACATATATATATACATATATAAATACATATATATACATATATGTATATACATATATGTATATACATATGTATATATAAATACATATATATATGTACATAGACATATATATAAATATATATATATATATAAATACATATATATATACATATACATATATATAAATATATACATATATACATATACATATATATAAATATATACATATACATATATATAAATATATACATATACATATATATAAATACATATATATAAATATATAAATACATATACATATATATAAATACATATAAATATATATATACATATATATAAATACATATACATATATATAAATACATATATATAAATACATATATATAAATACATATATATAAATACATATATATAAATACATATATATACATATACATATATATATACAAATAAATAGATATATATCAATACATATATAAATAATATATAAATACATATATAAATAGATATATATAAATACATATAATTATATAAATAAATACATATATATATATATAAGTGTATATGTATAAATATATATGTATTAGTATATATAAATAGGTATGTATATGTATATATATATATGTAAATATATATGTCTCTCTTTATATACATACATATATGCTTCTCTCTTTATATATATATATAAATATATATGTCTGTCTATATATGTATGTATATAAATATATATGTCTATATATATAAATATATATATGTCTCTCTATATAAATATATATGCTTATATATAAAAATATATATGTCTATATATATATGTCTCTCTATATATTTATGTGTGTATATATATATATATTTCTCTCTATATATGTCTCTCTCTCTATATATATATAGGTCTCTATATATATGTCTTTATAGATACATATATGTCTATATATATATGTCTCTATAGATATATATATGTCTCTATATATATGTTTATATATATGTCTCTATAAATATGTTACTATATATATAAGTCTACTTCCATAATAAAAAAAATTATTATTATTATTAAATTATTATTATTATTATTAATATATTATTATTAATATATGATTATCATTATTATTATTAATTATTATTATAAATATATGATTATCATTATTATTATTATTATTATTATAAATATATTATTATCATTATTATTATTATTATTATAAATATATTATTATTATTATTATTATTATAAATATATTATTATTATTATTATTATTATAAATATATTATTATTAATAATAATAATAATAATAATAATAATAATACTAATACTACTACTAATAACAATAATAGCTACATTAGTTTTACTATCAATGCTCTCCTCCGCCGGCTCACCATGCACCTCATTAACTTCAGCTCAATGTTCAAGCATCGTTAAAAACATAACTGGCCCTCTCTGATTAACGACCTATTTTTGTTAATAAAATAACAATAATGTATCATGAAATCAATTAAAAAAAAATAAAACCCTACTTCATTAAAACTCAGCAACCTACAACAAATAGCATTACGTATAAAAGCAGTACAAATATTTTAAAATGCTTAACGTAATACAATTCATCATTTGATTTTAATTCTGGCGTATATATATATATATATATATATATATATATATATATATATATATATATATATATATATATATATCTATATGTATATATATATGTATATATATATATATATATATTTGTTATTGTTCATTTATCTATGGACGTATACGTTTCGTCTCTTTTCAATCAAGACTCATCAGCATAGAAGTACGACTATTCACCACCGGTCACACGATTCGAAACCCTGGACTACAAGTATTTTTCAACCCCAATCCAACGTCGCTAACCGATAGGCCAGTGCTGAACAGCTTATAAACAATGATAATTTTAACACATTTAAAGGCATTCAACTTCTATAAGTGAAGGAAGTATGCATATATAGCAAGTGACGTCACACTGTGTTATTACTATATATATATAAATTAATGCAACTTTAATTCCTATATAATTTTATTGCTAGCTACCATATTGCAGAATGGTTCTTGGATGTAGTGTTTAAATAGTATTATTATTATTTTTTTATTATTGTTATAATTAATGTTATTTGATATGCAAATTACTATATCATACGGTAGTCTTAGGGTAATATATTATTATTATTTTATTATTATTATTTATTTATGTATATATTAGTGATATTTTAAACTTACTTATTTCGACACTTGATTATTGGGGAAATGGTCGTATAATCAGTTCCATTGGAGAGCCATGAATATTATAACTGTCCTGTTTTTAAATCTCCGAAACAGTTACATGGTAAACAGCTGATGATCCCCGTGTTAATATTAGACGCTTAAGATCTCCTGTTTCTGTTTCACTCTTAGATAATTACCCCCTCCCTTTAAAAAAAATTTTTTTTTTTACTTATATTTTTTCAATTTTTTTTTTTCATTTATTAATTTTCCAACGAATGTTACGTCTGCAATATCTTGGATTTAGTTAGTTTGTCTGGGAATTTAAACTGCATTTTACATTTTTTTTTTTTGAATGACTCAAAGCTTCTTTAGACTATATATATTGGTTTTAAATATGATGAACGGAGTCATAGCGAGTCGAGGCAATATCAAAAGAAAAAAAAAGAGAAGAAACATTAATTATTTAATAGTCGATTAAAAACTTTTAAAAAGAATAAAAAGATCGACTAAAATTAACAGAATAAAAACTAGTTCTCAAGGTTCCTTTCAGCCGACACATTGTCAAGGGAAACGTCGGCGAATATCGCTTAAAAACGGGGAAAAGTGTAACGTGGATAGAAAAACAAAAAAAAAGGGGGTGATTGGATAACGCCATTAAACCGAAAAGGAATAAATGGACATAATAGGCAAAGTATTTTTTTTTAGAAGTCTCTAAATAAATCTAATTTGTGAGACAACTCTTTTTGCCTACAGAGCGATGGTTTTCGCATTGTAACACTCACTGCCTCCAACATCTGATTTGATTGCTAATAAACACACAGAGAGAATATCAAGTAATATCTTTGAAAACTCTGACGTAATTTTTGTTACAGACAAGCCGACAAAAAATATCTCTTATATTTTCTTTATTCATTTTAATAATTTTTGTTATGTATAACTTTATGCGAGGGAATATCGTTTTAAATGTTCGGCAGCTCACTAAAAAGTGAGGCAAGATCCGACTTTACTAAATAACAAGACAGAGAAAGAGAGAGAGAGAGAGAGAGAGAGAGAGAAAGAGAGAGAGAAAGAGAGTGAGAGAAAGAGAGAGAGAGAGCGAGAGAAACAGAGAGAGAGAAATAGAGAGAAAGAGAAAGAGAGAGAAAGAGAAAGAGAGAGAAAGAGAGAGAGAGAGAGAGATTGAGAAAGAGAGGGAAAGAGAAAGAGAGAAAGAGAGAGAGAGAAAGAAAGAGAGAGAAAGAAAGAGAGGGAAAGAGAAAGAGAGAGAAAGAGAGAGAAAGAAAGAGAGAGAGAGAAAGAGAGAGAAAGAGAAAGAGAGAGAAAGAGAGAGAGAGAAATAGAAATAGAAAAATAGAAAGAGAGAGAGAAATAGAAAGAGAGAGAGAGAGAGAGAGAAATAGAAAAATAGAAAGAGAGAGAGAGAGAGAGAGAGAAATAGAAAGAGAAAAATAGAAAGAGAGAGAGAGAGACGGAAATAAGAGTGATAGTCGATGTAATCGCGCACGTGATAGCTAGTGTCTATTTGAGGTTGTTTTGGGAATGTTCCAGGCTTACAAGGCGTAGAAAAAAAGGAACATCACAGATCGAAGGTAAAAGAAATAAAACGCACATCATTATTAATTATTATTATTATTATTGTTATTATCATCATTACTATTACTATTATTATTATAAATATTATTATTATTATTATTATTATTATTATTATTATTATTATCATTATTATTTCAATTATTATTATTATATCATATTTTATTTTATAGACATAATAAACGATGGCTTGTTATGTTGTATTAGTCAGATTGGACTTTATATTTAATTGTTCTCTTCTGTTTGCGCCTCCATCCATCATTTTCAAGCTTTGAGTCTCGCTATGAGCGATGTTTAAAACGATATAGTATTTGTAGTTGTTTGGTATATATATATATATATATATATATATATATATATATATATATATATATATATATGACAGGCGTCGATAATATGCGCTTTTATGTATGCGTCTTTATGAAGTAAACGTCTGTTGTTGTTTGGTGTTAGATTATATGGTAGATAAAAAAGCATCCGCAGATCGGGTGGCGATAATGATTGACGGACCATTGGTCAGAAATAATGACCTTTACGGGTAAACAGAAGATGAGGTTATTATATGCTTTCTAGAGAAAGTCAATTCTCTCCCCTTTTGTCGGGGATCAGTCGAAGAGGACATCCACGCAAAACGTCGCTCGTTCAGCAAAACACGTTGTCGGGGGTCGGACGAACGATTTGATCGAAATGGTGTATGGCCTAAGCCGTCTCTCTCTCTATATGTATCTCTTTCTAACAGTGTAACATAACTCTAAAAATGCAGCTCCCTCTTCTCTGTGTAATTGTAACCTTGTTTAACAAATAAATAAACGTCGACGTATGTGTTTATCTTTTAAAACATGAACATTTTTTTTGAAAAATAATTTGTCTGATTGAATATTCGTTCTTTAAATGAGTTCATTCTTTCCGGTCTACATCGAATGAAAAGACTAGTATCAGTTATACTGCATGGAAATATCTCTTGGTTTATAAACACAAAATCAAGGCAAAAATCAAGAAGACAAATCCCTATTCTTAGGCAGTGGTAAGCTTTTATATGAACATTTCATTATCATTAGTTTTAGCTGAATAATTTGATAAGAGTTGCTCTCATTTCAGAAAAAAAATGATGTTTCTTGATTTTTAAAAAACTTAAATGTAAATCAAACATAAAAGATTACGAATTTAGTCAAGTACAACAAAATAAATAGTTAAAAATAATTAATTAATAGATCATTTATTGAAATAAATTAAAATGTGGGTCGTTTTTGCCAAACGAACAAAATAGTAAGAATATGTAATGCATCAAAACAGTCATGTTTTAGGGTGAGGGGATTTATACATATATTGCTTTTACGTGCTTGTTAATCTATTTGATTTTATTATTAAGACTGTGCTGTATTTACTATCGTATCATGAAAAAAATACGTATTTTCTTTCATCTTCTGTAAAAACAAATTGTATATGTAAAAAACAACAGAATTTTTTGTAAAAATTATCAAAATTGTTTCTCCGAAAATTATTTTATTCATAAAGTATTTGATTTTGTAAAATGTTACATTTGAGTTCTGATTGTATTATTTAACTATATTTTTGTAATCAGTATTGATAATACATATTTTCCAAGCAGTTATCAGATATGTTTTATAGCACCCCCTTTGTACATATATTTTATTGGTTTTATGCTCTTGTTAATGTAAGTGTGTGTTATTATTAAGACCATAGATAATATGTATTATCGCATCATGAAGTAATAAGCAAATTGTATATATATAACAAACATAACAAATTTTGTAAAACTTATCAAAATTATTTATCCGAACAATATTTTGTTCATAAAGTATTTGATTTTGTAAAATGTTAAATTTTCTTTCTGATTGAATTATGTCATTATATTTTCTGTAATCAAGTAGTCAATATATACAAATTTACTCATGATTTTTTGAAATATCAAAAATGTGTCTAATTTATGGTGAATAAAGTGATGTTTTTTAATTTAGTTTTTTAAATATTTGTTTACTTTTTACATTTATTTTGATGTAAATAAATCAAATATTATAAGCCGCTTCCTAATAATATATATAATTGCTAAGACATGTTTTTACTAAATCTTTTCTCGGTAATTATTATTTAGTAGTAATTTTGGTCTTCACATGTCCGACTTCAGTCGTGTACCCGAGTCGCATGTTTGCCAGGCCTGTGTTATTGATCGCCTTGGTTAGAATGCAATATTTATTAAATAATCAGTTGTTAAAACAAGGGTAAACCCTCATATACATTTCTTCCGTATCTCTAAACTCTCCCTTTCGTTTTTGTATATCCCATCTCCTACTAATATTCGCTGTCCGTTCCTCTTCCCTTGCCCGTATTCGTTTTCGTTCTCTCTGCCTTTTATTTAATTTACTTCATTACAGCTTAACATTTGGTTGAATTATCACATGCTTATTCGCTTTTGAATTTAACAATCACTACCACTGTCTTACATACCCCAGGAACTAACTACCACTGTCTTACATACCCCAGGAACTAAAATAATAGACTTTGACACATCTGCTTCCTGATGTTATCAATTCTTTGAAAACTTCATTCAAGGCATATACTTCTATATTTTTTGGTGATTCATTTCACTGCCCAGAAACTCTCACTTGGATTTGAATACCTACATCTCTCAAAATGGAATTTTTTCCATGATTCAGGTGCCTGGGTTACCTGCATTTGTTTCATGCTTTAAATTATCGGATTTGATTATACAAACTTTTCTATGCTTCTTAAATCGTGATGATTTTCGTTGCATATTAAAAAAAATTTAATTGTTTTTACTTTCATGTCTTTTATATTTTTATATTTTCAAATGTTTACATTACAGTAGATTTTACTAATTTATCTGTCGAATTTTATTTGATGATAAGATCATACTTTTGAAAACGCATGGATTAAGGAAATGAAATTTTTTTTATAGTACTCTTGTTTGAAGAATTGATGATTTAATAAATATTGCATTCTATCCAGTTTTTAATCTAATCACTTATCTATTTATATATATATACATATACTATATTTATAGTACCTTAAAAGATTATATTTTTACATATAAGCCATAACTACGGTTTCACGCGCTTTAGCGATCTTCAGACTATGAATGCACAAATTTGGGGTCTAATTCAGATCATATTTGACCGCAAATTCGTTCATTAGGATCTAACGATCGCAAAAGCGCGTGAAATCGTAATTATGGCATATTAAAAACATGTAATCCATTTACGTAATTATATATATTATATATATATATATATATATATATATATATATATATATATATATATATATATAGATATATACACACCGTGAAATAAATTTCATGAGTGGCCCCATTTTATAACGAATCCTCCCCACGCCGTGGTTTGACACTGGCATCCGCCCTTGACTCGCCTCCTCACCCTTTCATCACCGTTTCCTGTCCATTAGGAACAGCCATTAAGATATACTCTAACCCTAACCCAACCCCTACACATTTTTTTGACACCCTTCGCCACCATCAATACTACCACCCACACAGTCATGATGCCGGAAACTGAACCAGTCAGATTATAAATCCTACGCAAAGAGTCGTTTGTTCGTTTGTCGGAGCCGCGATTGGCATCCCGCCATCTATTTCAAAAAACAGTTTTTAAAACACTTTCGCATAATCAGCCCGGTTAAGTCGCGGACCGAATTTCACAATTATTGCTATTTTATTTGCAATTATATTTGGGTTATCGTTTCAACATCGATCGCCAATATCCTCCATTCTATATAAAAGACCAATGTGTATTTATTCGTATGAAAATAAATATAAATCTTTCCCGTCACATAAAATCTAGCGAGTAAAAAACGTGACTTTTTTCTAGCCCCTCCTTCGGAAAAAAACATTTCACTCAGTGGCGTGAAGCGAGAAAGCAAATAGCAAGTGATTTCGGAAATACATCATTTACTCTAAAGCAAAAATTAATGATGGATGTTTTTTTTTCATTTGGTAATCAGAAAGGATAATAATAATTAACTTATTTTTGTTTCATTTTACTTAAGTCGAAGTTCTCAGAAATCAAGGGGCCCCTTCCTGAAGCTAACACGTGATCTCTTCATGAGATATATAGATATTCGAATATTCCATTAAAGTTCTCCTTTACCAGAAAAAATATTGAGTTAGTAAAGAAGTTAAGACAATTCATTGTCCTCTCCCCAATTGACCAGTTTACTATGTTATAGTATATTTGTTATATCAGCATCACATTTTTTCCAAATGGAACTATGATCTCAATGTGTCCTAATAGCAATCTTATAATGAGTACTGATTGTAATTAAGACTTTGCTTGTCTTGTCTTTTCATTGTTTTTGCATTGTTTTATATAATTAGCACTGAGGATCGTCACACGAAAAATAAATGAGGATTTCACATATATCTTGGTGTAAGCCGAAACAATTGTATGCTGAATCAAACACAAGTTTTCTGAAATGATGCGAATCCTTCAGATGGTACAAAATTGAATAAAAAATATTGCATAAAACATAGCTCTAGTCTTAAACCATTGAGCTATTACAATTGCCTTATGTTATACAAGTTTTATTTGTATATAAATTTCTAAAATAGAAATAAAAATATACATATATATATATGTATACATATATATAGATTATATATATATATATATAGATTATATATATATATACATTATATATACGTTTTATATATACGTTATATATATATAACGATATATATATACGTTATATATATATAACGATATATATATATACATTATATATATATAACGTTATATATATATAACGTTATATATATACATTATATATATACATACGTTATATATATATATATATATATATATATACGTTATATACATATACATACGTTATATATACGTTATATATTTATATACGTTATATATATATACGTTATATATATATACGTTATATATATATACGTTATATATATATATATATACGTTATATATATATATAGTTTATATATATATACGTTATATATATATACGTTATATATATATACGTTATATATATATAGTTTATATATATATACGTTATATATATACGTTATATATATATATATATATATATATACGTTATATATATATACTTTATATATATATACGTTATATATATATATATATATATATATATATATATATAATGATTATCAAGTAAGTTTGTTTGAAATTTGGACGCTGTCTTTGATTACATATAAACACTCGGATGGAGACAAATTCTGCGGTGATAATCTCCTCGAATTTTGAAATTCAATAGGTTTCCTTAATGTTCACTTTCCTGTTCGATGACTTTCACTTTGAAATGGCCGCGATATATTGCCATAAGACTTTAATAATATTGTAATAATATTGTCCAATAATTATTAACGTCCAACCGCTTGAGGATTGTCCTAGTAATGGACTCCTTGTAACGTTGTTTAATCTATGTATTTTCTGTTTCTTCTATTACTTTCTAATGGTTTTTCTTTCACTTTTTAAAATGTTTTCTATGTGTAAATATTAAAAAAATTATATATGAAAACATGAATATAATTGATTTGTCTTCTATATCGAAGCGCTTTGTTTTTCTGGTACACACACATACACACACACACACACATATATATATATATATATATATATATATATATATATATATATAT
>OY744534.1:16088008-16110508 GCA_963556195.1 Sepiola atlantica
AGAGAGAGATAGTACAGATGGAGAGAGAGATAGTACAGATAAAGAGAGAGAGAGATAGTACAGATATATAGAGAGAGATATAGTACAGATATATAGAGAGCGATAGTACAGATCGAGATAGATAGATAGTACAGATGGAGAGAGAGGGATAGTACAGATGGAGATAGATAGAGATAGTACAGATCGAGAGAGAGAGAGAGAGATAGTACAGATGGATAGTACAGATGAAGAGAGATAGTAGAATTTAAAGAGGACTACTTCATACCCGTCTCTTTAGCGGTGTAGGTATAACACCTGGGTATAGCGAATCTCCATCTTTACCTTGCTTTATGAAGTCAATCACTACGAATAAAAGTATTTGTGAAATTTCGTGAAAAATACGCCATTTAATATTTAGGAGAGTAAGTAACAACGATGAATGCATTTACGTATTGTTTTTATTAGCAACAAAAAACATACATTATTTATTTTACGTTTTTAACTAAAGCCAAACCTTTTATGTCTATTCATGCGGATCATTTAAAAAACGTCAGTAGTTTAAAACAAATATTGATGTAATTTTGATACAGCAAGTGGCTTTATGCCTTGTCTGGAGCGATTTCCATAAAATAGAGTATAGAGATAACAGATTGCGACAAATTATACTTACTGTTAATACGGCATGCGTTTTCTTTGAGTTCAGAAGATGCCCGTCATTTCTCTGCAAAAAAAAAAGAAAAGAAAATATTTTCAAAAAAAATGTGAGACGAGATTCTTGCGTGATGTGTTAATAAATTATAAACTGAAAACAATACAATTTTAGCAATAGAAAATCATGCAGAGTTTTCATATTTAATCGCTTGAGGTACAAGTTATTTACCTCCAGGGGATTAGATAGAAGGTCAAAGCATTTTTATTTACCTCCTCTCCAGGAAACTAGACACAAGGTTAGGTGTGGTTAGCCAGCACACAAGGATTAGCTCGCTCTGACTTTAAAAAAATGCCTGAGCAGCCCCGTCGGCATTTCCCGGTAGATGCGCCTCAGGCGATTAGCAATAAACTAAACCCGTCTCAAAGGTAAAGCCTGGGAGGGTGGCCATCAAGAAAGCAATTGCATCGCATAAGGTCAAAATATATAGTTTATTAAAAACTTGTACGGTTTCGGGTGGAGGCTGTCGGTAAAGTAAGGAAAACACCTTTAACCTTTTCATGCATACTATTGTTCCACAACAACAAACATAACTGTTGCCATACATTAAACTTGTCATACATTAAACTGTTGTCATACATTAAACTTGCCATACATTAAACTTGTCATACATTAAACTTGTCATACATTAAACTTGTCATACATTAAACTTGTCATACATTAAACTGTTGTCATACATTAAACTGTTGTCATGCATTAAACTGTTGTCATACATTAAACTTGTCATACATTAAACTGTTGTCATACATTAAACTTGCCATACAGTAAACTGTTGTCATACATTAAACTGTTGTCATACATCAAACTGTTGTCATACATTAAACTCTTGCCATACATTAAACTGTTGTCATACATTAAACTTGTCATACATTAAACTGTTGTCATACATTAAACTTGCCATACATTAAACTGTTGTCATACATTAAACTGTTGCCATACATTAAACTGTTGTCATACATCAAACTGTTGTCATACATTAAACTTGCCATACATTAAACTGTTGTCATACATTAAACTTGTCATACATTAAACTGTTGTCATACATTAAACTGTTGCTATACATTAAACTGTTGTCATACATTAAACTGTTGTCATACATTAAACTTGCCATACATTAAACTGTTGTCATACATTAAACTTGCCATACATTAAACTGTTGTCATACATTAAACTGTTGTCATACATTAAACTTGTCATACATTAAACTGTTGTCATACATTAAACTTGCCATACATTAAACTGTTGCCATACATTAAACTGTTGTCATACATTAAACTGTTGTCATACATTAAACTTGCCATACATTAAACTGTTGTCATACATTAAACTGTTGTCATACATTAAACTTGTCATACATTAAACTGTTGTCATACATTAAACTTGCCATACATTAAACTGTTGCTATACATTAAACTGTTGTCATACATTAAACTGTTGTCATACATCAAACTTGTCATACATTAAACTGTTGTCATACATTAAACTTGTCATACATTAAACTGTTGTCATACATTAAACTTGTCATACATTAAACTGTTGTCATACATCAAACTGTTGTCATACATCAAACTGTTGTCATACATCATACATTTTGAATTGACCAATAATATTTTGTTTTGTGACAGTCAAAGACATCGAGGAATACATTGTGCCTCCATTATGCGTCGTTACATACTTTTTAGAGGTCAGCTCATCGGAAAGGAACGTGGTCCAAAAAACAATATATAGATTCTTCACTCTTTATTGTTCTGTCTAGACGATTTCAGAATGATAGTTATATAAAAAGGGAGAGGGGCGTTCGTGAAGAGGGAGGAGGAAGAGAGGGGTTCATTGATGCATTTTTGAAGGGTGTAACA
The DNA here is from genome assembly GCA_963556195.1 of Sepiola atlantica. Classification (NCBI taxonomy): domain Eukaryota; kingdom Metazoa; phylum Mollusca; class Cephalopoda; order Sepiida; family Sepiolidae; genus Sepiola; species Sepiola atlantica. Next base: position 16,090,553 of record OY744534.1, read on the forward strand.
GATAGTGAAGCGATTTGTTAGGCTGACGCGACCTCGAACCGAATTTGATTTTGTCTTTTCTTTCTTTTTTTTTTTCATTTTCTTAACTTCACTCTTTTTATTTCTCGTGCCGATCCCAAAGCGGATTTTTTCCACTTTTATTTTTATTCAGTCTGTGAAGAGATGTGGAATCGTCGAAACGCTGTTTACTTGGCGTAGACTGTAACAGTGTTGATTTGATTTTATAAATGCTCTACTCATTATTGAGCACGTTTGACAAAATATTGGTTTCATATTCATATATTTGTACTTGGTTGATTAATATATATATATATATAATAATAATAATAATAATAATAATAATATTTGTAAATAAATATTAATTATGTTAATACCTACAGATATCGATGTTTCATGCTAACGCAATCTTCAGTGCAGGAAGCTAATTCTCAACGGTCGGCGGCCACGAACCCTGATCACAAATCGCCACTGATTCGTAATCAAGAGTCTTATCCCATCGGCCATAGACAATTAATTAGTAATTAGAGAGGAATTAAAATGTAAATAGCAAGTCGGCGGTTAGATTTACCAAGCAGCTAGAGTGATCTACGAACGTGTTCGGATCGTGCATGTAGCTATGTGTACTGCTTGTTATTAAAGTCACTCAAGAGTGCCCGGCCTTGGTTGGAGGGGGCTGATAAAAATATTTGTATATACATATATATATATATATATATATCAATCGATCGATCTATTTGCCCATTCATCATTAGCCAGACTCCCAACTCTAATTCACAATTCACCCATATAGATGAAAGAATTCATTTCATCCATCCGTATGCACACTTGCTATTGTTTTTTCGCCGCATCTGATTGGATAATAATCTCTACCCTCTCCCGACATTATATTTACTGAACCAAAACAGCCTTTGAATTTTTACATGAAAATGCTTTGAAAAGAACATCGGCTTAAACAATGGTGGACAAGCGTTGATCGCATTCAGATTATGGCGCTTATAAAGTACAGGTTTTGTTTTTGTCAATATTTGATCGGGCCAAAAGCCAGTAAACTTTCTTAGTAATATTATCAAAACATATGTAACCACGTTTAATAATGCGACACTCGGAACTGGACATTGGAGAGCTTTATTGCCACACCAATCGTTGTCAGCTAGAAATCAATGGTAACCGGCTGTTGTGATAACGCGAAATCATTTGCAGCGGTTATCGAAAGAAGTGAAGCGTGATGGAAATCTTGCCTCTCAATTAGCAGAGAAGACCGATAATCGTTTCCAGCAAAAAAATCAATGGTAACGACTGTTGCGATAACACATAATTATTGGCAACGATTAACGATAGAGTTGGAAGGTGATAGAAATATAGTAAGACTCTACTCTCGTCATGTGGGCAAAACAGACGCGCACATATCCGAGGCAATGGCTGAATTCTTAGAAAATGACCTCCAGGCTGTAGTGGAATAGTATCAAAAACGGATGGTAACTTTTAATGAGCCAAAGACAAACCTACTTTCCTTCAATAACTGCAGGAAACCTCTTCAGCCACCAATTGGCATGGCAAATAGCACCCTTCCTGAGAGTTCATTATTCAAACTCCTCGGCCTAACTTTCACAGATAACATGAATTAGAACAAATACATTGAAAACATTGCCAAGACTGCTGCAAGAAAGCGGGCTCCCTCTACCGTGCCAGTAAACTTCTCACACCTGACATTATCCTATATCTCTACAAAGCCACCATCCGCCCATGCATGGAGTATTGTTGCCACATCTGTGCTGGTGCATCATCCGCTAGTCTCTCCCTCTTAGACAAGGCCCAAAAAAGAGTTGCTAACCTAATAGGTCCTTCACTATCCACCAAGCTCCATCCCCTGTCCCACCGCCGCAATGTTGCTTCTTTGTGCCTGTTTTACAAGTACTTCAATGAATTGTGCCCTGATAAGCTTGCTGCTCTGGTACCCCCACGACGTAAATTTACTAGACCAACCCGACAATCTGCCAAATCTCATCCATACACTGTGGAGGTACCCAGATGCCGAAGAGCTTTCTACTCCAAAAGCTTCTTTCCTCGTGCTGCTGGACTCTGGAACTCTCTCCCTGCTCTCTGTTTTCCTGACATGCAGAAATTTAATACTAATATAAACAGACATCTCGCTGCGCGGCTCCTAAATTAGGTTGACCTCCTCCAAACCTTCACCCTTTTTTCTCAGTAGCCCTTACGTCTACAGTGGCGGCCTGCCTTGTTTGGGGTGAACTTGTTTTCTTTCAGATTCCAGGGAATATCACTAGTTATTGTCAGTGAGCATAATAATAATAATAATAATAATAATAATAATAATAATAATAATAATAATAATAATAATAGAGCAATCAATGATACTGATATGTGTGGAAAGTCCTAGTAAGGAAATAAAAATAAATGAAAAAAAACAACAACATAATCTGACAGTCCCGAGCCCTGGAAAAAAGACATGCGATAGTGCCAAAGAAATGGTCATGAAAAGCCAGAGAGGATGGAAAACTGAAGAGAGAGAGAGAGAGAGAGAGAGAGAGAGAGAGAGAGAGCACCATCTAGATCACAACTGGAAGACACTGCATCTTTTAAAACTCTCTAGTTTCCGAAATTCGCGAAAACTACACTCGATCCCCCCTCGATATTAACAAATATTATGGCTCGTTCATTTTCTCTGACAATTGTACAATGGCCTACGTACAATACACGTACTTTTGATAAGTTGGGGTGCACTCGAGCATAATATAGTTTTTTGACTTCGTGTTTTCGAACCAGTCATCATCAGTGATTTCTCGCTGATGAGGTTTACTGTTTTCCCTAGAATTTGAGTGACGATAAGGTTCCTAAAACATCCACAACTTTCCGTTTCGTTGATGATGATTGCTTCGTAAAGTTGGCCATGTCTGGACGCATCTGACTGGAATTGAGGTCTCCCTACCACAAAGGAAAACTATACCTGATGTAGGCGCAGGTTCCATGACCATGGGGATCATAAAGGTCGGGTTTAGAGATTGTATTTGAGTATTTATTTACCTCCTCTCCAGGAGGTTAGGCACAAGGCCAGTTTTATCTTACTCCCACAAGGTAAGATGTGACCCAAGGTCGGGTCGCGAAAGTGGGACTTGAAAAGCCAGCGCCCGAGAAGGTGAGCACTCTGGCCATTAAAAATTGCCTGGGCAGCCCTGTCGGTGGACCTCCTAGAACTGCACAGGACAAACCCATAGACCGGCGGAATCAAGCCCGAAGGCCAAGACGATACCAGTCTATAGGGTACAGTATCCATCGGAACAGATACTACACTTTGATCTTGGCCAAAATCGTATTTGAGTATCCTGAAGTCATCAGTAGAAACTGACGAGTCCATACCAGTTTCACATAGGAACGCAGGTCAGGTTAGCTCTTCTGTAAATATATTTCAACCTTCGGAAGGCTGGAACGTAAACCCGTGATAGTAGAGATCTACGTTGGGAGATGAGATTCTGGGTTTAAGCTGTGGATTTGTTGGGAGACCTTTCATGTTGAGAATGGAAGCCCCGGTATTTTACACCTGATGACAGGACACCTCTTTGGGGGTTACTCCAAGGTTCAGGTCCTTGGACTGTCAGGCGGATACGTCAGCCCAGGAAACGTTTATTTCCAGCAATCTTATCAGTGAGATGACAACAAGAATAGAGACAGAATCACTCAAGGCATCTCCAGTTGCTGCTTATACCACACTCCCACCCCAGGGGACAGCAGTTTCTTCCCCCCTTTGTCAGAATAATCACTCATAGGATGAGGACTAATTGTTAAATACAACTCTCCTGTAAAATACATGTCCGTGAGTAATTTTATATATATATATATATATAGGGTGGGCCAAAATAAGGGTCCTATCTTTAAATTTGAATAACTTGAATTTGAATAACTTCCACAAAATAAAAGTTAAACTCACCAAACTTTATGTGTGTGTAGACTGACCCTTCCGAGATTTTTTGAAATAAACAAAACAAATTTTAGCCGAAAAACACTTCTTAAAACTTACAAAAACTAAAGTATTGTTTTTTACACTGTTTTGAGTTTTTTAAGCAAAAATAATGTTTTCTAAATGAGGGTACGTTCCTTAGGGCTAATACGGCTCATGCTTGCTTCGGAAGGGGTCCTTTACTTATTCTAAAAAAAAAAAATTTTTTAAATCAATAAATAAAAAAGTTATGAATTTTTAAAAATAGGACCCTTATTTTTGCCCACCCTGTATATATATATATATATATATATAATGCAGAGTTGAATGGTTTCGGTGGGAATCCGAGTAAAAAAGCTCAATGTTCTTATAAACAGAGTATGCATAAATTTAAAGGAACCAAACTAAACACACATTAGGGCTGTCCGCATTATAAATTATTTCGAGCTAGATGGGTCTCATCAGACGCATAAACAGGAACTGACTGATTTTTATATATATATATATATATATATATATATATATATATATATATATATATACATATACATACATATGTGTGTGGGGTTCCATCAGTTCATACAAAAATTTGCGAGTAAAACACATGGCGTATGGTGAGTGTAAGCACGAAAGTAAATAACAAATCAGAAAAAAGACTCAGACATACACCGCCGCCTCAAATGAATTCGAGAAATAAATCCTCCACTTTAAAATAAAAATTCATCGGTGGGTGTTTGACTTTCTTTAGATCATCAGAAAGGATAATCATAATTCATATACGTAATTCTACGATTTCATATGCATATTCTAGTGTTATATATAGATGCATAGCGAGTGCGAACACTGGCAAAGCATACTTTTTCCTGTCATATTTGACGGAGCGGGTATAACAGTAATAGTAGTAGTAATAGTGGTAGTGGTCGTATTCGTTGTAGTAGTAATAGTGGTAGTAGTAGTAGTAGTAGTAGTAGTAGTAGTAGTAGTAGTAGTATGGTGATGAATGGTAGCGATACCTATTTGTCAGTTTTACCATCCTTAGCTGAGCCAATCAGAGACTACATTTCAGAATCTCACTTACGTCTTTGATGAGATTGAGAAGGTACGGCACCATTCCTGCGACAAAATTAAACTCGTCCTCGTTCTCCATTTCCACCATGTGGATGGTGAAGGCATCGTCATACATGCTCTCTCCGCTGGCGGCAACCTGAAAAAAAAAAATAATATGGATAAAAATAATGGACTTCATCTTCAAAATAAGCGGCACAAAATTAGTCGAAAACACGGCACTTCTGTAGAAGGGGACCCTCATCCGTTCAAATGTTTCCGATTGCGGTTTACGGAAAAGAACGGAAATAGCCGAACCGTCGCCGAACAGTAAATTACTACTGACATTCAATGAACTTTTTTCATTTTTCCCCTGATTTAAAGCTACGGTCAATAAACCCACCCCCGTCAGTGTTAAGAGTAGGTTTAATAATTTTCTTCAAATCATTAAATGAATCAACTTTATTTCTTTTGTCTTTTATTTTAGGAAGTTTTTATTGAAGTTACTTTTTGGAAGAGCTAAATTAAAAAAACAAATTCTAACCTAATCAAAATGGTGCATTTCTATTTGAATTTTTTATAATTTTCGTTTTGTTGCATGAGTCTGCTTTTAGTGTCGTCTGCCTTTTTACACTAATTTCGCGGTTTTCAAAGCTTAAAATGTCTCGGCCATTGCCGATTTGTTCCGTAAATCACAATCGAGAAATAGTAAGGCTGTTATGGGTCCCCACTTATAGAAGAAAAGTGTTAATCATTGGTAATAATAAATAGGCCATACTTTTTGTTGTATATGGATCGAAAAAAAAAACAATATAAGAACTCACAGTCCTTCAACATACCATAATGAGGGAAATGTGTAATGTTAACAGTGAATACGAACATACAAGAAAAAGATTAGCGTAGTTCAGAGAATGTTGTTTAAAAGTTGTGTTAGTGTTGCTTTAAAGTTGTGTTAGTGTTGCTTTAAAGTTGTGTTAGTGTTGTTTTAAAGTTGTGTTAGTGTTGTTTTAAAGTTGTGTTAGTGTTGTTTTAAAGTTGTGTTAGTGTTGCTTTAAAGTTGTGTTAGTGTTGTTTTAAAGTTGTGTTAGTGTTGTTTTAAAGTTGTGTTAGTGTTGCTTTAAAGTTGTGTTAGTGTTGCTTTAAAGTTGTGTTAGTGTTGTTTAAAAGTTGTGTCAGTGTTGTTTTAAAGTTGTGTTAGTGTTGTTTTAAAGTTGTGTTAGTGTTGCTTTAAATTTGTGTTTGTGTTGTTTAAAAGTTGTGTTTGTGTTGTTTTAAATTTGTGTTAGTGTTATTTTAAAGTTGTGTTAGTGTTGTTTAAAAGTTGTGTCAGTGTTGTTTTAAATTTGTGTTAGTGTTGTTTAAAAGTTGTGTTAGTGTTGTTTTAAATTTGTGTTAGTGTTGTTTTAAAGTTGTGTTAGTGTTGCTTTAAAGTTGTGTTAGTGTTGCTTTAAAGTTGTGTTAGTGTTGCTTTAAAGTTGTGTTAGTGTTGCTTTAAAGTTGTGTTAGTGTTGCTTTAAAGTTGTGTTAGTGTTGCTTTAAAGTTGTGTTAGTGTTGTTTTAAAGTTGTGTCAGTGTTGTTTTAAAGTTGTGTTAGTGTTGTTTTAAAGTTGTGTTAGTGTTGTTTTAAAGTTGTGTTAGTGTTGTTTTAAAGTTGTGTTAGTGTTGTTTTAAAGTTGTGTTAGTGTTGTTTTAAAGTTGTGTTAGTGTTGCTTTAAAGTTGTGTTAGTGTTGCTTTAAAGTTGTGTTAGTGTTGCTTTAAAGTTGTGTTAGTGTTGCTTTAAAGTTGTGTTAGTGTTGTTTTAAAGTTGTGTTAGTGTTGCTTTAAAGTTGTGTTAGTGTTGTTTTAAAGTTGTGTTAGTGTTGCTTTAAATTTGTGTTTGTGTTGTTTAAAAGTTGTGTTTGTGTTGTTTTAAATTTGTGTTAGTGTTATTTTAAAGTTGTGTTAGTGTTGTTTAAAAGTTGTGTCAGTGTTGTTTAAAAGTTGTGTCAGTGTTGTTTTAAATTTGTGTTAGTGTTGTTTAAAAGTTGTGTTAGTGTTGTTTTAAATTTGTGTTAGTGTTGTTTAAAATTTGTGTGAGTGTTGTTTTAAATTTGTGTTAGTGTTGTTTTAAATTTGTGTTAGTGTTGTTTTAAATTTGTGTTAGTGTTGTTTTAAATTTGTGTTAGTGATGTTTTTAAAGTTGTGTTAGTGTTGTTTTAAAGTTGTGTTAGTGTTGTTTTAAAGTTGTGTTAGTGTTGTTTTAAAGTTGTGTTAGTGTTGCTTTAAAGTTGTGTTAGTGTTTTTTTAATATTGTGTTAGTGTTGCTTTAAAGTTGTGTTAGTGTTGTTTTAAAAGTGGGTTAATGTTGTTTTAAAGTTGTGTTAGTGTTGTTTTAAAGTTGTGTTAGTGTTGTTTTAAAGTTGTGTTAGTGTTGCTTTAAAGTTGTGTTAGTGTTGTTTAAAAGTTGTGTTAGTGTTGTTTTAAAGTTGTGTTAGTGTTGCTTTAAAGTTGTGTTAGTGTTGTTTTAAAGTTGTGTTAGTGTTGTTTAAAATTTGTGTGAGTGTTGTTTAAAATTTGTGTTAGTGTTGTTTTAAATTTGTGTTTGTGATGTTTTTAAAGTTATGTTAGTGTTGTTTTAAAGTTGTGTTAGTGTTGTTAAAAAGTTGTGTTAGTGTTGTTTTAAAGTTGTGTTAGTGTTGTTTTAAAGTTGTGTTAGTGTTCTGAACAATTTTAGACCGTCGTTAAGATCTTTGCATTACGATTTCTGGAAAACTTCGACTGCCCGCCCGTAGAATCAAAATAGGGCGCATTGCAGTCTCGCAAGTACAATCATTTAACAACCTTGGGTCAGTGATAACATCAGATGGAAGGTGTAGGGCAGACGTAAAATCTAGACTTGCCCAATCAAAAGGTGCGTTTATGAAGCTGTCTTCTATTTCTTAGTCTCGACCATCTTGCTGGAGACCAGATTGAGGATACTCCGAGCGTATGTTTGGTCCATTCTACTTTATAGATGCGAGACTATATGTCATAAATTAAAAACTAAACTTTTTTTTTCCGTGGCGACATGGTTTATTCGCCGGATGCTGAATATCCACTGGAGGCAGTATGTAACGAATGAGAAGGTGTGGAGGCGATCTGGATACAAACCTCGGCAATTAATGCAGACTAATGAAAGGACGAATTACTTTTATCGGCCATATATATAGACACAAAGTATATATATATATATATATATAGACACAAAGTATATATATATATAGACACAAAGCATATATACATATAGACACAAAGTATATATATATATATATACACAAAGTATATATATATATACACAAAGTATATATATATATATACACAAAGTATATATATATATATAGACACAAAGCATATATACATATAGACACAAAGTATATATATATATACACAAAGTATATATATATATACACAAAGTATATATATATATATATACAAAGTATATATATATATATATACAAAGTATATATATATATATATACAAAGTATATATATATATATATACAAAGTATATATATATATATATACAAAGTATATATATATATATATACAAAGTATATATATATATACACACACAAAGTATATATATATATATATATATACACAAAGTATATATATATATAGACACAAAGTATATATATATATATATATATATATATATATAGACACAAAGTATATATATATATATATATATATATATATAGACACAAAGTATATATATATAGAGAGAGAATCAAAGTTCTCGAACATTTAGTTCTTACTGGTAGAGTGTTTGGCTGTAAACCAGTGGGCAGACCAAGATATAAGTTTATGGACAATATGTGTGGGTGGACAAGCCAGAATACAATCGGACTATTTCGTTCAATTGGACAGTGTGGAGGACCATAGTCCCTGACACCTTACGAAGGCAGGACCTTCCATGATGATGATTTCAAAAATCGATGTTTAAACTAACATTTCTAAATGATGAACTCATACAAAAGAATTCAAATGATTTAAAAATTAATTATTTTTGAGAATGTTTTTCAGTATCATTGACTTTTTATCTTCTAATTATTTCAACTTTTGATTAATTTAAACTCGATCTTGTTTTCTTTGAAATAAAATAAATATCATTAGTATTGTATATGTCATATATAAGTGTAGGTGGACACACCGAAATGCAATGTGACTATTTTCTTTTTAGAGAGAGAGACACACACAAAGAACTCGAACATTTAGTTCTTACTGGTAGAGTGTTTTGCTGTAAACCAGTAGGCAGACCAAGATATAGGTTTATGGACAATATGTGTATGTTTACGAACCAGAATGGAATTGGACTATTTCGTTCAATGAATACATAGGAAGGTGTGGTGGGCCACAGTTTCCGACACCTTACGAAGGTAGTCCCCTCTATGATTATGATAAGATCTTATTTTACTACAAATTATTATTTTCAGTTTTTTACAAGCTATTTCGGTAGCAACCTAAAAGTTATTCATCCAGGTCTGCAACTACTCATACACCACCCACCACTCACTAAACATCGTATATTCCGAAATCCGATTCCCAAGCTTCATTGGTGCACGAACAACTGACCCGTTGGCTCAGTATTTATTAGACATATTATTAAATATATAATTTCTTAACTTTTACATCAGTTGATGAAATAAAAGTTTCTCTGGAATTTTAGACTACCGTTAAGACCGTATTGTGCTACAAATATATATAAACGAATATTTATTTTATGAATCGTTAATCAGTTCTGTGCAAAATTATATTTAAGGATAATATAAATATTATTCAGCACGAAGTCGATTCCCACAACTTGAAGATTGACACGTACTGAACAGACGATAGGGTTGACCCGAGGGAATCGACCATCTAAATGTCCGTTTCTTGGGGTGAATGAGAAGTTCATAGTATCCTGAGAATAAATTTGATGGGTGAGAGAGATAGACACAGACTATCAACCGCTACCTCTGTGGAACGCGAGCGATCGTGCTGTCAGGAGTAAGTAAATACATAGTGAATTTAGATCTCCACATCGACTTTAGCCATAAAGAAAAGAAAACATCATCGTACACACTAGAGGAATGATCAACAACATTGAATACGAGTGAGAAAAATCACAGGGCATAAACAGGAACGAAGATCAGCGAGCTCCTCCGGCCGAAACGTTGATGAGGACAATAGTCCGAATATAACGAAAGCAAATCCTACCATCTCATCTCAACAGTTCTGACAAAAGGAATGAGTAGGGCGTCAATTCGACAGTCCGTCCCCCTTTCCATCTTACCCCTCTCTCAGCCTTCCTATCCCCCGTTTACCCCCCCCCCCCCCACAAATGATAATGTGGTTTCCATACCTGTCGGACTTGGGCGCCGTCCCAGCGGACTCCTCGCATTCCTTGCTCGCTGTCAGCGCAACGGAACTGCTTCCGGATGTAGTCTTCATCTACAAAAAAGGGAAATGATACCAGACAGTGTTAACAACTCATGACATCGAGATTATATATATATATATATATATATATATATATATATATATATATATATATGTCGCTTTCGAAGGGACAGAGGCGGGTTTTAGGGCTGGTGATAATTGACACGCTGACCTGATTTCTTGAGAGACATTGAAGACCCCTCTACCCCTTTACAATTTCCCAATTGCTCTTTATATATATGGCTTTTTCTTCTCTCTCCGTCATAAATCATGTAATCCCCCTATAACATTATAGATTAAATATGCTTCAAATGTCCCCCTCTCTCTAAATATGTATTAGATATGTTGTCACTCTCTCTCTCTCTCTCTCTATTTATATTTGAATTGTTGAATGGGAATTTCTCTTTTCTCAGTTTCAAAACGTAATCATCTAACTTGGATGCTTGACAATACCACAAGATTGAAATAAATTATTGCATCGATGATTATGTAATTTCGTGTTACTATATTTTATTATATATATATATATATATATATATATATATATATATATATATATATATATATTGTTGATGATTTTATTCCATTACTTGCGACAAAACATATTCCGTTTCGTTAACACTTGCAAATAGCGTCAACATCGACAGGCGACAAATGGAATCAAATGGCATAGATCTTAGATTTACCTCAACAGGAAATTGAAGATGCATTGGGTGGGGGGAGGGGGACAGAAGTGGAGCTCTGTCTATGACGGGAACATGAGACATGAGGAGGGAAGGAGGAACCCAACAAGTCATTTTTCAAAAATTGCGTGGGAGGTTTATATATATATATATATATATATATATATATATATATATATATATAACGGGGTTGGACAAAATAATGGAACACCTTGTAAATTTTGCATCAATTTTTAAACACCTATAAAAATCGAAAGAAATTACCAAAATGTTGGTTTCATTTTTTTTTTTATTCATGTTTATTTTTGTCCTGAATTAATTGGTTAAATTTATTTTTTATTTTAGATTGTCATATTAGTAAGAACACATTTAATGACAGACCTATCAGATTTCGAAAGAGGGCAGATTGTTGGTGCCGTAACGGAAGGTGCTACTATAACGGAAGTGGCTGAGATGTCGCGAAGGCGATGTCAGCCTCTGACAAAGAAGGGAAAACATCCTCCTCTAAACAAAATTCTTGAAGAAAGCCGAAGTTGTCTGAAAGAGATCGTAGAGCCCTTGTAAGGATTGTGAAGAAAGATAACAAAATCACGACACGCAAATATTTTTTCTTTATCATAGTTCACTCCAAACAAGGCAGGCCGCCACTGTAGATGTAAGGGGCTACTGAAAAAAAAGGGGAGAACAACCTAAATTAGGAGCTGCGCAGCGAGATGTCTGTTTACATTAGTTTTAAATTTCTGCATGTCAGTAACGTCAGGAAAGCAGGGAGGGAGTTCCAGAGTCCAGCAGCACGAGGAAAGAAGCTTTTGGAGTAGAAAGCTCTACGGCATCTGGGGACCTCCACAGTGTATGGATGGGATTTAGCAGATTGTCGGGTTGGTCTAGAGCACAACCCATTGAAGTACTTGTAAAACAGGCACAAGGAAGCAACATTGCGGCGATGGAATAGAGGCTGAAGCTTGGTGGATAGTGAAGGACCTATCAAGTTAGCAACTCTTTTTTGGACCTTGGCTAAGAGGGAGAGACTAACGGATGATGCACCAGCCCAGATGTGGCAACAATACTCCATGCATGGGCGGATGGTGGCTCTGTAGAGATATAGGATAATGTCAGGTGTGAGAAGTTTACAGAAAACATAGACATGAATTTTCTCTCTCTCCCCTTCCCTCTCTCATATATATATATATATATATATATATATATATATATATATATATATTGTATTTTTATGTAATTATTTTTATTGGTGATTGCAGCGTTCGTTGTTTATTTGCTTACTATTATTTCGATGATCTCACTTCCTAAGTGATTAAGATGCAGAAAATTGCATTATTAGTAACCCTCAACTTTATAGGACGCATTTTTCGTTATATATATATATATATATATATATATATATATATATATATATATATATATATATATATATAAATTTTATACGTATATAAAACGAGAAATACGTCCTATAAAGTTAAGGGCGACTAATAATGCAATTTCTGCATGTTAATCACTTAGGAATCACTTTCCTAAGTGATTAACATGCAATCGAAATAGTAGTGAGCAAAAAAACAACGAATGCTGCAATTACCAATAAAAATAATTACTTAAAAATACATTAAATATTTAGGTGATAAAAATCGTACATATTTCTAGACAAGCGTCTTGGTCTAGCGGTAAAGACGCTGGACTATAGACATCAATATCGAAGGTTCGATCCTTGTCTCAGTTAGCCATGCTGATGACGGCTGTGAGCCAGAAACACGTGTCCATGGATTACTTTTATGTACGTATAAAATTATATATATATATATATATAATATTTATTTTTGTTTATTATCTATGTACGTATACGTTTCGTGCTTTTTAATCGGGACTCATCAGCATAGAGATATAACTGTCCACTACTGGTCGTGTGATTCGAAACCCTCGATGCATTTATAGCTAGCGACGTCATGCAGTCTTAATTTAGTAAAGACCGAATCAATCTTCTAATTATCGGGTCTAAGTACAAATTTGACTATTAAAACCCAGTTAAAAATATACTAGTAAATTAAATGCAGACTTAACGTTTTTTTAACACAGTAAGATAAATGCGGACGTAATGAGTCAATGAATGTGTGTATACTATTGCTAACTGTTACCTATGATATATGCATGTAAATATTTAATAGACGGTTGATTTATGTGGCAAATGTGGTTTTACATGTGTCTAGATGATAGGTGTGCATAGATTTTAAGTTGTTTTTTATTACCTGCGGTAGATTTGAGTATACGTATTGTCTGAGCGGTTGAGAGTATGGGGAGGCAAAAGGGGGGGGGGAATAAGAAAGTCTTATTCGTTTTGCACGGCTTTAGTTTACATGTGCCAGTCGAATATGTTGGGGTAGTTGGCAGGGGGTTTCTACTCGTAGAAAAAAATAAATGACACGTTTAATGAAATTAATTTTCGACTGGCCAATTTGGTTCTGTCTTATTTCTTTAGGAAAATTGTAATTTCTTAGCTCACTCTGAAGTCCCGTCGGGTCGTGTTATATATATATATATATATATATATATATATATATATATATATATATATATATATATATATATATATATAATATTGAAAAGTCACACAATTAGAATCGTTCTGTGGGTGGCAATAATAAAGATATTTTTTCTTTTTTTTTCTTGGTTGAGACATTCTCGTGGCCAAGTTGAAAATCCGTCTAGGTGTTTTGAAAACCCCTAGACGGATTTTCAACTTGGCCACGAGCATGTCTCAACCAAGAGGAAAAAAGAGAAAAAAAAGAAAAAGAAGAAATATTCTTCTGAAGATGGTAGATTTACCGAAAGTACTCAAGTTTATAAAAAAAAATCTTTTTGAGATGAATTAATAATTTATTTTAAAAACAAATAATCTGCGTTGTGCAATGTTTTCTAAATATTTTATTAAAAAATATCTTTAATATATATATATATATATATATATATATATATATATATGTGCGTTTTTTGTACTTACCTTTGAGGGCGTGTAGCCAAAAGCCGGTGAGGACGTGTTCTATACGGGCGTAACTCTCAAAGCGTATCTCATCTCGTTCCTAAAGAATAAAAAAGTAGCATCATTGTTAGTAGCAAAAAGACCCAATTATTTCGCATTCTTACAACAAATCCATTTTATTTATTGAATGACACCAGTACATTCGCATGAGTTACCGTCTCGGCACTGCTACCTCTCACTGACACACACATGTACTCTTTGAACAATGCAAGATTGTCGGTCTCCAACCTCAGCTGAAATAAAAATTCGATCCGTGTTTCTTAAACTAGATCTCTAGTTACCTTCATAGTTGTCAAATGACTAAATTATAAGTGAAATATGCCTTTAGTACTAATTTATATGATAATAATACGTGTTCGTACGTACGTTATCACCTTCACCCACACATAAAAAATGAGATCGTCCGATCAGCAAAGATTAGCGATTAATCTGATGTCGCTAAAGTAAACGATTCCGACTATAACCACTTTAAAATGAATTGTTTAAAAAAACAATTTCATTGGCTTGCAACTAAAACAGTACACTTTTAAATAAATAATTCTCAAAAATGATATTTGTTTTATTGATTTGAAGAATTCAGCTAACACGGTCTTTTACAGTGTAATGAGGGATGTGTGTGTAAGCTTGCCAGTTGCAACATCAGGAAAATAAGCTTGAGTCAACGAAATAAGGAAGCAGATACACTTGACTATGGTCTACTGGTCAATATATCACTGACCGTTGTCTATCTCTTTTCCTAAATTCTTACTCGTATGTTATAACATAGGAGATATCAGAGATATTCTCAAAAAGGGGCCCGAATCGTTTGGGTTTAATTGTTTCGTTTTACAGTATATCACCCATTTTCGGGTTATTTAATGTCGAATCAGGTCATTTTGGTTTGGTATGGTTTGGTAGTTTTGTTTTACGGCATATCAACCCTTTTTGGGTTATTTAATGCCGAATCTGGTCTTGTTTTCTTCTCTTTTTTGTTTCTTTCCCCTTTTAATATCTGTTTCTATTTAACCCATAGTTGGGACCCTAACAGGTACTACCACTACGGGTCAGGGTGGACCTGGGAGCAATGGTAATTAAGAGGAGGCTCCACATTCCCCAAAGTCCGTAAGCCGGATCTCACCATCGGATGTAGTTTAAGGTCATATCCAGGACCGGGAGTAGGGTAGGAAAAATAAAAATAAAAAAGGGGAGGGAGAAAGGGAGAGGGGCTGTTGTTTTTGTTTTTGGTTTTGTAGAACATAATTAAGTTTTACAAAAAAAAACAAAAACAAAAAAAACGTCAATGTAGGTGAATTTCGTCTCAGGGAGCCACAGGGCAGCCTGATCTGGTATCACCAGAGGTCATTTTGGTAAAAGTTGTTATGCCTCAAGTTCTTTATATTTTCAAGTATTTATGCATGGTGTTTGGTTTGGTTGTTTTGAAGAGACATTTTTTGTTTGTTTTTGGCTCTGCAGAACATGATTGAGTTTTGCAAAAGGGTTAGGAAAAAACAATAACATCAATGTTTGGTGCATTTTTAGTCAGGAAGCTGGTATCTTCAGACAGCCTGATCTGGTAGCACCAGAGGGGATTAAGTACATACAGAAACAAAAAAAACTATTTATGAGGAGCGGAGAACAAAGAAAAGGGAGAAAAAAAGGGGTATTTGATTTGTAATGATTTGGGGCTAGGATTGTGTTTTTGTCGGAGGGGCCAGTGGAATTAGAGGTTGTATTTGTAAAGTTGTATTATAATTGATGGAGAAGATATATACTGTTTGTGTGTATATGTATCGGTAGTTATGCGCCAATTTATCTATCGATTAATTTGAGTTATATCCATTTATCTATCTACCTACCTACCTACCTACGTATGTATGTATGTAACTATTTATCTATCTATCTATTGATCTATCTATCTTTCTATCTATCGGGCTATCTATCTATATATCTATTTATCTATCAATCAAACTATCTATCTATCTAACCTACCATGCATGTTTTCCTTTGTTTCATTAGAAATTATTACAAATGTACACAGACACGTCAGAAGTGAATATACAGTGTTATTATCATCAACAACAATGCCACAGGGTCCTGATAGACACAAGTGAAGTGATATTGATACATTTACCCGTTTGTGTAATTTGGCAATGATTCGGCTATAAGATATAAACAATTTAAATCATAAAGGCTTTTAAGATATAAAAAACGTATATCATAAATGTTTTTAAAATATTAACAACTTAAATCATAAAGGTTTTAAAGATATTAAGAAAGTAAATCATAAATGCGTTATTATTAAGAACATAAATAATAAAGGTTTTAAGATATTAAGAATTTAGATCATAAAGATTTTAAGATATTAACAACTAATATCATAAAGGGGTTTACGATATTAACAACTTAAATCATAAAGATTTTAAATATATTAAGACCTTAAATAATAAAGGTTTTTAAGATATTAAGATCTTATATCATAAAGACTTTTAAGATATTAAGAACGTATATGATAAAGATTTTTAAAATATTAACAACTTAAATCATAAAGACTTTTAAGATATTAAGAACGTATATGATAAAGATTTTTAAAATATTAACAACTTAAATCATAAAGGTTTTAAATATATTAAGACCTTAAATAATAAAGGCTTTTAAGATATTAAGAACGTATATTATAAAAAAATTTAAATATTAACAACATAAATCATAAAGGTTTTAAATATATTAAGACCTTAAATAATAAAAGCTTTTAAGATTTTAAGAACGTATATCATAAAGGTTTTAAAGATATTAAGAAAATAAATCATAAAGGTTTTTAAGATATTAACAACTTAAATCATAAAGGTTTTGAAGATATTAAGATCTTAAATAATAAAGGTTTTTAAGATATTAAAGAACTTAAATAATAAAGCTTTTTATTTACATGACTAGATTCGGCATTAAATAACTCGACAAACTATTAAAAGGGTTAATTTTCTGTAACACAGACTAATCAAACCAGATATTAGATTAAAATCCGCTGTTTTGGCGGAATTTTAGCTAATTTATATAATTTAAATAGTTTATATAATTTAAATAGTTTATATAATTTTAATACTTTATATGATTTTAATAGTTTATATGATTTTAATAGTTTATATGATTTTAATAGTTTATATAATTTTAATAGTTTATATAATTTTAATAGTTTATATGATTTTAATAGTTTATATAATTTTAATAGTTTATATAATTTTAATAGTTTATATAATTTTAATAGTTTATATGATTTTAATAGTTTATATGATTTTAATAGTTTATATGATTTTAATAGTTTATATGATTTTAATAGTTTATATGATTTTAATAATTTATATGATTTTAATAGTTTATTTAATTTTAATAGTTTATATAATTTTATAGTTTGAATTTAAAAGTTTTAATTAAAAAAAAAATAACAACTAAAATGAAGTTGTTTTAGAATTATTTTTGATTAACATTGATATTTTGGATCATTTCGATTATTCGGACTACTATTCACATTTTGGATATTATTATCACAATGTTTCGACTGATCTAACCTCCGACTTTTCTCAGGTG
The DNA here is from genome assembly GCA_963556195.1 of Sepiola atlantica. Classification (NCBI taxonomy): domain Eukaryota; kingdom Metazoa; phylum Mollusca; class Cephalopoda; order Sepiida; family Sepiolidae; genus Sepiola; species Sepiola atlantica. The sequence continues at coordinate 16,108,276 of OY744534.1, forward strand.
CGTCTTATCGACCTCGGAAATCTTGATGTCGATCTCGGGAATCTGTATGAAATTTAGAACTGAGGCGATACTAAGACTATAATTAAGAATTGCATAAGACTTATACCCGGTCATGGCTGACGGAACGAGAACAATCTTCCACAATAAAGGGTTCAATTCGAAATTCCGTATAATTGTCTGAGTTTAACATAAAGATTCCCGAGTCCGAGATAACTATCAAGAAGAAGGTCGCAGGTTACATCGGATGAAACGTTGTGAGAATAACCTTCAAGACGAGAGCAGTAGTCCGAATAATCTGAATAAAGTGAAACTTCTCATTAAATTTTGGAGACATTTTTTTTTCCAATTTAAAGTAAACATGTTTCAAAATAAATTCCGGCGACAATATATCTGACATTATATATCACGTTTTGAAATCATATACTTGTACTGACGTCATATATCTTTGAGAATTGATTCCTATTTCTGACGTAGTTCTCATTATAGACTGACACCGCATCTCCATTATACTTAAAACAATATCATTATTATTAAACACGCTTACAATCAAACAATCCGTTTGTAGTATTTGTCGAATAGACTATTAATATTTATTTTCAATATCTGGAAATCACGCATTAACAAAGATGGTCGATTTTTTCCCCAATTACTTGTATTTAAACGTTGCCCTCGCGTTTGCATTATCCGGGTGAATGGGCATTGAAACGTACAGCGTTCACACACAAAAGCAGACAAAAGAAAAAATGGCGGCTTTTTAAAATCCCTTTTTTTTTCTTTTTTTTTTTTCGTTACTAGTTGCAAGGACGCATGCGTACAGCACACCGGATCCGGATGCACCGAGTGACTTTCGATACGCGCATACTCGAACAGCGCACAATTTCGTCCATACGTCCTTTTTAATTTAGCCATTGTTTTCATAAGAATTTTCCTCGGAGATACACAACAGATGATTTGTATAATACTCATCAGAGATTCCGATCGAAAAAGAAAATACAATTATTTGCATATTATGATAAATATTTGCACAGCGCGGGAAGGTGGTGCCGCGCAGTCTACACTGTTAGACTGGATTCTAGGACCAAGCACACATTGTCAGTAGATTTTTAGATTTGGACTCGCATTTTAATAAGAGATGTCGTCCGTCTATCCGTCGTTCATGCGTCAGTTTTAGATATTTTATTCACTAAACTCGCTGATTGATTGATCAAATCTTAATTTAGATGCAGTAAGCTTCTATCTATCTATCTATCTATCTATCAATCCTCTCTCTCTCTCTCTCATTATATATATATATATATATATATATATATATATATATATATATATATACAGGGTGGGCAAAAATAAGGGTCCTATTTTTAAAAATTCATAACTTTTTTATTTATTGATTTAAAAAAAAAATTTTTTTTAGAATAAGTAAAGGACCCCTTCCGAAGCAAGCATGAGCCGTATTAGCCCTAAGGAACGTACCCTCATTTAGAAAACATTATTTTTGCTTAAAAAACTCAAAACAGTGTAAAAAACAATACTTTAGTTTTTGTAAGTTTTAAGAAGTGTTTTTCGGCTAAAATTTGTTTTGTTTATTTCAAAAAATCTCGGAAGGGTCAGTCTACACACACATAAAGTTTGGTGAGTTTAACTTTTATTTTGTGGAAGTTATTCAAATTCAAGTTATTCAAATTTAAAGATAGGACCCTTATTTTGGCCAACCCTGTATATATATTTTTGTACTTTTTTACTTGGGCCCCCCACTTTACAGTCATCAACAGAAACAAGATGGAAAAAGAATTTTTCCATCTATCTGAAAGCATTTTTCTATCCCTTTTCTGAATATGTAGAAAGAAAAAGCCTTTGATTGCATTCAATTTAAAAAAAAAATTAACTTGAAGTCGGGTAGGGGTGAATTATTCAGAACACATAATTCCCGTCAATTTTCCCCAAATTTCTCAGAAAAATCATAATTTTTGAAAACGTTCTCATCATTTCTCACTGTGGGGACCTGGTGTTCTACAAAATAGATTGTATACACATTATCATTAAAAAGAGACCAATCAAAAGGTATCAAACAGTATTTTCTCGAAAAAATTTTATTATTCAAGGAAAATTTAAATTTTACGGTATTTAAGTAAAATTTTGCAGAAAATGTTCAATGAACGAACAAAAAGTAAACTTGTCAATAATACAATGAATCTATTTGAGCTTGTTTCATAGTTTAAGCAGTCGACTTGGTGTG
>OY744534.1:16115508-16120508 GCA_963556195.1 Sepiola atlantica
ATCAAATATATCAACCCAAAAACATACTTTTTTGTTAAATCTATACAATCCATCCAAGTCATACAATTTGAAAAACATAATCAGGAAAGACATCCATATCTAATATCTAAATGTGGTGATAGAACTTTAGAATAAACCAAATTAATTGGTATTAGATATCTAATATCTAAATGTGGTGATAGAACTTTAGAATAAACCAAATTAATCCATCTGAGATATCTAAAGGTCATGTCACATATATTTAGAACATTGAACCCCATCTCAAATAAATCCCTAGCTCTTATGATAAACAAATAAATTAAAAGAATTCATTGAATACAATGATTTACATTTTAATAACATGTGATTCGGACGATCATTTATAATTTTTGAAAAGGTATCGAATTTTAAAGTGGGTGTTCAGTTTCTATTAAAATATAATGTAAAATCATTTCAATTTTTGCTGTCGAAAATTTTTGCTGTTGTATTTCTGCTCAGAAGAATGACGTATATGACGTCTGATGTAAAAAATAAATGATATATCTTTATTTTAGGGGGACGAGTAGGGGTTAGTGAGGAAAGAGAAGGTGTTCACAGGAATTGGATGGGTTGGTTTTCTCTGACTGAAATCGCAAGTCAACTTACGATATCAATTTCGAGTTGATATTATATAACAATCCACCCGCAAACACCCACCGTGAAACTTCGCAGTCAATTTAGCACCCCCCCCCCAGGGATTTTATGAAGCGGCGGGGTATTTTCTTTTACCGCTAACCTTTGCGCATGGTTTTACGGGGACAAACAAGGTAAAAAAAAAAAAAACTCGCAAGCAAGTTCCGTAGAGGTTAAATAATAACTATAATAATAATAATAATAATAATAATAATAATAATAATAATAATAATAATAATAATAATAATAATAACTGCGGTAATGGTCCTCTGAAGAGAAGAATTATCTTTGAAAACTCATGAGCTGAAGACTTTAAGATACTTTGCTTGAACTTTGAATTCTAATAAAATTTGATTGACACCTTATTTTATTACTTCATTTTATATTATAATATTAATGCTATATCCAGTATATTGAGCTTCAGTTTTAATCCGGATGTTTCACTAATTATAAGATATTAGTTGACGCTTATATCTTTTGTTGGATTGCTTCATATATATATATATATATATATATATATATTATCAATTATACATACAGAAACTAAACATATTCAAAAATAAATGACTACGGATTGCAATTTACATTTTTCCAGTCTAGAGTACTACATCCTTTTTTATACGAGCACTGAAGATAGTCTCCCTAAAAATGCTCTGAACATATGAAACATTCTTTTCTCTCTCTCTATATATATATATATCTTAGTGATAGGCCGAAACAATTGTATTTACTTATATTCCAAATAATAATATAATTTCTTTTATCATATCGTAATTTGCAAATTCTTTCTTATTTTAGAAGTGATAAATTATGCGTAGATGTGGTTATAGAACTTTACATTAAACGAAATTCATATGAGATACCTAAATATCTAAATTTGGAGATAGATCTTTAGAATAAACCAAATTGATTGATATGAGATATCTAAATATCCGAATATTATGATAGAACTTTAGAATAAACCAAATTGATATATATATGAGATATCCAAATATCTTAATGTGGTGATAGCACTGTAAAAACAATTACACTACCCCAAAACACACTATAACCCCCTACCCACCCACCCAAATTTACCACCCAATCCCACCCCAACAAGTCAAGATGAATCTATAAATATACAACCACCCCTCTAAACTACCAATAACATCAAATCTCTACGTACAACCTATAATGCACAGCCTCAATAGCCTCTCAGCCATACTACCAATTCTAACATAAACCCATAACTGGGACAGCTATTAACACTGATATCACTTGGACTAATCTAATCTCAATTACTTAACCCCTCGATCACTACCTTGAACACTTAATTATTAACTGGTACTTAGTCCTTGTCATTGGCAGTAGAATAAAAAAGCCTACCATCACTTGTCGACTTATTTCGCCCAATGACTTCACAAGTAGCAAGATGGTAATGATGGTGATATTTATCATTATTACTATTATTATTATTATTATTATTAGTATTATTTTTTTTAATACTATTATTATAATTATTATTATTATTATTGTTATTATCATTAATATTCTTACAAACTTGTTATTTCTATTTTTATTCTAATTTTATTTATATTTATATTTATTTTTATTTTTATTAAGACTTTTATCAAGGCTGTTATCACTGCGACTATCGTAGGTATGATTGGCAGGCGTTATCATTGTCATAATCGGTTTTGTTAATGATAAAACTGGTAACACCAGAAAACTTCTTTTATAAAATGATTCCACTAGTATTGATCTCGGTATAATATAATCACAATTTTAAAAATATAATCACAACAAAATTCACTACAAATAATAAACAAAACATTAAAATAAAATAAATAAAATGCAAAAGTAGCAATTAATACCCTAAATTAAAATTATCAAACATTTTTATCCACATGATAATTACTTATTAGAATTAAAATAAAATAGGAATGACGGTTGTAATCATAATTTTATTCTCATTTTAAATTTAACTCACTCTGGCCGTCGCTCCATCTCCCTTCCTCCCACCACGGCCGAGATTGAGATCATCACAGCACAGACACGTGAAAAACCTCCCACGTAATAATTTGAAACACGACTTGTTGGGGTCCCCCTCCCTCCCCCTCCCCTCTCATGTCCCATGTCACCGTTATAGACAAAGCCCCAACTCTGTCCCCCTCCCCCTCCAATGTATTTTCAATTTTCAATCTCCCGTTAAAGTGAGGTTAAAATTTATGCCATTTGAACTCCTTCGTCGGCCCGATGAGTTGGTCGCTATTTGCACCAATGAAACAAAACTTGTTTTGTCGCAACTAATGGAATAAAATCAATATATATATATATATATATATATATATATATATATATATATATATATATATATATGTATATGTATATGAGATATCTAAATATCTGAATGTGGTGATAGAACGTTAGAATAAACGAAATTCATTGACACGAGATATTTAAATATCTGAATGTTATAGAACTTTGGAATAAACCGAATTAATTGATATCAAATATCTAAATATCTAAATGTGGTGATAGAACTTTTGAATACACGAAATTAATATATATGAGATATCTACATATCTTAATGTGGTGATAGAAATGTTGAATAAACCAAATTAATTTATATGAGATATCTAAATATCTAAATGTGGTCAGAGAACGTTAGAATAAACGAAATTAATTGACATGAGATATTTAAATATCTAAATGTTGTTATAGAACTTTTGAATAAATCAAATTAATTGATATGATATATTTAAATATCTAAATGTGGTGATAGAACTTTATAATAAATCAAATTAAATGATATGAGATATCTAAATATATAAATGTTGGGATAGAACTTTATAATAAATCAAATTAGTTGATACGAGATATCTAAATATATAAATGTGGTGATAGAACTTTGGAATCAACTAAATTAATATATATGATATATCTAAATATTTAAATGTGGTGATAGCACTTTAGAATAAACCAAATTAATTGGTATTAGATATTTAATATCTAAATGTGGTGATAGAACTTTAGAATAAACCAAATTAATCCATCTGAGATATCTAAAGGTCATGTCACATATATTTAGAACATTGAACCCCATCTCAAATAAATCCCTAGCTCTTATGATAAACAAATAAAATTAAAAGAATTCACTGAATACAATGATTAAAATTTTAATAACATTTGATTCGGACGATCATTTATAATTTTTGAAAAGGTATCGAATTTTAAAGTGGGTGTCCAGTTTCTCTTAAAATTTAATGTAAAATCACTTCAATTTTTGCTGTTGCTGTCGAAAATTTTTGCTGTTGTATTTCTGCTCAGAAGAATGACGTATATGACGTCTGATGTAAAAGATAAATGATATATCTTTATTTTAGGGGGACGAGTAGGGGTTAGTGAGGAAAGAGAAGGCGTTCACAGGAATTGGATGGGTTGGTTTTCTCTGACTGAAATCGCAAGTCAACTTACGATATCAATTTCGAGTTGATATTATAAAACAATCCACCCGCAAACACCCACTGTGAAACTTCGCTGTCAATTTAGCACCACCCGCAGGGATTTTATGAAGCGGCGGGGTATTTTCTTTTACCGCTAACCTTTGCGCATGGTTTCAATTAACAATCATTTTATTTCTGATTATCCAACGTGTTAATCCTCCCGACCAGGTGACTTGACTCAATCAACGATTATTTTATTTTCGCCAATCAATCATGTTATGTATTCTTTTTCGGGCGAGTGTGAGTCCGTGTAAAGTGCGTCTAATACTACCAGAGTACCGTTTCAGTACACCCGTGCTGAATATTTAACGCCTTTTCTCGTTTCATAAGTTATTCACACATTATTGTATACCTTCCAATATCAATATTATATTCCAACACCCATGTCTAGACACTGTAACAACTTTCTGAGTTCAATGTGTCTCCCATGAGAATATTTTCCTTTTTAAAATTTAATTCAGATTTGTAAAAAAATATTCCGTCCATGATAATGTGTTCATTTTTCTTAATAATTCAAATTATGTTGATTTATTTAATTACGTACTCCAATTTCTTCTCTTCCTTTCGAAATAGTGGTCTTTATGAGTGGTAATACACGAATATGAAGAATAAATGTAATGAAAACGCTTCTATATGAATCAGCATCTACAATTATTTATTATATAATTAAAACTGAAACATAATTATAATGAGGACGTAATTAATTGTGGTCTCTGAGCGACACGTCTATTGAATGTTGTTTTTCCTAATGCCGGCTGGCCGAATGCAAGGGACATCAGTCTGCTTTTCAAAATACACATTTGTCAAGCAAGACAACTAAAGGAAAAGAGTTACTTCCCTTTAAATACAAAAAGTTTAGTCATT
>OY744534.1:16125508-16158008 GCA_963556195.1 Sepiola atlantica
CATATTTCAGAAATGTACCACGGTTTCATCCAAAAGGGCAGATTTAGACATCTTTAGTTAATCTCTGTGCCCAGTTGAATCGTCGGCATACTGAAATGCTTGTAGTCACGGCCCGATGGGGAATGGCGTCAACAATTACAGAAAACGGTGTATCTCTGAGGGGGTCCCCGAAAAAAAAAACCCGTGTAATTTACTAAGACCTAAGTGTGTTCGATGTTAGTTTGTGTTTGAAAGGCCTTCATGTTATTCCCTCGAAAGTTTTATTTATTTATCTGTTTGTTTGTGGATTTGTAATATTGTTTTACCTAGTCTGAAAAAATACGAAAGGGGCGGCTTTGAATTTTGCCGTTTTGGTTTGTGAAATTAGGGTGCTTTTTGTTGTCGTTTTTGGGTTTACATTAACGTATCGGATTAATTGTTCGATATAATGCTGAAAAGGATGATTTAATAATCTTTCTTTGAACTTAACGTGTTTGTTTATTTTTGTTTATTGAATTGGTGTTTTCGTATGTTTTGTTTGTTAATGGACGAAAAACGCTGTATATTAAAAAAACGTTGTTCCGTTGATATGTGCCGTTTATAACGAGCAGCGTTGAAAACAAAGATTGGTTATAAACGTAATTAAGTATAATTAAAATGATGGATGCTATCTGTAATTACCATTTGAGGGGTATAAGTTTAGTCTCTGAGTGGGGGTTGTTTACTTCTATTTTATTGATGCTGTGTTAATAATATTAATATTTAGTGTATTTCGGAAAATTTATTAAATTCTTTATCTTATTATTTTATTATATTCCACTCATACGATCACATACATGTCCGCGTACTTCCCTCCATGCGCACCGGCAAATAAAACTGAAATACACAAAACGTGCATGGATGCACATACATAACTACATACAACATCCGCACGCATATACGTATGCACGCACGCACGCACACACATCTACACTCACATGTACAGGGGGGGTTATTAATTAATTAATTTATTTTTTGTGTTTTTTGTTTTATTATTACTTTAATTTTTTATTTATTTTATTAATATTATTTTATATTTTATTTTTATTAATAATATGCACCTATACATACGGACATATATACACACGCATGTACGCTCATCTTCACTTATACACGGGTGGGCGGGTGGTTTGAGAATCTATTATATGGTCTGTATGAAGCGGGGGGATTCTTAGACATCAATAATTCCTTTCGTTCTGTGGGGTATTAGTGTTCCGGGAAGTTTAAAGGGGTTTCATGTATTTACCGTGATAGGAGGGTCACGGGAAGATGGGGTGTCTACTGATAAATGTAAAAGCTGCGGTGATACATGAGAACGACAATGTCAAACTTCTTTGGGACATGCGCACACAGACTGTTAAGGTACTTGAACATTCAGAACCCCCTTTAATCTTTCTAAACAAAACCAAGAGAACTTGCTTAGTCATTGATATAACTCGTCCCTTCGATACCAGAGTGCAGCAGAAAGTACACGAAAAATAAATAAATATCAAGATCTAAAATGATAATTAGTTAGACTATGGAAAAGTAAAGGTTATTCCCGTTGTAATTGGAGCGCTTGGAACCATAACAAAAAGCCACCATAAATGGCTTAAACAAATTGACGAGACAATTTCTTTTCCAATTCTGCAAAAGGCTTGCCTGTTAGGAACGTGGAAAGTGTTAAGGTACAGCTTGAATGTCTAAAGTCAGGGGAATTGAACTAAAAGAAAATAATAATAATAATAATAATAATAATAATAATAATAATAATAACCAACTAAAAACATATAAAAGTTAAGACTACTATGCAGTAATAATAATAATAATAATAACCAACTAAAAACATATAAAAGTTAAGACTACTATGCAGTAATAATAATAATAATAATAATAATAACCAACTAAAAACATATAAAAGTTAAGACTACTATGCAGTAATAATAATAATAATAATAATAATAATAATAATAATAATAATAATAATAATAATAATAATAATAATAATAATAATAACCAACTAAAAACATATAAAAATTAAGACTACTATGCAGTAATAATAATAATAATAATAATAACCAACTAAAAACATATAAAAGTTAAGACTACTATGCAGTAATAATAATAATAATAATAATAATAATAATAATAATAATAATAATAATAATAATAATAGGAATAATAATAATAATAAAGAAAAAAAACTTCGTTTATATGTTTATTTCCTTTGTGTTTTGGGGGTTTAAAATGCCGTTCAGTTAAAGATGAAAGCCGACTCTAATAGAATTGGAAAGGCGGGAGGCGATAAAAAAGATTTGAATCGCCGTTAGCGAAATGCGGGTCTTTCGTTTCTCGTTTACCAAACGATTTGAACAGTTTATTCCGGAATCTGATCGTTTCGAGAAATTGGCTCAATCGCATTCTGTGGTCGTTTCAATGTTAAAGAAACTAATTATTTTCAAGATAGAAGATTGTATTCTTCAAGAGCAACACATACACACATTGGGGACACGTGAACTATTAATTAATTTTTACAATTAAATCAATTCCTTCCAATATATGATTTCCCGAATGTTTTATAAGCTACCGAGTTGTCTACATTCCGATATGCGATCTACCCTTTAACTACCCATTAAATACCCATTAACTACCCGTGACATGGTTTAAATAGCTTTTGAGAGAAGCCTAACCAATTTCACTGTAAGTAATTTACGTGATTAACTCGAATTTAGCCATGTTTTTATATGAAGATTAAAAAAAGATTGGATTAATCATTTTTAAAAAAATGAGTAAAACTGATTTTTTAAAAGTTTGAATATAGTAGAGAGCCTAGCTAGACAATTACGCTCTCTTCTAAATAGTTTTAAATAGAAGCTAAAATAAAATAAATATTTTAAAATAAGTATAACAAAATAGATTTTTCTAAGTCTAGTTTTAAATAGGGTCTACCCTTCTCCCCAATATAAATAACACATACATATTACAGTGAAATGGGTAAGTCTTCAATCTTAAACTAGTTGAATTATGTTTTAGGATTCCAATTGTAATCATTAGCATTTACAGAGAAGTGAATCTAATTATCTAAAGCTTTTCATTTAGACAGAGATAACCTGGTGTGTTTAAGGATCTACAAGTGCTTGTATGTCTAATGATAATCAATTTAACTATTGGCGTTCTATTATTTGTGGTTAAATGCGAGACGTGTTTGGCAAGTAGAGCTTTTCATTTAAGATTTATAATATTAAAAGAGATTTTATAGTTGTTAAATATTTCTTTGATGGCATTTCCGGCGACTCCTATATAGAATTTGTTTTCAGTTGGATTTTCTCTGGTTGAAATAGTTGCTTTATAAATTATAGAGATATGTTTGGTCTTTATGTTTTTTTATTATTGCTGTTGCGTGTCTTTTTCTCCTTGGCTTTATTGTTTGAACAGATGTCAGTATGTTTTTATTTTTTACTTTTGTGTTTTTTTATATTATTTTCCTTAATTTGTATTAATAATTTTATGGGGGATATTGATACAAGTTAAGTGAAAGTTTATTCAGTTTAATACCTCTTTACCGAGTTTTGTTTTAATCATTTGATTAAATGGAGGTGTAAACCAAATAATTTTCCTATTTCTTACTTTTATAGCAAGCATGTTTTTTATTATTGCTGTTGCGTGTCTTTTTCTCCTTACCTTTATTGTTTGAACTGATGTCAGTATGTTTTTTATTTTTTACTTTTGTGTTTTTTATATTATTTTCCTTAATTTGTATTAATAATTTATGGAGAGTATTGATACGAGTTAAGTGAAAGTTGATTTAGTTTAATACTTCTTTTACCGAGTTTTGTTTTAATCATTTGATTAAATGGAGGCGTAAACCAAATAATCTACCACTTTCTTACTTTTATAGCTCTCTGATTTTAATATATTTGATTTGAGCGTTATCTTTTAATGCTTTGTTACTAAACGCATTATGTGCATTAAAGATTTCCTCGCTAAAGGAGTTGTTATTAATCATTTTTTTCAATTGATTTGAGTATATTTGTTATGGTCGATTTGAGATGGTTTAGGAGTGGGTGAACGTAGATTGGATTAGCTTTGTCCTTTGTAAGTCCCGATATTCAAGTTAAAAGTTGCGTCTAAATAATTAACTTGTTTTGTGTTTGATGTCACTTCTACTTGTGTCCTAATTTGTTCATTTATTAAAAATAATCTTTTGTTTTATTTTGTCGCATTTAGATTCCTTGGATCTTTTTTTACGATTAGAAGGCCGTCATCTCTATACAATCCTATAGTTTCCACATCAATGTCTTTAGTGAGATTGTGCAGGATGTAAAGACCAACCAAGTCAGTAACCTCAGCTGAATCCAAAGCCCAATGAGACATCAAAGGATCCAGTTTGATTATTCTTTGTCCATTGTTCTTGTTTATTTATTAGTTCTACATTTTAAATAATCTTAATTTCATCTCCTGAAATGTCGGTGACATCCATAGCACTTTCAGAAAGTTATTTTGATATAAATCGGCAATTGCAAACAATATGAAATTGAATAAAATCACATTTTTTTGTTTTCAACTTAAGAGAAACACTTAATAGGTTCCATTGTATTTATCAATTAGTTTAATCAATAAGTCTTTTTATTGGCCAGTTTATTTTCTCAAGTATTAATTTTACTAATGTAAAACAGAATACACTAAACACATAAAGCAAACACAAATGCATATTGCAATGATAGTTAAGACAGTAAATATTCCTTTGGATGAACCATTTCACTGATAAAAATACATCCTCCTGCAACATCCAGCCACAACATTATCATCCTGAGGAAGTCTTACAAATAAAGACGAAACGTTGATGAATACATAAAAAAACATCTTTTGGTTTTTCCGTTTTCATTTCCCATATATATATATATATATATATATATATATATATATATATATATATATATATTACATAATACTTATGGTTCGTCGATAACCGCACCTGTGCCTCTAATTTCAGTGTCGACTTATTCTCCATTCTTAGTAAGCCGCACTATCCGTATCATCTCAAGCTCCTAGAAACAATCTATATTAAGTCATTGAGACCTTCTCTTTGCAAGCAAAGAGAAAATCTACTCGGACTTAATGTTGTTTCTATTTGATTGAACTTTTTTTTTCTTTTTTTTACCCCGTTCTCTCGCTATAATTCTCATAGCATCTTTATTATATTTTTTATACGATACCTCGATATTTAGCTCTGTTGAGCGAGGTACGAAACCGGTCAGCTGCCCTTTGATCTTTTTAATTCTTAATTCATCATGATTAATAAATATTGTCTCTTTCATGCCATTATAAAGTTTTGTACGCAAAGAAAATATTTAAATATATATATATATATATATGAATATATATATATATATATATATATATATATATATATATATATGTGTGTGTGTGTGTGTGTGTGTGTTTGTGTTTTATTAAACAATTTGTTTAATTAAACAGTTGTGGAGGTTTGTACTTGTTCTTTTTTATCAAATTTTCCGAGTTAGAACGATTCAATGTTGTGCTCCAATGTGAACAAGAACTCGCCATATTTGCAAATGTTTTCTACCCGCAAGCATGTGTGTATATGTGTGTGTATAATATATATTTTTAAAACAGGGTTTACTTTTAGTTGTTTAATTTCATAATAAATCGATCGAAGATAAATATTTTTTTAAATCTTACTATTTTTTTTTCATAAAAATAATCATATGAAATAGAAATAAAAAAAAGTCTCGAAGATTCTACTTACGCTGAGAACCGAATGGAGCCGAAAGACGGTTCGGGGATCTTCGTTGTCATCCGTCAGCGATATTTCTCGGGTTGCATCAATGCACAAGTATTTTCGGGTTGCTAAATGACGCAGTCGCACTTGCTGTTCCCACCTTATGACGTCACCTGAAACAAAATAAAATACAATTGAAGAGTTTTAATGCAAACCGCGATAAATCCAATTAGTTTAAATTGCTACCGTAAACAATAAAAGGCCGAATATATTAAATGTAGACTTTGACTAAAAGCTTATTTTGATTGAAAGCGAAGAGAAATTATGGCGGTATCATATTATGTAAAAAAGAAAGAAAAAAACAAGCCGCGTGTGCGTGGTCCCCCTCTGTATGTGACTCGATGTGGCGAGTGTAAAATGCAATAAATTTGGGCAATTTGGGGCATTTTTGACCCATATTGTACCCCCTGGGGGCGCGAACCAAAGTTTTTCTGAGGTCAAAGATGCTCATTTTATATCCAGAACAATTATTCCACATTTTGGCACAAGTTTCAGAAAAATTCAATGGATGGATCAAACGTTATGGGAGAAAAGGGTCATCTTTTGCCATTTTGGGGGATTTTGACCCCTGGGGGCGCGAACCAGATTTTTTTCAAGGTCAGCGATACTTATTTTCTATTAGGAAAAATTGCCTCCATATTTTGGCCAAGTTTCAGAGAAATTGAATGGATGGATGAAAAGTTATGGGGCAAAAGATGTCATTTTTTGCCATTTCGAGGCCTTTTGACCCCCTGGGGGGCTAACCAGATTTTTTTTCAAAAATCGGAGAATGTCACTTTCTAACCTGACCAAAGTTACAACTTCATGCACAATTTCAGAGAAATTCAATGGATGGTTGCGGAGAAAAATCCGGACGGACGGACGGAAATGCATCAAAACATTTTATAAATCGGGGGACCAATAATGGCGGTATCATATTATGTATAATATATGACTTTGGGGTTTGGTCGAGTGTTCACATGGAACACTTTTCGTAGTGATAGTTTCCTCATTTTGAGAATGGCGTTTATCGCGTTTTGAGGTCGAACTCTTCAATTCATAAAAAGTGGGTCACTTTTATGTGTTTACGAGAAAAGATTATTGTTTTCTGAACGGGTTTGTGGTTAGGGTTAGTGTTAATGCAATCTATTGTTATACTTAAGTTGAGTTAATCAACGTTTATTTCCCCATGGCCATTTTCCTAGATATTTTACTCACACAAAATACATGTTAAAATATTCCTCAATTCTCCGATTGTGTTATTTATGAAAACACTTGTATTTTAATTATTCTTATTGGCCGTAATTTGCAATTAACTACCCCAAATGACCCATCTCTTATTATGGGTGTAGCTTTCTCTCACACCTTCTCTCACTCAATGCTGTTTGAAGCTACAGGATTAAGTTGCACAGTATCTATCGCTCTCGGTTTGCTAAGAGTCGAAACAAATAAATAAAAGACAGAATAAAAATATTCGAATAGTCTATTAATAAGATTAGAATATCGCTACAAGTAGTAATCTTATTCACGCTGTAGCTTCAGAATAAAATGAGAGAGAAAGATTATATATATTTATATATATGATTATTTTTATTTACACAGACATGTACAGAATCTGCGACACTGGCATGTCGATGTTATCGATCAACAGCTATTATAAACTGAGATCTCATCAGGCAGAGTTAGAATTTCATCTTAACCTTAGATCATATTTGCAAAGAACTAAATATGATCTAAGGTTAAGATTGGATTCTAACTCTGCCCGATGAGATCTCAGTTTATAATAGCTGTTGATCGATAACATCGACATGCCAGTGTCGCAGATTTTGTACATATCCGTGTAAATAAAAATAATCATATATAAAAGCTCTATTTTATATTGAGCATTTTTTATAAACCCGGTTGAAATTCTTTAGTCAACTACCCTGTGGATGTTTTACCTGGATTATATATATATATATATATATATATATATATATATATATATATATATATAGTGTGTATCAGGTTATATTTATAAAAAAGTGCTCGATCGCTGAGGAGTGAGAGCTAATATAATTTATTTAAAAAATATATGTCACATATTACAGAAACGTACCGCGGTTTCATCCAGGTGCGCTAACTTTTTACATTTAAAAAAAATCTCTATGCCAAGTGGAATCATCGGCGTACTGAATGAGGTGAAACCACGATGAGAAATGGCGTTATATCGATATAACGCCATTTCTCATCGTGGTTTCACCTCATTCAGTACGCCGACGATTCCACTGGGCATAGAGAATTTAGAAAATGCAAAAAGTCAGCCCATTTGGATGAAACTGCGGTACGTTTCTGAAATATGTAACATATAGTTTTTAAATAATATGTATATATATATATATATATATATATATATATATATATATATATATATATATATATATATATATATACATAGGCAGCATGGTCTCTTGCAGGCAAGTATTGTTGAATATAAAATACAATTTATGTATAAATATCCTTTGGTGGATCTTTTCAATAGTCCGAATCAGGATCTAAATTTCGGAGGGGAATTGGCTGATGAATTTGTCATAGTTTAGATTCGTGTCGCAAGTACTTTCAGACCCAACCGCGCCCATTTTCAGGGGAATGAGGTTAATCAGATACAGACCATGTGTTAGTATTATAAATGGTTTGGGCGGGAATTATGTAATAAGTACGAAACTATAGTTAGAATTTTAGACATTTTAGTATATTATTACTGATACACAAATGCAAATTATGGCAAATTCATCAGCCAATTCCTCTCCGAAACTAAGATCCTAATTCGGACTATTGAAAGGATCTACCAAAGGATAGCCAGACATAAGTTGTTACTTATATTCAACAATACGAGAAGATGCTGCCTATATATATATATATATATATATATATTATAATATAAAATGAAGTAATAAAATAAGGTGTCAATCAAATTTTATTAGAATTCAAAGTTCAAGCAAAGTATCCTTAAGGATACTTTGCTTGAACTTTGAATTCTAATAAAATTTGATTGACACCTTATTTTATTACTTCATTTTATATTATATTATAATATTAATGCTCTATCCAGTATATTGAGCTTCTGTTTTTATCCGGATGTTTTACTAATTATAAGATATTAGTTGACGCTTATATCTTTTGCTGGATTGCTTCATATATATATATATATATATATATATATATATATATATATATATATATATATATATATATAATGGTAATAATCCAGGTAAAAACATCCACAGGGTAGTTATCCAAAAAATTTCAACCGGGTTTATAAAAAGTGCTCAATGTAAAATAGAGCTTTATATATGATTATTTTTATTTACACAGACATGTACAAAATCTGCGACACTGGCATGTCGATGTTATCGATCAACAGTTATTATAAACTGAGATCTCACCAGGCAGAGTTAGAATCCGATCTTAACCTCAGATCATATTTGGAAAGGATGAAATGGAGAGTTATAATAACTGTCGATTTTTTGACATATTACCCTGCATATCTCTTTCCCCCACACACCTCTTTCCTCTCTCGGTCTGAATCAACAGACGTTTTCACTTCTCTATCTGTCTATCTATCTATCTACTCTCTTCATTATATGTCTCTCTTTCCACTTTATTTTGTTTTATTTCATTTATCTATTTGTTTTGTTTGTTTTAGATTTTAGTTTTGTAACTTTTTAAATTTTAACGGCCCTAAATCACGTGACTCCCTAAATTTTGAAATTCTAAATTTATTTTCTTCTTTTTTTTCTCTCCACTTCATTCTCTCTCAAATATGATCTGAAGTTAAGATCAGATTCTAACTCTTCCTGATGAGATCTCAGTTTATAATAACTGCTGATCGATAACATCGACATACCAGTGTCGCAGATTTTGTACATGTCTGTGTAAATAAAAATAATCATATATAAAGCTCTATTTTACATTGAGCACTTTTTATAAACCCGGTTGAAATTCTTTGGATTACTACCTTGTGGATGTTGTTACCTGGATTATTACCATTATATATATATATATATATATATATATATATATATATATATATATATATATAGGCAGCATCTTCTAGTATTGTTGAATATAAGTAACAACTGATGAGATCTCAGTTTATAATAACTGTTGATCAATAACATCGACATGCCAGTGTCGCAGATTTTGAACATGTCTGTGTAACTAAAAATAATCATATATATATATATATATATATATATATATATATATATATGGGAAGAGAAGGATGAAGGTAATTCGACGTGATGGTAAAATGAAAAAGGAAAACCAAAAACTGGATGTTTTTTATGTGTACATCAACGTTTCGTCTTTATTTATAAGACTTCCCCTTCAATCTCGACCACAGCCATCTGGTCAAACACCCCCTCCCCCTCTTCCTCCAATCTCTCTCTGCCATCCATTTTACCCCTGCTCATCCCCCACCTCTTTCTCTCATCGCCAGCCACAGTAGTCCTTGCTCCCTCCACCCTTCCCCTTTTTTCTCCCACTCATTTTCATTCTCTAACAAGTACGGACGTCCAGCAAGACGCTGCCATTATTTTTCATTTTATTTTATTTTTCTTCCCAACATGTCTACCCTACATGTATCTGTGCTTGCATGATATCTTTTCCCTATATCATCATCCTGATGAAGTCTTATAAATAAAGACGAAACGTTGATGTACACATAAAAAACATCCAGTTTTTGGTTTTCCTTTTTCATTTTACCATATATATATATATATATATATATATATATGTATATACATATATATACCGTAAAGTTGTTTAAAAGCGTTTGATATAGAACTTGATCGATGAAATTGAACCACGTATACGTAAAAGAAAGATCTATATCGATTATTACGTACCTATGAGAATACCACTCTCAGCTTCGATCTGCCAATAAGTATTGCCAGAGGTCGATGGTGATAAAGTTCGTGGTCGATGTTGGTCCATAACACGAATACGGAAGTGAACTGAAAAAAAAAAATGAAAAAACACAACAACAAAAAAGTATTAATCAGTTTTATAAGGTAGAGATCAAATCAGATTGATTAATTAAATACATATAGTTTAACTTCTCTAATCTTATTACGTATAGCTTTTGAACCTCAAATTAAAAAAGCTCAATTTGCAATGAAAAAAGTTGAACTCCTATTAAAAAAAAATAGATCCACTTTAACATTGAAATGATTTTAAATAAGCTCAATTATTACTGAACAAAAGCTCAAATTTAAATTTAAAAAAGCTCAACTTTAAATTAATAAAAGCTCCACTTTTAATTAATGAAAGCTAAACTTTTGATTAATGAAAGCTAAACTTTTAATTAATGAAAGCTAAACTTTTAATTAATGAAAGCTAAACTTTTAATTAATGAAAGCTCAACTTTAAATTAATGAAAGCTCCACTATTAATTAATGAAAGCTAACCTTTTAATTAATGAAAGCTAAACTTTTAATTAATGAAAGCTAACCTTTTAATTAATGAAAGCTAAACTTTTAATTAATGAAAGCTAAACTTTTAATTAATAAAAGCTAAACTTTTAATTAATGAAAGCTAACCTTTTAATTAATGAAAGCTAAACTTTTAATTAATGAAAGCTAAACTTTTAATTAATGAAAGCTAAACTTTTAATTAATGAAAGCTAAACTTCAACAAACAAAGGTAATCGTAAACATTAAAATTATCAACTTTAAATTTAAAATAAGCTTAACTTCAAATTTAGACGACTATATGCTCTCTCTGCTCGCATATTTTTGCTAGGCTGGAAGTATTATATAATTGTGACAGAACTAAATACAATACGTAGTTAAAGCAAAATAAATATGAAAATATTATTGTTATAAATAAAATAAAAGTACCTTATTTATGGATGGCAAGCGCGAACGCAGACCCCATAATACTTAAAACAAAAATTAAATTTCATGTTTATAGATGTGAATAATAAACGCAGACACAACAATTTATTTTAGTAATAACATTAAGTCAAACGTATTTCCTTTTTATAGATGCGAAAGAAAATAATAAGAAATTACAAGATGGCCGCCAGCGATTAAGGCATTGCATTTAAATTCGATTTTCAAGTTTTAATTTATTTTTTTAAATAAATTAGAATTTTTTTTCGAGATAAAAAATAAAATTTAAGACTAATTAATAAATTTCATCCAAAATGTGTGCGAAAATCAAACGAAATAAGCGAGATATTCAAATAATCCCTATAGTACAATTGAACGCCGAAGGGAAATGTCTATGTCGTCCATTTAGTTTTTAATTTTAACTATTTAGTAATCTGAATATGTTTTTTTTAGGTTTTAATATAAAGGATGGTGTAATACATAGGACGATTCCCCTCACCCCCTTAAAAACGGAAGAGGTAATTCCATGGGGTGGCGTTCTTATCACAACAGAACCGATATTTATTTACTTCTCCCGGAGTTAGGCACAAGGCCAGTTTTATCTTACTCCCACAAGTAAGATGTGACCACAGCTTGGGTCGAGAAAGTGGGGTTAAAAGCCAGCGCTCGAGAGGTGAGCACTCTGGCCATTTAAAAATTGCCTGGGCAGCCCCGTCGGCATTCCCCGGTAGGGGCGCCTCAGACAGTAAGCAATAAACTTACTCCTCCCCAAAGAGGGGAGGCGAAGCCTGGGAGGGTGGACCTCCTAGAACTGCACAGGACAGGCGTGCAGTATCCATCGGAACCGATACTTCACTTATAAATTCCGATTAAATCGAGTTTTTTTTTTCATTCATTTAAACATGTCTAGTAACAAAATAATAATTTTGTTATCGCTCCTTGGCCTTTTGGCTGGGATTAGGTGTAGTATCTGTCCTCGGTCGTTGAAGCAGAGTTCTTTCTAGACTGAGGTAATTAAAATTTTTGTTCCAATCCAGAGTGCCCCTTTTTGGGGAGCTGGCATTTCCCCACATTAAAAAACCAATCTTGCGTCTAACAATCGAGGCTAGTAAATATGAATTCTCTCCCTTAGAACTGAAAGTTTTAAAAATCTTTTGTGTTTTTAAAATAAAATCTCTTTACTTTATTTTATTAATACTTACTAGCGGAACCCGTGTAAATTACACGAAATGATGTTTTCAATACGGGTCCTAATGTAACAAAGCACCCTCTATTTGTTAGTAAGAAGTTACGCTTGCTTTATTATGAGCCCCCCCCCCCCTTCTGGATAAGAGTGAAATAATTGTTTAAAATAGTAACTCGTGTACGATAGACACTGCGGATATCTACTAAAAAAGGTTGATATGCCATCCGTTCAAAAAAAAAAAAAACATAATAATAATACTGGCTGATATCCTACTTTTTAAGCAGTCAACGTAATTAAATAGACAATGCCATTAAAAACGCCAACATAAAAACAAAAAATAGTTTTAAGTTTTAAGCAACACAAAAAAGTAGTTTTTAACCAAGTGATAAAAAAAAAGTATTATTTCTTCCCCTTCCCCTCGAAATGTAGAATAAAAATCTTAGAGGTTGGTTGGGATCGAACTATGAACCAGTCGGGCCGAAGTAAAAAAGTCTACCTCGCCAACCATTGCGCCAGAACGAAACACATGTAAATGTGCCTAAACGCAGGCTAGTTGAATGTTTTTCAAAATTTAAGTGCGGCACGCATGCGCAGAGCTTTTGCTGGAAGCGTGACACACGAACACACACGCTATCGTATTAATATATAGATAATAATATTATTATCGAGGAAAATATTATAAATCGAAATAAATAAATGCGAATGTTTTTGTTTCATTTATCCCGTCTATATTCATGTCAAAACACGTAAATCTTATTTAATTCAATTTTACATTTAAATATTTTCAAACACATTATATATACCCAACAGAACACTGCCAAAAATACACTCACCAAGATGCTTAATTTGAATAATAATTTTATAAAAACTCTCAAATAAATTAATAATCGACGCAATTCATTTTTATTTTTGTGTTCCACTTTCCTTACATAAAGGTAACACTTTAATATTAATATTATTATTAATAATAATATTAATTACAACGATTTAATGAAAAACGTTTAACATTCAAAATGATTATTTTGAAATTCGAAAGATGACTTCCGGTTTTTCTTGGTGACGTTGATGATGATCCTGCTGATGATGTTGATTATGATTATGAAGATAATTATTACATTTGTCATTAAAGAAAGCAATAAAGAACCCCCTCCTCTCACCTATTTCAATTAAAACAAGCTGCGCGTGCGTGGCCCCCCTCTGTATGTGACTCGATGTGGCGAGTGTAAAATGCAATAAATTTGGGCAATTTGGGGCGTTTTTGACCCCCCTTTGACCCCCTGAGGGCGCGAACCAGAATTTTTCTGAAGTCAAGGATGCTCATTTTATATCCAGAACAATTGCCAAGTTTCAGAAAAATTGAATGGATGGATCAAACGTTATGGGAAAAAAGGGTCATTTTTTGCCATTTTGGGGGCTTTTGCCCCCCCCCCCCTTGAGAGCGCGAACCAGATTTTTTCCAAGGTCAGCGATACTTATTTTCTATTAGGAACAATTGCCTCCACATTTTGGCACAATTTCAGAGAAATTGAATGGATGGATGAAAAGTTATGTGGCAAAAAATGTCATTTTTTACCATTTCGGGGCTTTTGACTCCCTGGGGAGCTAACCAGGTTGTTTTTCAAAAATTGGAGAATGCCACTTTCTAACCTGACTAAAGTTACAACTTCATGCAAAATTCCAGAGAAATTCAATGGATGGTTGCGAAGAAAAATCCGGACGGACGGACGGACGGACATGCCTCAAAACATAAGTCCCCCGATTTTATAAATCGGGGGACTAAAAATAGAATAATATTTCAAAACATCGTCATTAAATTTGGTTTTATATTTCTGTCTTTAATAATAAAGGCTAAACACACCATGTAACCATTTTAAATTACTCAGGAATATATAATTGTTTTATTTGAATAACTAACGTTCCGCATTTGGCGATTGTCAAGAATAACCAATATAACAACAAGGTGCGTAAAAAACAAATAGTAAACAAATAATTGTTACCAAACGCAATACAAGTTACTTTTCTACCTACCTGCATATTTTTTGTGTTTTTAAATACTTTAAAGCTTTTATGTATAACGTTATACTAAAAACAAAGATGGCTTACAGTCGTTCGCCGACTGTCTACGGACTCTGATGATATTTTTTGGTATTCTATTCACCTTCAATTAAGTAGAAAAGTAAATTTTAAGGCGTTTTGGGACAGTTATTTGTTTACTATTTGTGTCACCCCCAAAGTAGAAAAACAAACTTCGAGGATATCTGCATACGTCATCTTGAAAATGGAACTGTAACGCGATCAGATTTGGACGAATTATTAAAATGTAATAAAAATGCTTTGAAAAAAAAACTATAAAACACAAAAACATACGCACGTAGGTAGAAAAGTATATTTATTGCTTTCGGTAACAGTTATTTGTTGATTGTTTGTTTTGTTTCTTCATCCCTTTTTTCTTGTTGGTTATTCTTGACAATTTCCTTGATTTTTCGTTTAATCCCTTCATTATGTGGAATTCATTTTTATACTTATACCAAATTAAACTTCATTATTAAAATATATCAAATAACACCATGACAATCATCTATTTGTTGTTTTTCTTCAAATTATCAAAATGTTAAATAAACATTGTTTCTTTGTTTTTTTCTGTAGATAAGGCTACAACCAAATTAATTGCTGCCCGGGTGGGGGTAGTTTTTGCTAGTATATAATAGTGGTATGGTAGTTTTGTTTTACGGCATATCAACCCTTTTTGGGTTATTTAATGCCGAATCTGGTCTTGTTTTCTTCTCTTTTTTGTTTCTTTCCCCTTTTAATATCTGTTTCTATTTAACCCATAGTTGGGACCCTAACAGGTACTACCACTCCGGGTCAGGGTGGACCTGGGAGCAATGGTAATTAAGAGGAGGCTCCACATTCCCCAAAGTCCGTAAGCCGGATCTCACCATCGGATGTAGTTTAAGGTCATATCCAGGACCGGGAATAGGGTAGGAAAAATAAAAATAAAAAAGGGGAGGGAGAAAGGGAGAGGGGCTGTTGTTTTTGTTTTTGGTTTTGTAGAACATAATTAAGTTTTACAAAAAAAAAAAAAAAAAAAAAAAAAAAACGTCAATGTAGGTGAATTTCGTCTCAGGGAGCCACAGGGCAGTCTGATCTGGTATCACCAGAGTATATAATAACATTTGACAATACTAATTATAAATTTATATTACATTATATTATATATGTTATATTTATTAGGAACTTAAAAAGAAAATAAATTTGTCTGACGGAGTTTAAAGATTACTATATATACTGTATCATTATATTTAAGTAGAACTTAAAGGTTTTGACGTTAATATAGTCCGAAAAGATTCGCATTTATTCATGATTCGATTAGATTGGAATATTAGGTCAGCTAAATGTAGTATTCTCCATTATTTTTCAATGTATTTATTACGTTTAAAAAATTGTGACTAACGGACAGATAGACAGACAGACAGACAGACAGACAGATGGACAAACAAAATCCATATTCATATAAAATGTTCACATGCAACTTAAAAAGAGCAAATTAAAATTTACAAAACTCAAGCACAAATTTTAACGAAACGCAAGTTCAAATTAAAAAAGATAAACTACAAATTTAAATAATAACATTTTCAAAAAGATTAAATTGAAATAAATTAAAAAGGTCAGCTACAAATAAAACTAAGCTCATATCAAATTAAAAAGGCTCCACATAAAATTAAAAAAAAAAGTAGACCTCAAATTAAAAAAAAAAATTATTTTTTTCTAAACAGAAAAATAGACTGATAGGTATACAGATATAAACATTAAACACGTTTATGTTATTGGAATAGGTGCAAAAAGTCTTATTTTCTAGACAAATGAATGGAATCATTAGTGTGAGGAATAGTTCAAAAATATTTTCGGTACTAGTCCAGATTAGGACCCAAGCTAAAATCTACTTAGCCGTGGTAGTTTCCGGATGTTTACGCAGACAGCCGGAAATGCCGAAGGGCTTATCCAATCAGATAGCGAGAAAATAAGTAGACGTCAACTTAACATTTTAATTGATTGAATCGCAAAATGCACTAATTGGAAATAAAAATTGATCAAAGTGATAATGAATTTTAACAAACCCTCACCCTAACTTTTTACCCTAACCCTTACACCGTTTTTAACACTTGTTCAGTGAAAAACAACTTTTTAATGCAGAACAAAAAACATTTTATAACCCTAACCCTAAAAACTTCAGTGACATTATTCTTTAAAAAATTAAAAAAAACTTTTACGTGTACAAAAAAACATTTTTTCTAGTTGTACATCTAGCCTAGTTTTGGAGTTTTGGAACGCAGGCGACCGACTTTCTATTCGGCTTTTTCCGACCACCTACGAAAACACCCGGAAACTACCGACGCCAAGTCGATTTAAGCTTGGGTCCTAATCTGGAGCAGTACCAAATTTTTAAACATGACTGCAGATAAAAAAAAGTATCTAGAAAACTAGAATATATTGTATTTTTTAATGAAAATGTGCGCCAAAAATGTCCTTGCAAAATTCTACTTTTTAGGTCAACGTATGTTGTGTAACTTTAATACGAAAATTCTCCTCGTAACATTCTATAATAAGTGTTCTAAACCTTTCTGTGGGGTCACGAACCCCGGAAGCAATAGATTCAATTAACAACATGAAAATTAGATGGTAAATTAAATACTAATGACCTTTGAATCCGAAATTCCCTGGAGTCTTCTCTTGTAATCGAGATCTAAACTATTGCTTCACTACATGAACTATTCTCGGCACTATAAATGGCTTACAATCTCCTCAATGGTCATTACGATATCTCTCAAGACGTATTATTCACTCCTGCACAAGAAAGAGGTCTATGCCGACACTATAAGAAACTATTTCACCGCTGATTTCGATTGAACCGGAGGCAGGCCGCCTTCTCAATCAGGATCCCTGGACCTTGGCAGAGTCTCCCAAGAGACCTAATACATGCGCCAACAACGCATCAACTCAAGGTGAATTTGGACAGGTGCTAGGCTACTGTATCCTCTTCTGTGTAAATTTCTAACACTCTTTTCCTACATTGCAACTGAAACATGCTTGTGTTATTTTTTGCCAAATTAATTGAATTAAATTGGAAAAAAATCAGCAAGGGGAATAATTCATATTCTGTGTAAATTTCTACCACTCTTTTCCTACATGGCAACTGAAGCATGCTTGGTTTATTTTTAGTCAAATTCATTGAATTGAATTAATAAGGATGGTTATAGAGCGAGTAACCATAACCAATCTAAAAGCAGTCTTCTCTCGCAACCCATTACTTCTGTACTTTCTATAAATATATATTCTTTTTAACTACATTCTTGTTGTCTTATTTGTCGTCTCTTTAAGGTCACAGTGTCTGTTTAAATTATTTTTTGAGTATTATTGGAGGCTTCCCCTAGTGCTAAGTCACCTAAAAATGAAAATTATATTCTGCAGTTTTTATGTAATTACATGTAAACAGCATAAAATCTAGGCATTAAAAATTAAAAAAAAAAACAACCTTTCAGACTTTAGAGTGGGGGATAACTTTCACATATAAATTTAACGACAGTTATAAAAAAATTTGTCTGGTCCGGAAGTGGATGATCATTACCGCTTAATGCTCATAATGCGTTAAATTTATAAACGATCTCTCACTCTAAAGTTTAAAATATTTTTTTTTAATTTCTTTTTTTCGCCAACTTTTTAGGCTGATTCCATGTAATCGCCTAAAAAGTAGAATCACATTTTTATTTTGGTGAATGCTATCATTTTTTTAAAGAAGAAGTGACTACTCTTACCATCTTCTGTGATTTCTTCGTCGAACAAGCCTTCCGCCACGAGATAGGCTTCTAATTCTTTATGAAACAAACGTATCAACGCACCGCCCTGAAAAGAAAAGAGAACATCGTTATTTAAAACTTATGCGTCACAGACAGACAAAAATGTTGTTAGATACTGAAGCGTCACAGACAGTCGAAGATGTTATTTAAAACTTATGCGTCACAGACAAAAATGTTATTAAATACTGAAGCGTCACAGACAGTCGAAGATGTTGTTTAAAACTTATGCGTTACACACAGACAAAAATGTTATTAAATACTGAAGCGTCACAGACAGTCGAAGATGTTATTTAAAACTTATGCGTCACAGACAAAAATGTTATTAAATACTGAAGCGTCACAGACAGTCGAAGATGTTGTTTAAAACTTATGCGTTACACACAGACAAAAATGTTATTAAATACTGAAGCGTCACAGACAGTCGAAGATGTTATTTAAAACTTATGCGTCACAGACAAAAATGTTATTAAATACTGAAGCGTCACAGACAGTCGAAGATGTTGTTTAAAACTTATGCGTTACACACAGACAAAAATGTTATTAAATACTGAAGCGTCACAGACAGTCGACGATTTTATTTAAAACTTATGCGTCACAGACAAACATGTTATTAAATACTGAAGCGTCACAGACAGTCGAAGATGTTATTTAAAACTTATGCGTCACAGACAAACATGTTATATAATACTGAAGCGTCACAGACAGTCGAAGATGTTATTTAAAACTTATGCGTCACAGACAAACATGTTATTAAATACTGAAGCGTCACAGACAGTCGAAGATGTTATTTAAAACTCATGCGTCACAGACAAAAATGTTATTAAATACTGAAGCGTCACAGACAGTCGAAGATGTTATTTAAAACTTATGCGTCACAGACAGACAAAAATGTTATTAAATACTGAAGCGTCACAGACAGTCGAAGATGTTATTTAAAACTTATGCGTCACAGACAGACAAAAATGTTATTAAAAAATGTTATTAAAGTGACCTTAGACATTCAGCCGTACCTTAAGACTTTTACCGTTCCCAACAAGCAAGCTTCTTTAAGAATTGGAAAAGAAATTGTCTCGTCAATCTTTTAAAGCTATTTATGGTGATTTTTCGTTATGGTTCCAAGCATTACAATTACAACGAGACTCATCTTTACTTCACTACATTTCCATAGTCCAACTAATTCTCATTTTAGATATTGATATTTTTTTCGTGTTCTTTCTCCTGCATTCTGATATCGAAGGGGCAGGCCATATCAATGATTAAGCAAGTTCTCTTGTTTTTGTTTAGAAAGATTAAGTCGGGTTTTGAATGCTCAAGAACCTTATCAGTTTGTATGCGCATGTCCAAAAGAAGTTTGACATTGTCGTTCTCCTGTACCATTTCTGGCTTATGCTCATACCACTTCTCATTGTGGTCCAATTCGTAAAGTTTGCATATATTCCAGTGTAGTACCTGAGCGACTTTGTCGTGTCTCTATTTCTATTATTATTATTATTATTATTATTTTCTCACTAGGAGTTCTCACACAGGTCATCATCAGTGACTGCTTACCCACAATAACCGGTGGTGTTCTCTGGGGTCTGAGTGACAGCAAATCTCCCCAGATTTCCAGTACTCTCCACTTCTTTCGATAACTTTTGAAAATGGCTTTACATTATAGCAAGAGCCGCATCCCTTTGATTTCTCGCTGGTAACGACCATTGGTCTTCTCTGGGATTTGGGTGGTAATAAGCCTCCCCAAGGTTTTAAGTACTCTCCGCACTCTTCAAGTGGAGGTCTGGTTTGTGCTCTCCTTCCGCTGTCTCTCCATTCTCTTTGACTTTTCACAGCTTTTTTTTGTGGTATCAGCCTTTGTTTTGTCTTGTTGGGGGGCGCAGAATTTATAAGATTTCTGGCAGTTTCAGTTCACTTAAGTTCATGTGGTGTTCCTTCCATGCTTTTATTTTATTCTGTTTCAACTTCTGTGTAGCTGTTTAGTGTTCATAGTTTATGTGGGTTGGTTTCCGCATTCAAGGATTTTCATGTGGTGTTCCTTCCATCTTTTTGTTTTATCTCTGTTGCAGTTACTATGTGGCTAGTTAGTGTTTTTTTCCGCATTGGTGTAGTTTCCTTAAGATTTCGTGGAGTATCCTTAAGATTTCGTAGAGTTTCCTTAAGATTTCGTGGAGTTTCCTTAAGAATTTCATCATTGCCGTCCGTTAGATAGTCTCAGTCTTCCCCTTGATTCCAATTTCTCTTAGTATTTTTTCCATTTTTATCGGGACTGTTCCTAGTGCTCCTCCAATTATTGGTATTATCTTGACTTTCTTCATGTTCAATATTTGTTTCAGTTCTCACGCAAACTGTGTATTTGCTTCGTTTTTCCGTCTCTTTGATCTTTACCCCATGGTCTGCTGGGATGGCAAAATGTACACTTTGGCAGTTTCTTTCCTTTTCGTTAATTATTATTACGTCCGGTCCCCTTGCTTGGATGAGTTTATCTGTTTACGCCTCCATATCCCAGAGGATTTTGTGTTTATCATTTTCCAGTATTGTCTCCGGTTTGTGTCTGTATATATTTATCTGCATGTTCAATATCCAGTCGTTTGCACAGTTTCCAATGTACTGTTTTCCCCACGCAGTTGTGTCTGTTCTTGTATTTATTAGGAGGCTAGTTTGCTGCATTCACTTATTATGTGGTTATCGTTTCGTCTCTTTGTCCACAGAGTCTACAATTACTGTTTTCCTGTGTTTAATTTATTTTAGCTTTGATGCAGTTAGTTCTTATACTGTAGAGATTCTGTTTCTCTGTTCAAGTGTCCTTTTCTTAGCCATGTCTTGGTGTTTTTGTGATTCTTTACTCTTGTCATTCTTATTAATCGTCTATGTAGCTGTTTTTTCCCCACTTTTCTTTTATTATCTTTTTTCTCTTGTTTCGCTGTTTCCTGTATTGTTCATTTTAACGGTGTCTCTGGCTGCAGCGATCAGTTTTTTCTGTGTTCTGTGTTATGTATTAATCCAAGTCTGTTTTCCACACAGTCTTCTATACTTACCAGCCCTCTTCGCTCTTCGTCCGCTTTCACGTAGAGTCCGTCAGTATCATCTCTCGGCTGTAGTGCATTATCCAACGTAATTAATTTTCTCATCTTCTGGTTAAGATGTCTGGGTTTTCTTTAGTCCAGCCTATGGATTACACAGTATACCATATTAGTGACATTGTCTGGGTGTTTATTCCTTTAACTTGATTTTTATTATATAGTTTTGTTTGTAAAAGGGTCCTTGTACTTCTCAGGTATTCTTTTTCAATCTTCTCTTTCATTTCTATGGATTTGATGGTGTCTGCTTCCAGAACTATCAACTATTTGTAGGTACAATGTTCATCAAGCGCTCTTATATCCTCTTGGTTGGTCTGTTACATGCTCTCCGATGTCTCTAACTTCCCATTTTCATCTCTAGAAGTGCACACTCTTTTTATTCCAACCTCCATTTGAATGTTCTGGCTAAATATTCTGGTCGTGTTTATCAACTTTTCCAGTTCATTTTTGATTTTTACAAATAGTTTCAGGTAGTCCATAAACATGTGGTGGTTTATTCTTTGTTCTCTGTCTGTAAACTTCTTTTCGGCAGCACATTTCCTAAGTATGTAGTTCTGTGGCATATTATTATTATTATTATTATTATTATTATTATTATCGTTATTATCATCGTTATTATCATCGTTATTATCATTATTATTATCGTTATTATCATCGTTATTATCATCGTTATTATCATTATTATAATCGTTATTATCATTATTATCATTATTATAATCATCATTATAATCATCATTATAATTATTATTATAATTATCATTATAATCATCATTATTATTATAATTATCATTATCATTATAATCATCATTATTATTATAATTATCATTATAATCATCATTATTATTATTATCGTCGTCGTCATTATTATTATTATTATCGTCGTCGTCATTATTATTATTATTATTATTATTATTATTATTATTATTGTGTTCGTTAAAGGATTCTAATTGTGATATGAAGATTACGGAGGTCTTTCATCCATTATTGAATTCTGCGTCGTGATATGAAGATTACTGGGGTCATCTGGTCTTCTTTCATCCATTATTGACTGGATCCCAAAAAGTGCAATTGTTTAAAATCCTTTTGATCTTTGAGTCAATTTGTTTACCATTAGCTTTTTCAACTTATCACATACATTGAACGACCACCTAAAAACGTAAGAAAGTCTATCGAAAAAATCACACGTAATCGCTTAAAAAAAACTAAGAACGCGCATCACACAAAAAAATCTCAATTTGATTTATTAGCAATAAAAAATAAATTAAAATTTCTAATTATAAAAACCGGTTCGATTTTCTTAAAAATTGGTAAAAAAAAAAAATGATATTATCATGGCTGACGGAACAAGAACAATCTACTCTCGTGGATTAAAGAAAGGGTTCGGTCTGAAATTCCGCTTAGATTCCCGAGTTCGATATAAAGATTCCAGATTTCAAAAAATTTCTAAAAAAATATTAAAAGAATCCCAGTTCAACCTACCGAAAAAGACAAAAGATACTTGAAAACACGTGCTGAAGACCGGAGGGCAGAACAACCGAAATGTTAAAAAAATACAGCAACCTTATATGGCATAATCATGTTGATACAGCATTAGATCATCGAAGTTAATCGATGGTAAAGTTGGTCAGTACCAGATAGATAACAAGTTGGTAATACCAGATAGATAACAAGTTGGTAATACCAGATAGATAACAAGTTGGTAATACCAGATAGATAACAAGTTGGTAATACCAGATAGATAACAAGTTGGTAATACCAGATAGATAACAAGTTGGTAATACCAGATAGATAACAAGTTGGTAATACCAGATAGATAACAAGTTGGTAATACCAGATAGATAACAAGTTGGTAATACCAGATAGATAACAAGTTGGTAATACCAGATAGATAACAAGTTGGTAATACCAGATAGATAACAAGTTGGTAATACCAGGCGATGTATGTTGGGGTATGACGACACACCACTTAACCTCACGTCGTCAAGAAGCATCTTTCCTGACAAGTATATAAATTCGGCTTATAAGGATCGCTTCAGAATTCAATATCTCCTAGAATGTAGCCGGCCTTTAGCCCTACGCTTATTTTGTGCCAATATATTTAATATCAAATATCAAATTAAATTGACGACTCGGAGTGCTGTCGGTTTGGATAATACACCCCGTACAAAACCCCTTCCCCTCTGCCGTACTCTGCGTGTACATGGTTCTAGCCCTATGCTAATCTTGTGCTAATATATTGTTTTTTATTTATTACTTCAACTGCCATTGGCACGTAAGGGGCTAATGTGAATTAGGGGCCGGATTTATAGGGGTCATCCTAAGTAGGGAGTTGTGCAGCGAGATGTTTGTTCACATTACATTTAAATTTCTACATGTTAGTACAGACGCGGAAACAGGGAAAGAGGGAATTCCGAGGGCAAGCGGTTAGAGAGACGAAGCTATTCTGACACCTGAGGACCTCGACAGTGAAGGGGTGAGATTTTGCTGCTTGTCGGGTTAAACTGAAGGAACCCAAGTGCAGCAAGTTCGTCTCTATTGAAGTACTTGTAAAACAAGAAGAGGTATACAACACCGCGGCGATAGAGTCGAGCTGGAGCTTGATAGACAATTTGTATTTTTTCTTCTTATGGAAATCACTCCAGACAAGGTATAAAGCCACTTGATGTAAGGAGCTAAAATATACTACTTCAAAAGGTAAAAACTAGCGAACGATAAGTGTTAGATAGACAGATTCCGACCCAGAAAAGAGCATTTATTCCCCCTTGGTTAAAAACATCGCCCATGGAATGTGAGGACTAAAGGACAAAAAGAGCGAAGCGAGAATTACGTGGCTGTCGAAAGTAAACCAAAAGTCAACTTTCTACTTTTCTTTTGTTGGATGGATAGAGAAAGTAGCAATTATTTCCCCTTTGTCAGAAGCGTTGCTCATGGAATGTGAGGACTAAAGGACAAAATAAGGGAAGCGCTGAAAGAAAACCCAAGGTAATCTTTCTATACTCCTCAATATAAGATTAGCTTAGGAACTCTTTTTTGAACACTGTCCAAGAGGGCGAGACTAGGAGTTGGTCCATGCATGAGCAAATGGTGACTTTGTATTGAATTGAACCAAGATGAAAAAAACAAACAGTTGGAAACACGTGACTATGAAATATTCTGGAAAGTTAAAGAACACAATGAGAAAAATCTTCTTCAAATCACAATAATTAGTAATTACACTCTGAGTTACCTGGAAAAGGCTACATCATTTAAAAATATTGTAATCATAATACAGCTAAACAATACCCGTCCCAAGACAGATAAAATTAATCAGAAACGTTTTGCGCCACTTTTGTCTCATTAAAATCAAGATATAATTCTTATAAATCGTATGTCTGGAATCCTTATTTCAATTTTGATCAACATTTCTGACATTATTCTGATTCTAGAAATTGTCTAAAATTTAATGTTCAAGCTTAATGAGTCTTAAGAAGAAATAAAAATTCAGGGAATATTACTGTTGTAGACCCGTGCTAGGGGTCACAAAGATAACAACCACAAATTGTGACAGGTTAAAATATACAATGTATTTATTCATAGCAATACAGTAACGCCACTAAATGTGGTAGGAGATGACCGGATTCCTACCACGCGGTAAAACATGAATAGGAATGTCCTTTATTAAACACCTACCCACTATAAGAGTATGTGACACAAGGTCGGAAAGTGGGATTTGAAAAGCCAGCGCCCGAGAAGGTGAGCGCTTTAGCCATTAAAAATTGCCTGGACAGCCCCGTCGGCATTCCCCGGTAGGGGCGCCTCAGGCAGTAAGCTATAAACTTACTCCTCCCCAAAAGGAGAGGCAAAGCCTGGGAGGGTGGACATCCTAGAACTGCACAGGACAGACCCATAGACCGGCGGAATCATGCCCCGAAGGCCAAGACAACACCGGTCTACAGGGTGTAGTATCCATCGGAACAGATACCACACGTGGTACGAGGACTCTCACATAATAGGAATGTCCTCTGTTTGAGTCTTTGCAACCATGGTATTTATTATAGATGGTTGCTTCCATTAGTTCTTCAATAGGGGTGATTTGTACCCCACAACAATTACTTAATTGGATCAATCAAATTCCATGCAAATCGGAAATATTGTAATTTTTAAATGGGAGGTTGTTCATATATTATACTCCCTAAATCCCCTTAAAATACCCAAAAGAACCTAAAATGGGGAGAACATTTATTAATTGATGTCTAATACATATCAACATTTCACAAAAATCGGAAGTATCTGAATTTGTACAAATGGCTTCCACTCCACTCTTTGGATGAAGTTAAATAAAACTTAATATAGTCCACATTACGACCCCTTAAGCTTAGCAGCTGTATTCTAAAGTTCATAAGTATCAGTTAATTAGTTTAGGAGTGCATAGTGTCCATAAAAGTACATAAACATATACACATCTCCAAATTTATATATTCGGAGATGAGTAGATTAGTTCAATCATATTATAATGGCGCTGAGGTATATGTATGTACGTGTCAAATTTTCCAATTATACTTTTTTTCCTTCTATGTGTATGATGAAACAGTACACAAGGATACTATATCACGTTTTACACTTTTGTGTCGCTGGGTTATGTAATTTTGAGTTTTTTTCTTTATTTTTCAGCAGCATCAATTCTATTCAACATCAAAGGCAGGTCTAATTGTCCAAAAATGTTGGCATACTATTAAAGGGTCGGCGCATGGCGGTTTTGGCACCGACCAACGCATACCGATCGGTCAGACAGAAATTGTTGCGCTGCGCCCACGAAACATTATAGACGAGCTGAAAGAAAATTCATATTGATGTTTCCATTTCCTTCAAAGATGTTTCGTAACTTGTGAACGCCAAATCGAATTAGCTGTCCGTCAGGTTTGGGCGGGGCACAAGGAAGGGCGACTCACGCCGATCGGAAAACCTACCGGGTTTCAAAGTTGCTGGAAACGTTTCTCAGTAAATTCATAGTAATACACCCGCAGCGATTTACATGTGAGAATGTCAGTTTTTCTCCTTTCTAGTTTTTAATAGATGCGTCCATGCGGTTCCGTGACGGTTAGGGTTAGGGTTTCTGTCTGGGTTAGGGTTTCTGTCTGTTTGTCTGTCACGATGAAGTTTGAAACAGTATTTCCATAGTTATATACGCAGAATCAATGGACGCTTCTTATTTTAGAGAAGTCCAAGGATCTTTATCGGAAATCAGGTCAGTTAGTCAGGCTTAAGTTTGATATTGCATTCCCGGGCAACATCGGATAGCCTTGCTAGTTAATTATAACTATTTCACCTTGTTGAGTTGAAGAATGAAAAATATTTCTTCAAATAAATAAAATTAATCATTTCCAACAAGGGTTGATATGCCGTGAAACAGACACACACAGCCAAGCAATGAATCTGTTACAGTAGGTTTCGTGTTTCGACATTAAAACACCAATAAAAGGGTTGATACGCCGTAAAAAAAAGACAAATATAAGGAAGAAACGAATCGTCTTCAATAGCTACTGTTTTCCAGCATAAAATAATCCAAAAAAGGGTTGATATGCCATAACAAAACAAACCCAAAGCAATTAATCAATCGATCACAATCGGTTTAGTTTAGCTGTGATTTTTTACGGCATATCAACCCTTTGTGCGGTTATTTAATGCCGAATTCAGTCATTTTGGTAAAAGTTTCTATGCTTTAAGTTTTAAATGTCCTTAAATATTCATTCGTGGTGAACATTTCTGTTTTGTATACAATTTTTAGATTAATTTGTTTTGTACCGTAAATAGTCTATAAACAATAGATTCTATTTAACCCATAGGTTGAACATCAAGAGATACTACGACTCGGGATCAAGATGGACCTGGGCTTACTTGTAACTAAGGGGTGACTCCACATTCCCTCGCCACCAGATGTACTTCTAGGTCATATCTCGGAACGTCACTAGAGTGGTTGTATTTCGGCATTAAATAAACAAAAAAGGTTTGATATGCGATTATTTATGTTTTTATGACACACACTCAAGCAATGCATTCGTTACAATAGGTATTGGGTTTCGACATTAAAACATTAATAAATGGGTTGATACGTCGTAAACAGACATGTCAAATCAATCAATGTTTACTAATGAGTCAATATTACCAAGGCCAAAAGTCACTCGAGGATACGGGTTTATGAGATGGATAGATTGTCAGTTTAATAATGAAGACTTTTATTACGGGGTGAAAAATGATTAATGAAATGAACAAAGTTTCGACTACTTATGGAGGTTAGTTTATGACGAGTATATGTTGACATTGGATCTGAAGACAATTATGTTGTAGTCTGAAGGGAACCAGCCCCGTGTTAATGTGTTTCACAGGTGGTATGTTCATGGACATTCCGTCTGCACCGCTTGAATTTGAAACAGTATTTCCATCGTTAGACATGAAGAATCAATGGATGTTTCTTGTTTTATAGAAGTCCAAGGATCTTTATCAGAGGTCAGGTCAGGTCAGGTCAGTCTGTCAGGCTTCAGGTTTGATAGAGCATTTGTATCTTTTAAAAGGGTCAAATTGAATGGACGCATCTTATTGTATACGCGTCCAATGGTGTTTAGTTAATAATAGGTCACGACTTATCAAAGCCAAGGAAATGTCGTTTGATATGTTGATGTGATTGTTCTCAAAATGTGCAAGTTGTTCTGTTGTTTTGAAGCGTTGAAAGCTGTATTTTTTTGCCGTGTTGTCACTCGTTTAAACTTCCAGGAAAATAGCGCTTTCAACCATCGCGTTCGTCGTATCAATTCATTGGTTTTCATGACTTAACCCAATAAATGTTGCTTTTTTTTATTTCGTACACGAATATTTTTTAGGTAAAAAAAAAATGATTTTACTTAATTCACTCCAAACGAGACATATTGCCACTGGGGTGTAGGGGACAACCTGGGTGGGAATTGAGCGGCAAGATGTTTGTTCACAATACATTTAAATTTCTGCATGTTGGTACAGTCGGTGAAACAGAGAGCATGGGGAGGATACCAAAGGCTAGCGGTACGAGGAAAATAGCTATTAGAGCAGTAATATGTTCGGCATTTAGCTATTTAGCTATTTCTACAGTGAAATGGTCGTACTTTGCTTCTAGCTGTGTGGATCGGGTGTATTTAGGTTGGGGTGAAGTTCAATAAGTTCCTCGGAGCTCATTCCTTTTAAATACTTGTAAAACAAACACAGGGATACAACACTGCGAACCTATTAGGTTAGAAATTCGTTTTTTGCACTCTGTCCAATCGGTTGATGCATAAAAATTGGACCGGACGGATCGGGTGAAGAAGCTCATGTCTTGAATAGCGGCGTCCATCTTAGTTTTTCTCACCGGACCCGTCCGGTCCAATTTTTGTTTTGAAAAAGAGAAGTTGTTAATCTCGAAATAATTCAAGTTTTCACCATTCCGGACCTTTAAATATTTAATAATAAATCCCCCATTTTACAATTTACTGTCTTAATATTTAAAAAGCTTTTTCTGAAATCTAAATAAATTGATCTGAGATTTATACACTCAAAACGTCTCCTGTCATTTATTCTCCCTTCATCCACCTTCCGGTTTTCAACATTGCATTGCTCCTTCCTTGGAATTCTCATCTTCATATCTATTTCTAAATATTTAATGAGAGATTTGTTGCTTTTTTCATTTTTAAATTGCTGTACCGTGCAATGTCCGCATATATCTTTGCAAACGTAAACAATCCACTGGAGGGGGGGGGGTATATTACCCGAGTAGATTTTTCTAAATATTTTCCTCAAATGTTTTCCTTGTAAATGATTGAAACTGATGAGACAACTAAAGATTCATTTCTCTTTTAAAACAAAGGTTATTTGCATTAGTTCGTCGTTAGTTGACAAAAATGCTATTTGAATTTTTTCATAAAACATTGACAATAGTTGACAATTGGTGTGCAAAATAAGAAGACGGTGTACGAACAGGATAGTTAACAAAACCGTATTCCCATCTATAGAATGAGTTTCAAATAATAAAGTTACTATATAGAAAACGTTTTTAACATGGGATGGCGGGGGGTCTTAAATAAGTATTCTGTTCCTAGGTAGGAATAATAAAATAATTTTCTTATATAAAAGTCCTTGTTTTGAACAATTGATGACTCAATAGATATCCTATTTTACACAACTTTTATTCTCATCACTAGTTTATATATATATATATATATATATATATATATATATATATATATATATATATATATATATATGGGGTAAGGTACACGATAATTCATGAAAAAGAAATGTCGTGGTGGACAAAATGTGTGAAAAAAAATGACAAAGGGAAAAACAAGTTAGGGTGCAGGAGAAAAACAAAAACAAAAGATTTTGATCGGTTTCGTTCTGTTGGAGAACGTCTTCTGAAAACGTTCTCCAACAGAACGAAACCGGTCAAAATCTTTTGTTTTTGTTTTTCTTCTGCACCATAACTTGTTTTTCCGTTTGTCATTTTTTATCACAGACACACACACACACATATATATATATATATATATATATATATATATATATATGTACATGTGTCGTTGAAGACCACGGAGTTTTCTTTCTTATAAATAAATTAATAAGTAAGTAAATAAAAGAATAAAGATATATATATATATATATATATATGTAAATTAATAGATATAACCAAAAATAAAACCATAAATACGGCTCTTTACTAATAATAAGACACAGCCTCCTGCAGACGGTCACAAGACCGGAAGCGCTCGAGAAATAGCCCAATATACAACATTAGGCGCAATAATCCACCAATTGACACCGGAAAACCGACGAATCGCTTGCCGCGTCGAGAAATTAACCAGAAAGATAGCAAAGAAAGAAAACTCCGTGGTCTTCAACGACACATGTATAATAAATGACTTGCTGCCGAAATATACATACATGTATATATATATTAACGCTTGTTTGTGTGTTGGTACTAAATATTGTTTTTAACTTTAAATATTTATGTATGTTTTATTCATATTTATACACACATTATATATATATATATATATATATATATATGTGTGTGTGCGTGCGTAAGTATGAATGTGTTTATATGCATGTATATGTATTCGTTTTTATGTTTGCGCACATCTGGGGACGGCAAGACTGTGTGTGTGTGTGTGTGTGTGTGTGTGTGTGTGTGTGTGTGTGTGTGTGTGTGTGTGTGTGTGTGTGCGTGTATTGATTTACTCCTCTCCAGGAGTTAGGCACAAGGCCAGTTGTTATCTTACTCCCACAAGTAAGATGTGACCCACGGTCGGGTCGGGAAAGTGGGGTTTAAAATTGCCTGGGCAGCCCCGTCGGCATTCCCTGGTAGAGACGCCTCAGGCAGTAAGCAATAAACTTACTCTTCCCCAAAGAGGGGAGGCAAGCCTGGGAGGGTGGACTTCCTAGAACTGCACAGGACAGACCTATAGACCGACGTAAATCAAGCCCCGAAGGCCAAGACAATATCAGTCTATGGGGTGAAGTATCCATCGGAACAGATACTACACTTTGATCTTGACCAAAAGGCCAAGATTTGCGTGTAAATATAAACATCCTGTTATTGTCGGTCCGTTTTATTGCAGGTAACAAAAGTCAACAAACCAAATATAGGTACACAAAAATGCGGGTAAATAAAAGGGATCAGCACAAGCCGAAGACAACACACAGGAAGGACCCAAAAGAAAATCAGAGTGGTAATGGAGTGTTATTTAAAAAGACACCCGCACACACACAGAGGCTCAGTTTGAATTACTTACATAGGGGAGTTTGAATTATCTACTAGACACCATCCTCGAGTGTCTTCGGTCTCTCTGTAAAAGGGTTTGTCAGGACAACCTGACATGAGGATACTTTACCCTACAAGTAAACCCTGACCAAATATTAAAAATAACATGGTATTCGAGGCCCCAAAATGATCCCCTCGGTTTGGCTAGACACCAGCTTAAACGAGGAATGGTGCACCTTTTCCTAGTGATGTTACCTCAAGTAACAAATCTTAGCTGTATTCTCCACCAGACTTGATGAATTATTGTCTTTTTTTAAAACATAGTTCACCTCAAACAAGGTATGCCGCCACTGTAGACGTAAAAGGCTATTGAGAAAAAAGAAAGGGGGAGAAGGTTGGGTGTCAACCTAAATTGAAAACTGCGCAACGAGATGTCTGTTTACATTAGTTTTATATTTCGGCATGTCAGTACTGTCTGGGAAACAGGGGGCAGGGAGAGAGTTCCAGAGACCAGCAACACGAGGAAAGAATCTATTTGAGTAGAAAGCTCCGCGGTATCTGGGGACCTTCACAGTGAATGGATGGGATTTAGTTGATTGTCGAGTTGGTCTAGTGAATTTACATCGAGAGGGCACCAGAGTAGCGAATTCATCGGAGCATAATCCATTGAAGTATTTGTAAAACAAGCACAAGGATGGAATCCGGTAAGACCAAAAGAAAAATATACTATAACATAGTTAATTGGTCAATTGGGGAGAGGGAAATTAATGTTCGTAACTACTTTACTGACTCAAAGTTTGAGAAATAAAGCAGAATTTTAATAGAATATTCGAATATAGAGATCAAGTGTTAGCCCCAGGTAGGGGTCCATTGATTTCTAAGAACTTCGACTGAAGTAAAATGAAACAAAATAAAGAGGAGTTTGAATTACCTACTAGACACTATCCTCGAGTGGCTTCTGTCTCTTTGTACAAGTACAAGGGTTTGTCAG
>OY744534.1:16163008-16233008 GCA_963556195.1 Sepiola atlantica
TTTCATTCTTTTCATATTCATCTTCAGATGCACCCATCTCTCTAGGAGGTCCTGTCTGTACGTTGGTCTGTACGTCGGTCTGTACGTTGGTCTGTCATATGTAAGTTTCAAAAAGAACTTTCGTCGGTCTGTAAGACTTACGTTTCAAATAGCATCTACAAAAGCACCTGTACAGCTTTATGAGCTTATGGCGGTCTGTTGGTCTGCCACGCTTAAATTTGAAATCGAATTGTTGTTGGTCTGTAACGCTTAAGTTTAAAATAACATTTTCAACGTTCAAACTATTCGCCTAACATTATCAGGTCACATAAAATTGAGTAAATACATATGATATACTCCCAGAAAGATGGGTTCTTCTCTACTTGTCGACTAAACCATCCTATACCTGCCACTATCATATATCTCTATAAACCCACTATTCGCACATGCATGAAGTAGTATAGCCAGACATGGACTGGTGCACTACCCACTAGTCTCTCCTTTTTGAACAAGATACAAAAAAGAGTCTCTAATCTGATCGGTCCCGAACTATTTACCAAGACTCAGCCTCTGTCACATCATTGCAATGTTGCATACCTGTGCCTGTTTTATAAGTACTTCGACAAAATGTTCTCAGATTGACTTACAGTACTGGTGCCCCCTCCGCGTTAATGGTTAGGGGTAATACCTCTAACAATCTCGACTATCAGAGAAATCCCAGTCATTTACTGTAGAAGTCCCCTATATGCCGCAAAACATTCTACCATAATTGTTTTTTTTTCTCGGATCGCATGCTTTCATAATTCCGTGACCGTACACACATGCATACATGTAAATGTACTGTGAACAAACATCTTGTTGCAAAAAGGGTTGATATGATGTAAAACAAAATAACCAAACTAAATAATTTGTCAGCATTAACTTGAAATCAAATGAACCAAAAAAAGAAAAAAAAAGAAAAAAAAAGAAGAAAAATGAAATGACGTGCACAAATTCTTATAGAAAAAAAACTGATCCAACTTAAATAAATTTGAGAAACTTGTTTGTATTTATAAACCTTGAGAAAAAAAATATCGCTATTATAAAACAGTTCCTTCATTTTTATTGCAATTTTGTTTGATTTATTTTCTATTTTGTAGTGAATCAACTTTTTCTGGGTTATTTAATGCAGATACACAAAATCTATTGTTGATGATTAATTGAACACAAGTTGCTATTTTTCATATAAAAAAGTTGGGGGTTCATATTCTTCTAATGGTATTAGTATTGATATAACCAAAATACATCAGAAAGAATTTGAAGTGGTTTTTTTTTCAAAACGTTGACACATTACAATAAGAGCTTATATTCGTCTGTCGCGCTAAAATTTGAAAAAGAATGTACATCCATCCGTTGGTCCAGCTGAGGTTCGAAACAGCATTTTCAAAATGTTCAAATATTACTATAAGATGTTAAGTCTGTCTGTCGGCCTGTCACGCTTAAGTTTGAAACAGCATTTTTAGAAGCGTCCATACAGTTCTATAAGAATTTATGTCCGTGTGTCGGTCTGTCACGCTTAATTTAAATATTGGATTTTCATCGCAGACCGCGCAGATTGAATGGACGCATGTTAAGAAGATACGTTCTCATCGTCGCATATCAGAGTTCATAAAAACTTTGACTAAGAATTTATATTTTTTTATTTTTTTTATATTTTTATATTTTTATATTTTTATATTTTTATATTTTTACATTTTTTTAATATAATAATTTTTTTAATATAATAATTTTTTTATATCTTCATATTTTTTTATATATTATTATTTTTTATATATTATTTTTTTATATATTATTTTTATTTATTATTATTTTTTTATATAATATTTTTTATATATTATATTTTTTTATATATTATTTTTATATATTATTTTTATATATTTTTTAATATTTTTAAATTTTTAATTTTTAAATTTTATTTCTCAAATCTTTATTTATTTATTTATTTATTATTTATATATGAATTTTATATATTGATTTTTATTTATATATTGATCTTTTAATTTTTTATTTATATTTATATATTGATAATTTTTTATTTACACATGCATGTGTTTGTGTGTGTGTGAGTGTGTATATAATGTATATATATATATATATATATATATATATATATATATATATATGTATATGTATGCTTATGCATATAAGTATGTGAGTGTGTGCGTATGCATGTGTGTAAGTGTACATGTGTATGTGTATATTTATTTATTTTTGATGATTTTTGATTTTTTATTTATATATTTATTTATTTATATATATATTGATTGATTATTTATGGTTATATATTTACTTTTTATATATATTTATATATTGATTTTTTATTTATGTATATGTATATATTTTTTTATCTATATATATACATTTTTTTATCTATATATGAATTTTGAATTCTCATTTACATATGAATTTTTTTATATATTGATTTTTTTATATATTGATTTTTTATTTATATTTTGATTTTTGAATTTTTATATGATTTTTTTATATGATTTTTATTTATTTACATATTGATTTATTTATATTTCGATTTTTATATTTACATTTATTTTTATTTTTATTTATTTATTTTTTATTTATTTTTTATTTTTTATTTTTTATTTTTTATTTTTTATTTATTATTTATTATTTTCATATATATTATATATTTATATTTATATATTTTTTATTTATATTTTTATATCTTTATATTTTTATATTTTTATATATTTATATTTTTATTTATATTTTTATTTACATTTTGACTTTTGATTCTTTATTTACATATTATGATTATATTTATATATTGAATTTTTCATTTATATATTGATTTTTTTATTTTTTTATATTTTTTTATATTTTTTTTTATATTTTTTTTATATTTTTTCTATATAGAGATTTTTTATTTATATATTGATTTTTTATTTATATATATTTTATTATTTATATATATTTTATTATTTATATAGAATTTTTATTTATATTTGTTATCTATATATTGATTTATTTATATATTGATTTTTCATTTATATATTGATATTTTAATTATATATTGATTGATTTTTTATGTATATATTGATTTTTTATTTATGTATTTATATATTTATCTATATTTATATTTTTTATTTATATATTTATCTATATTTATGTTTTTACTCTGAATTGAGAATTATTAATTAAAATGATCGTAATTCATAAAAACATATATATACATTTTATATAATGATAAATAGTTACCTCCCCTTTTTTTAGATTATTTAATTAATTAGAGTTGCGTACCTTAATTAATTATTTTTCTACATATATATATATGAAAATAATATATATAAATATAAGAGTAATATTTTATTATTATAAAATT
Source organism: Sepiola atlantica (assembly GCA_963556195.1). Taxonomy (NCBI): domain Eukaryota; kingdom Metazoa; phylum Mollusca; class Cephalopoda; order Sepiida; family Sepiolidae; genus Sepiola; species Sepiola atlantica. The sequence continues at coordinate 16,166,364 of OY744534.1, forward strand.
AATTTTTTTACTTTTCCACTCCTTTCTTTCTTTCTTTCTTTCTTTCTTGCTTTACTTCTAAATATAGAATCTTTTAACGGCTTTTCTGTCCTAAGCGTTCCTCGTCGGCTCTCCATTTCAAAATTCGGTGTACACAGCGTTTCATAACAGTTAGATGTTTTTTGAAGAAATTCCATCATTTACTATTTCAGACTATGCTGAAGACGACGTGAATCGGGAATTCAACCCGTTTCTTGTCAGAAACCACTGGTCCATGTCTGATTAAAATCTGTATTTAAAAATAAAAATATTACGCTCTTAATTTAATTTAATTGAGCACTCTACTGGTATTTCCCTTTTATTCTTTATTGAGTATATCTTTATTGAGTATTCCTTTATACTTTACTATATATATATATATATATATTAATGTATGTAAAGTTTGGTCATGCATATATATATATATATATATATAGTCATCCACATACAAACTGTTTCGCTATATTACAGCTCTTCAGTGCGGCTAGTACCGCAAGTCGGGATTGAAACTCAACCGTCGAGCTGACAGTCGGAACTCATACGACAATGATTGAATGTAAGTAATATCTCAATGTAAACATTGTTAAGTGCCGGGAGCTCGAATTTGTTTTACCTATGCCTTAAAGCTAATGGCAGTTGGCGATATCCTTACAAATAAGCTCTACCCAGGGAGGGAGCTATATATATATATATATATATATATATATATATATATATATATATATATATAGTAGTAAGTTTTTGAAAGGCTGTGGGCAATGCAATTCCGGGTAAGATGCAAGTTGAAAGGAAAGGAACAAAAACAATAACAATAAATCGAATACGATATAAGACTTACTATTTATTTTTCCTTTTTTTTCCTTTTTTTTTTTTTCTTACATAACATCAAGAGTGTTTTAGCTGTTCGTGTGATGTCCGGGTGATTAAAAATCACTATTTGATATTTCGGGAAAAGACATCCCTTTTTCAAAAATAATTAGACCAGAAGAAGAATAATATTTTATTCTTCTCCGACTGTGTAGAGAATAATAAAAAATAAAATGGCTGCCAGATATAGACCGCAGCAAAAAAGCAGTTTCACAGGGAATATAAATTAAGTTAAGTTTTATTTTAATATTATGTTAAATATATGATTTGGTGTTTAGAATATTTGTGTAATGTTGGTTAGGTGTATGGTGTTCGATATATATATATATATATATATGTCATCATTAATAAAAAAAAAATGTTATATCTAGTGCTTATGGTTATCATAGTTGCAGTCGATTTATTGACGACCTTGTATACGTTAATGATAACCGTTGACATACGAACGCTCACTTTTCAAACTTTTATCGGTTGTAATGTTCTATGGAACGTTATTTAAACCGTTGACTTCTAAATGCTCACTTTTCAAACTTTTATCGGTTGTAATGTTCTACGGAACGTTATATAAACCGTTGACTTCTGAACGCTCACTTTTCATACTTTTATCGGTTGTAATGTTCTATGGAACGTTATATAAACCGTTGACTTCTGAACGCTCACTTTTCAAACTTTTATCGGTTGTAATGTTCTATGGAACGTTATATAAACCGTTGACTTCTGAACGCTCACTTTTCAAACTTTTATCGGTTGTAATGTTCTATGGTACGTTATATAAACCGTTGACTTCTGAACGCTCACTTTTAAAACTTTTATCGGTTGTAAGGTTCTATGGAACGTTATATAAACCGTTGACTTCTGAACGCTCACTTTTAAAACTTTTATCGGCTGTAATGTTCTATGGAACGTTATATAAACCGTTTACTTCTGAACGCTCACTTTTCAACCTTTTATCGGTTGTAATGTTCTATGGAACGTTATATAAACCGTTGACTTCTGAACGCTCACTTTTAAAACTTTTATCGGTTGTAATGTTCTATAGAACGTTATATAAACCGTTGACTTCTAAACGCTCACTTTTCAAACTTTTATCGGTTGTAATGTTCTATGGAACGTTATATAAACCGTTGACTTCTGAACGCTCACTTTTCAAACTTTTATCGGTTGTAATGTTCTATGGAACGTTATATAAACCGTTGACTTCTGAACGCTTACTTTTCAAACTTTTATCGGTTGTAATGTTCTATGGAACGTTATATAAACCGTTGACTTCTGAACGCTCACTTTTCAAACTTTTATCGGTTGTAATGTTCTATGGAACGTTATATAAACCGTTGACTTCTGAACGCTCACTTTTCAAACTTTTATCGGTTGTAATGTTCTATGGAACGTTATATAAACCGTTGACTTCTGAACGCTCACTTTTCAAACTTTTATCGGTTGTAATGTTCTATAGAACGTTATATAAACCGTTGACTTCTGAACGCTCACTTTTCAAACTTTTATCGGTTGTACTGTTCTATGGAACGTTATATATACCGTTGACTTCTGAACGCTCACTTTTCAAACTTTTATCGGTTGTAATGTTCTATAGAACGTTATATAAACCGTTGACTTCTGAACGCTCACTTTTAAAACTTTTATCGGTTGTAATGTTCTATGGAACGTTATATAAACCGTTGACTTCTGAACGCTCACTTTTCAAACTTTTATCGGGTGTAATGTTCTATGGAACGTTATATAAACCGTTGACTTCTGAACGCTCACTTTTAAAACTTTTATCGGTTGTAATGTTCTATAGAACGTTATATAAACCGTTGACTTCTAAACGCTCACTTTTCAAACTTTTATCGGTTGTAATGTTCTATGGAACGTTATATAAACCGTTGACTTCTGAACTGTCACTTTTCAAACTTTTATCGGTTGTAATGTTCTATGGAACGTTATATAAACCGTTGACTTCTGAACGCTCACTTTTCAAACTTTTATCGGTTGTAATGTTCTATGGAACGTTATATAAACCGTTGACTTCTGAACGCTCACTTTTCAAACTTTTATCGGTTGTAATGTTCTATGGAACGTTATATAAACCGTTGACTTCTGAACGCTCACTTTTCAAACTTTTATCGGTTGTAATGTTCTATAGAACGTTATATAAACCGTTGACTTCTGAACGCTCACTTTTCAAACTTTTATCGGTTGTAATGTTCTATGGAACGTTATATATACCGTTGACTTCTGAACGCTCACTTTTCAAACTTTTATCGGTTGTAATGTTCTATAGAACGTTATATAAACCGTTGACTTCTGAACGCTCACTTTTCAAACTTTTATCGGTTGTAATGTTCTATAGAACGTTATATAAACCGTTGACTTCTAAACGCTCACTTTTCAAACTTTCATCGGTTGTAATGTTCTATGGAACGTTATATAAACCGTTGACTTCTGAACGCTCACTTTTCAAACTTTTATCGGTTGTAATGTTCTATAGAACGTTATATAAACCGTTGACTTCTAAACGCTCACTTTTCAAACTTTTATCGGTTGTAATGTTCTATGGAACGTTATATAAACCGTTGACTTCTGAACGCTCACTTTTCAAACTTTTATCGGTTGTAATGTTCTATGGAACGTTATATAAACCGTTGACTTCTGAACGCTCACTTTTCAAACTTTTATCGGTTGTAATGTTCTATGGAACGTTATATAAACCGTTGACTTCTGAACGCTCACTTTTCTAACTTTTATCGGTGTTAATGTTCTACGGAACGTTATATAAACCGTTTACTTCTGAACGCTCACTTTTCAAACTTTTATCGGTTGTAATGTTCTATAGAACGTTATATAAACCGTTGACTTCTGAACGCTCACTTTTAAAACTTTTATCGGTTGTAATGTTCTATAGAACGTTATATAAACGGTCGACTTCTGAACGCTCACTTTTCAAACTTTTATCGGTTGTAATGTTCTATAGAACGTTATATAAACCGTTGACTTCTGAACGCTCACTTTTCAAACTTTTATCGGTTGTAATGTTCTATTGAACGTTATATAAACCGTTGACTTCTGAACGCTCACTTTTCAAACTTTTATCGGTTGTAATGTTCTATGGAACGTTATATAAACCGTTGACTTCTGAACGCTCACTTTTCAAACTTTTATCGGTTGTAATGTTCTATAGAACGTTATATAAACCGTTGACTTCTAAACGCTCACTTTTCAAACTTTTATCGGTTGTAATGTTCTATGGAACGTTTTATAAACCGTTGACTTCTGAATGCTTTTCAAACTTTTATCGGTTGTAATGTTCTATGGAACGTTATATAAACCGTTGACTTCTGAACGCTCACTTTTCAAACTTTTATCGGTTGTAATGTTCTATGGAACGTTATATAAACCGTTGACTTCTGAACGCTCACTTTTCAAACTTTTATCGGTTGTAATGTTCTATGGAACGTTATATAAACCGTTGACTTCTGAACGCTCACTTTTCAAACTTTTATCGGTTGTAATGTTCTATCGAACGTTATATAAACCGTTGACTTCTGAACGCTCACTTTTAAAACTTTTATCGGTTGTAATGTTCTATGGAACGTTATATAAACCGTTGACTTCTGAACGCTCACTTTTCAAACTTTTATCGGTTGTAATGTTCTATGGAACGTTATATAAACCGTTGACTTCTGAACGCTCACTTTTAAAACTTTTATCGGTTGTAATGTTCTATAGAACGTTATATAAACCGTTGACTTCTAAACGCTCACTTTTCAAACTTTTATCGGTTGTAATGTTCTATGGAACGTTATATAAACCGTTGACTTCTGAACTGTCACTTTTCAAACTTTTATCGGTTGTAATGTTCTATGGAACGTTATATAAACCGTTGACTTCTGAACGCTCACTTTTCAAACTTTTATCGGTTGTAATGTTCTATGGAACGTTATATATACCGTTGACTTCTGAACGCTCACTTTTCAAACTTTTATCGGTTGTAATGTTCTATAGAACGTTATATAAACCGTTGACTTCTGAACGCTCACTTTTCAAACTTTTATCGGTTGTAATGTTCTATAGAACGTTATATAAACCGTTGACTTCTAAACGCTCACTTTTCAAACTTTCATCGGTTGTAATGTTCTATGGAACGTTATATAAACCGTTGACTTCTGAACGCTCACTTTTCAAACTTTTATCGGTTGTAATGTTCTATAGAACGTTATATAAACCGTTGACTTCTAAACGCTCACTTTTCAAACTTTTATCGGTTGTAATGTTCTATGGAACGTTATATAAACCGTTGACTTCTGAACGCTCACTTTTCAAACTTTTATCAGTTGTAATGTTCTATGGAACGTTATATAAACCGTTGACTTCTGAACGCTCACTTTTCAAACTTTTATCGGTTGTAATGTTCTATGGAACGTTATATAAACCGTTGACTTCTGAACGCTCACTTTTCAAACTTTTATCGGTTGTAATGTTCTACGGAACGTTATATATACCGTTGACTTCTGAACGCTCACTTTTCAAACTTTTATCGGTTGTAATGTTCTATAGAACGTTATATAAACCGTTGACTTCTGAACGCTCACTTTTAAAACTTTTATCGGTTGTAATGTTCTATAGAACGTTATATAAACGGTTGACTTCTGAACGCTCACTTTTCCAACTTTTATCGGTTGTAATGTTCTATTGAACGTTATATAAACCGTTGACTTCTGAACGCTCACTTTTCAAACTTTTATCGGTTGTAATGTTCTATTGAACGTTATATAAACCGTTGACTTCTGAACGCTCACTTTTCAAACTTTTATCGGTTGTAATGTTCTATGGAACGTTATATAAACCGTTGACTTCTGAACGCTCACTTTTCAAACTTTTATCGGTTGTAATGTTCTATAGAACCTTATATAAACCGTTGACTTCTAAACGCTCACTTTTCAAACTTTTATCGGTTGTAATGTTCTATGGAACGTTTTATAAACCGTTGACTTCTGAATGCTTTTCAAACTTTTATCGGTTGTAATGTTCTATGGAACGTTATATAAACCGTTGACTTCTGAACGCTCACTTTTAAAACTTTTATCGGTTGTAATGTTCTATAGAACGTTATATAAACCGTTGACTTCTGAACGCTCACTTTTCAAACTTTTATCGATTGTAATGTTCTATGGAATGTTATATAAACCGTTGACTTTTGAACGCTCACTTTTCAAACTTTTATCGGTTGTAATGTTCTATGGAACGTTATATTAATTATTGACTTCTTAACGCTCACTTTTCAAACTTTTATCGGTTGTAATGTTCTATGGAACGTTATATAAACCGTTGACTTCTGAACGCTCACTTTTCAAACTTTTATCGGTTGTAATGTTCTATTGAACCTTATATAAACCGTTGACTTCTAAACGCTCACTTTTCAAACTTTTATCGGTTGTAATGTTCTATGAAACGTTATATAAACCGTTGACTTCTGAACGCTCACTTTTTAAACTTTTATCGGTTGTAATGTTCTATGGAACGTTATATAAACCGTTGACTTCTGAACGCTCACTTTTCAAACTTTTATCGGTTGTAATGTTCTATAGAACGTTATATAAACCGTTGACTTCTGAACGCTCACTTTTCAAACTTTTATCGGTTGTAATGTTCTATAGAACGTTATATAAACCGTTCACTTCTGAACGCTTACTATTCAAACTTTTATAGGTTGTAATGTTCTATAGAACGTTATATAAACCGTTGACTTCTGAACGCTCACTTTTCAAACTTTCATCGGTTGTAATGTTCTATGGAACGTTATATAAACCGTTGACTTCTGAACGCTCACTTTTCAAACTTTTATCGGTTGTAATGTTCTATAGAACGTTATATAAACCGTTCACTTCTGAACGCTCACTATTCAAACTTTTATCGGTTGTAATGTTCTATAGAACGTTATATAAACCGTTGACTTCTGAACGCTCACTTTTCAAACTTTTATCGGTTGTAATGTTCTATGGAACGTTATATAAACCGTTGACTTCTGAACGCTCACTTTTCAAACTTTTATCGGTTGTAATGTTCTATAGAACGTTATATAAACCGTTGACTTCTAAACGCTCACTTTTCAAACTTTTATCGGTTGTAATGTTCTATGGAACGTTATATAAACCGTTGACCTCTGAACGCTCACTTTTCAAACTTTTATCGGTTGTAATGTTCTATGGAACGTTATATAAACCATTGACTTCTGAACGCTCACTTTTAAAACTTTTATCGGTTGTAATGTTCTATGGAACGTTATATAAACCGTTGACTTCTGAACGCTCACTTTTCAAAATTTATCGATTGTAATGTTCTACGGAACGTTATATAAACCGTTGACTTCTGAACGCTCACTTTTCAAACTTTTATCGGTTGTAATGTTCTATGGAACGTTATATAAACCGTTGACTTCTGAACGCTCACTTTTCAAACTTTTATCGGTTGTAATGTTCTATGGAACGTTATATAAACCGTTGACTTCTGAACGCTCACTTTTCAAACTTTTATCGGTTGTAATGTTCTATGGAACGTTATATAAACCGTTGACTTCTGAACGCTCACTTTTCAAACTTTTATCGGTTGTAATGTTCTATAGTACGTTATATAAACCGTTGACTTCTGAACGCTCACTTTTAAAACTTTTATCGGTTGTAATGTTCTATGGAACGTTATATATACCGTTGACTTCTGAACGCTCACTTTTCAAACTTTTATCGGTTGTAATGTTCTATGGAACGTTATATAAACCGTTGACTTCTGAACGCTCACTTTTCAAACTTTTATCGGTTGTAATGTTCTATAGAACGTTATATAAACCGTTGACTTCTAAACGCTCACTTTTCAAACTTTCATCGGTTGTAATGTTCTATGGAACGTTATATAAACCGTTGACTTCTGAACGCTCACTTTTCAAACTTTTATCGGTTGTAATGTTCTATAGAACGTTATATAAACCGTTGACTTCTAAACGCTCACTTTTCAAACTTTTATCGGTTGTAATGTTCTATGGAACGTTATATAAACCGTTGACTTCTGAACGCTCACTTTTCAAACTTTTATCGGTTGTAATGTTCTATGGAACGTTATATAAACCGTTGACTTCTGAACGCTCACTTTTCAAACTTTTATCGGTTGTAATGTTCTATGGAACGTTATATAAACCGTTGACTTCTGAACGCTCACTTTTCAAACTTTTATCGGTTGTAATGTTCTACGGAACGTTATATAAACCGTTTACTTCTGAACGCTCACTTTTCAAACTTTTATCGGTTGTAATGTTCTATAGAACGTTATATAAACCGTTGACTTCTGAACGCTCACTTTTAAAACTTTTATCGGTTGTAATGTTCTATAGAACTTTATATAAACGGTTGACTTCTGAACGCTCACTTTTCAAACTTTTATCGGTTGTAATGTTCTATTGAACGTTATATAAACCGTTGACTTCTGAACGCTCACTTTTCAAACTTTTATCGGTTGTAATGTTCTATTGAACGTTATATAAACCGTTGACTTCTGAACGCTCACTTTTCAAACTTTTATCGGTTGTAATGTTCTATGGAACGTTATATAAACCGTTGACTTCTGAACGCTCACTTTTCAAACTTTTATCGGTTGTAATGTTCTATAGAACGTTATATAAACCGTTGACTTCTGAACGCTCACTTTTCAAACTTTTATCGGTTGTAATGTTCTATGGAACGTTTTATAAACCGTTGACTTCTGAATGCTTTTCAAACTTTTATCGGTTGTAATGTTCTATGGAACGTTCTATAAACCGTTGACTTCTGAACGCTCACTTTTAAAACTTTTATCGGTTGTAATGTTCTATGGAACGTTATATAAACCGTTGACTTCTGAACGCTCACTTTTCAAACTTTTATCGGTTGTAATGTTCTATGGAACGTTATATAAACCGTTGACTTCTGAACGCTCACTTTTCAAACTTTTATCGGTTGTAATGTTCTATGGAACGTTATATAAACCGTTGACTTCTGAACGCTCACTTTTAAAACTTTTATCGGTTGTAATGTTCTATGGAACGTTATATAAACCGTTGACTTCTGAACGCTCACTTTTCAAACTTTTATCGGTTGTAATGTTCTATGGAACGTTATATAAACCGTTGACTTCTGAACGCTCACTTTTCAAACTTTTATCGGTTGTAATGTTCTACGGAACGTTATATAAACCGTTTACTTCTGAACGCTCACTTTTCAAACTTTTATCGGTTGTAATGTTCTATAGAACGTTATATAAACCGTTGACTTCTGAACGCTCACTTTTAAAACTTTTATCGGTTGTAATGTTCTATAGAACGTTATATAAACCGTTGACTTCTAAACGCTCACTTTTCAAACTTTTATCGGTTGTAATGTTCTATGGAACGTTATATAAACCGTTGACTTCTGAACTGTCACTTTTCAAACTTTTATCGGTTGTAATGTTCTATGGAACGTTATATAAACCGTTGACTTCTGAACGCTCACTTTTCAAACTTTTATCGGTTGTAATGTTCTATGGAACGTTATATAAACCGTTGACTTCTGAACGCTCACTTTTCAAACTTTTATCGGTTGTAATGTTCTATGGAACGTTATATAAACCGTTGACTTCTGAACGCTCACTTTTCAAACTTTTATCGGTTGTAATGTTCTATAGAACGTTATATAAACCGTTGACTTCTGAACGCTCACTTTTCAAACTTTTATCGGTTGTAATGTTCTATGGAACGTTATATATACCGTTGACTTCTGAACGCTCACTTTTCAAACTTTTATCGGTTGTAATGTTCTATAGAACGTTATATAAACCGTTGACTTCTGAACGCTCACTTTTCAAACTTTTATCGGTTGTAATGTTCTATAGAACGTTATATAAACCGTTGACTTCTAAACGCTCACTTTTCAAACTTTTATCGGTTGTAATGTTCAATGGAACGTTATATAAACCGTTGACTTCTGAACGCTCACTTTTCAAACTTTTATCGGTTGTAATGTTCTATTGAACGTTATATAAACCGTTGACTTCTGAACGCTCACTTTTCAAACTTTTATCGGTTGTAATGTTCTATAGAACGTTATATAAACCGTTGACTTCTAAACGCTCACTTTTCAAACTTTCATCGGTTGTAATGTTCAATGGAACGTTATATAAACAGTTGACTTCTGAACGCTCACTTTTCAAACTTTTATCGGTTGTAATGTTCTATGGAACGTTATATAAACCGTTGACTTCTGAACGCTCACTTTTCAAACTTTTATCGGTTGTAATGTTCTATTGAACGTTATATAAACCGTTGACTTCTGAACGCTCACTTTTCAAACTTTTATCGGTTGTAATGTTCTATAGAACGTTATATAAACCGTTGACTTCTAAACGCTCACTTTTCAAACTTTCATCGGTTGTAATGTTCAATGGAACGTTATATAAACAGTTGACTTCTGAACGCTCACTTTTCAAACTTTTATCGGGTGTAATGTTCTATAGAACGTGATATAAACCGTTGACTTCTAAACGCTCACTTTTCAAACTTTTATCGGTTGTAATGTTCTATGGAACGTTATATAAACCGTTGACTTCTGAACGCTCACTTTTCAAACTTTTATCGGTTGTAATGTTCTATGGAACGTTATATAAACCGTTGACTTCTGAACGCTCACTTTTCAAACTTTTATCGGTTGTAATGTTCTACGGAACGTTATATAAACCGTTTACTTCTGAACGCTCACTTTTCAAACTTTTATCGGTTGTAATGTTCTATGGAACGTTATATAAACCGTTGACTTCTGAACGCTCACTTTTCAAACTTTTATCGGTTGTAATGTTCTATGGAACGTTATATAAACCGTTGACTTCTGAACGCTCACTTTTCAAACTTTTATCGGTTGTAATGTTCTATGGAACGTTATATAAACCGTTGACTTCTGAACGCTCACTTTTCAAACTTTTATCGGTTGTAATGTTCTATGGAACGTTATATAAACCGTTGACTTCTGAACGCTCACTTTTCAAACTTTTATCGGTTGTAATGTTCTATGGAACGTTATATAAACCGTTGACTTCTGAACGCTCACTTTTCAAACTTTTATCGGTTGTAATGTTCTACGGAACGTTATATAAACCGTTTACTTCTGAACGCTCACTTTTCAAACTTTTATCGGTTGTAATGTTCTATAGAACGTTATATAATCCGTTGACTTCTGAACGCTCACTTTTCAAACTTTTATCGGTTGTAATGTTCTATGGAACGTTATATAAACCGTTTACTTCTGAACGCTCACTTTTCAAACTTTTATCGGTTGTAATGTTCTATGGAACGTTATATAAACCGTTGACTTCTGAACGCTCACTTTTAAAACTTTTATCGGTTGTAATGTTCTATAGAACGTTATATAAACCGTTGACTTCTGAACGCTCACTTTTCAAACTTTTATTGGTTGTAATGTTCTATAGAACGTTATATAAACCGTTGACTTCTGAACGCTCACTTTTCAAACTTTTATCGGTTGTAATGTTCTATAGAACGTTATATAATCCGTTGACTTCTGAACGCTCACTTTTCAAACTTTTATCGGTTGTAATGTTCTATGGAACGTTATATATACCGTTGACTTCTGAACGCTCACTTTTCAAACTTTTATCAGTTTTAATGTTCTATGGAACGTTATATAAACCGTTTACTTCTGAACGCTCACTTTTCAAACTTTTATCGGTTGTAATGTTCTATGGAACGTTATATAAACCGTTGACTTCTGAACGCTCACTTTTAAAACTTTTATCGGTTGTAATGTTCTATAGAACGTTATATAAACCGTTGACTTCTGAACGCTCACTTTTCAAACTTTTATTGGTTGTAATGTTCTATAGAACGTTATATAAACCGTTGACTTCTGAACGCTCACTTTTCAAACTTTTATCGGTTGTAATGTTCTATAGAACGTTATATAAACCGTTGACTTCTGAACGCTCACTTTTCAAACTTTTATTGGTTGTAATGTTCTACGGAACGTTATATAAACCGTTGACTTCTGAACGCTCACTTTTCAAACTTTTATCGGTTGTAATGTTCTATAGAACGTTATATAATCCGTTGACTTCTGAACGCTCACTTTTCAAACTTTTATCGGTTGTAATGTTCTATAGAACGTTATATAATCCGTTGACTTCTGAACGCTCACTTTTCAAACTTTTATCGGTTGTAATGTTCTATAGAACGTTATATAATCCGTTGACTTCTGAACGCTCACTTTTCAAACTTTTATCGGTTGTAATGTTCTATGGAACGTTATATAAACCGTTGACTTCTGAACGCTCACTTTTCAAACTTTTATCGGTTGTAATGTTCTATGGAACGTTATATAAACCGTTGACTTCTGAACGCTCACTTTTCAAACTTTTATCGGTTGTAATGTTCTATAGAACGTTATATAATCCGTTGACTTCTGAACGCTCACTTTTCAAACTTTTATCGGTTGTAATGTTCTATAGAACGTTATATAATCCGTTGACTTCTGAACGCTCACTTTTCAAACTTTTATCGGTTGTAATGTTCTATGGAACGTTATATAAACCGTTGACTTCTGAACGCTCACTTTTCAAACTTTTATCGGTTGTAATGTTCTATAGAACGTTATATAATCCGTTGACTTCTGAACGCTCACTTTTCAAACTTTTATCGGTTGTAATGTTCTATAGAACGTTATATAATCCGTTGACTTCTGAACGCTCACTTTTCAAACTTTTATCGGTTGTAATGTTCTATAGAACGTTATATAATCCGTTGACTTCTGAACGCTCACTTTTCAAACTTTTATCGGTTGTAATGTTCTATGGAACGTTATATAAACCGTTGACTTCTGAACGCTCACTTTTCAAACTTTTATCGGTTGTAATGTTCTATGGAACGTTATATAAACCGTTGACTTCTGAACGCTCACTTTTCAAACTTTTATCGGTTGTAATGTTCTATAGAACGTTATATAATCCGTTGACTTCTGAACGCTCACTTTTCAAACTTTTATTGGTTGTAATGTTCTATAGAACGTTATATAAACCGTTGACTTCTGAACGCTCACTTTTCAAACTTTTATCGGTTGTAATGTTCTATAGAACGTTATATAATCCGTTGACTTCTGAACGCTCACTTTTCAAACTTTTATCGGTTGTAATGTTCTATGGAACGTTATATATACCGTTGACTTCTGAACGCTCACTTTTCAAACTTTTATCAGTTTTAATGTTCTATGGAACGTTATATAAACCGTTTACTTCTGAACGCTCACTTTTCAAACTTTTATCGGTTGTAATGTTCTATAGAACGTTATATATACCGTTAACTTCTAAACGCTCACTTTTCAAACTTTTATCGGTTGTAATGTTCTATGGAACGTTATATAAACCGTTGACTTCTGAACGCTCACTTTTCAAACTTTTATCGGTTGTAATGTTCTATGGAACGTTATATAAACCGTTGACTTCTGAACGCTCACTTTTCAAACTTTTATCGGTTGTAATGTTCTATAGAACGTTATATAATCCGTTGACTTCTGAACGCTCACTTTTCAAACTTTTATCGGTTGTAATGTTCTATGGAACGTTATATAAACCGTTTACTTCTGAACGCTCACTTTTCAAACTTTTATCGGTTGTAATGTTCTATGGAACGTTATATAAACCGTTGACTTCTGAACGCTCACTTTTCAAACTTTTATTGGTTGTAATGTTCTATGGAACGTTATATAAACCGTTGACTTCTGAACGCTCACTTTTCAAACTTTTATCGGTTGTAATGTTCTATGGAACGTTATATAAACCGTTGACTTCTGAACGCTCACTTTTCAAACTTTTATCGGTTGTAATGTTCTATAGAACGTTATATAAACCGTTGACTTCTGAACGCTCACTTTTCAAACTTTTATCGGTTGTAATGTTCTATGGAACGTTATATATACCGTTGACTTCTGAACGCTCACTTTTCAAACTTTTATCGGTTGTAATGTTCTATAGAACGTTATATAAACCGTTGACTTCTGAACGCTCACTTTTCAAACTTTTATCGGTTGTAATGTTCTATAGAACGTTATATAAACCGTTGACTTCTAAACGCTCACTTTTCAAACTTTCATCGGTTGTAATGTTCAATGGAACGTTATATAAACAGTTGACTTCTGAACGCTCACTTTTCAAACTTTTATCGGGTGTAATGTTCTATAGAACGTGATATAAACCGTTGACTTCTAAACGCTCACTTTTCAAACTTTTATCGGTTGTAATGTTCTATGGAACGTTATATAAACCGTTGACTTCTGAACGCTCACTTTTCAAACTTTTATCGGTTGTAATGTTCTATGGAACGTTATATAAACCGTTGACTTCTGAACGCTCACTTTTCAAACTTTTATCGGTTGTAATGTTCTATGGAACGTTATATAATCCGTTGACTTCTGAACGCTCACTTTTCAAACTTTTATCGGTTGTAATGTTCTACGGAACGTTATATAAACCGTTTACTTCTGAACGCTCACTTTTCAAACTTTTATCGGTTCTAATGTTCTATAGAACGTTATATAAACCGTTGACTTCTGAACGCTCACTTTTAAAACTTTTATCGGTTGTAATGTTCTATAGAACGTTATATAAACGGTTGACTTCTGAACGCTCACTTTTCAAACTTTTATCGGTTGTAATGTTCTATTGAACGTTATATAAACCGTTGACTTCTGAACGCTCACTTTTCAAACTTTTATCGGTTGTAATGTTCTATTGAACGTTATATAAACCGTTGACTTCTGAACGCTCACTTTTCAAACTTTTATCGGTTGTAATGTTCTATGGAACGTTATATAAACCGTTGACTTCTAAACGCTCACTTTTCAAACTTTTATCGGTTGTAATGTTCTATGGAACGTTTTATAAACCGTTGACTTCTGAATGCTTTTCAAACTTTTATCGGTTGTAATGTTCTATGGAACGTTATATAAACCGTTGACTTCTGAACGCTCACTTTTAAAACTTTTATCGGTTGTAATGTACTATAGAACGTTATATAAACCGTTGACTTCTGAACGCTCACTTTTCAAACTTTTATCGATTGTAATGTTCTATGGAACGTTATATAAACCGTTGACTTTTGAACGCTCACTTTTCAAACTTTTATCGGTTGTAATGTTCTATGGAACGTTATATTAATTATTGACTTCTGAACGCTCACTTTTCAAACTTTTATCGGTTGTAATGTTCTATGGAACGTTATATAAACCGTTGACTTCTGAACGCTCACTTTTCAAACTTTTATCGGTTGTAATGTTCTATGGAACGTTATATAAACCGTTGACCTCTGAACGCTCACTTTTCAAACTTTTATCGGTTGTAATGTTCTATGGAACGTTATATAAACCGTTGACTTCTGAACGCTCACTTTTCAAACTTTTATCGGTTGTAATGTTCTATGGAACGTTATATAAACCGTTGACTTCTGAACGCTCACTTTTCAAAATTTATCGATTGTAATGTTCTACGGAACGTTATATAAACCGTTGACTTCTGAACGCTCACTTTTCAAACTTTTATCGGTTGTAATGTTCTATGGAACGTTATATAAACCGTTGACTTCTGAACGCTCACTTTTCAAACTTTTATCGGTTGTAATGTTCTATGGAACGTTATATAAACCGTTGACTTCTGAACGCTCACTTTTCAAACTTTTATCGGTTGTAATGTTCTATGGAACGTTATATAAACCGTTGACTTCTGAACGCTCACTTTTCAAACTTTTATCGGTTGTAATGTTCTATAGTACGTTATATAAACCGTTGACTTCTGAACGCTCACTTTTAAAACTTTTATCGGTTGTAATGTTCTATGGAACGTTATATATACCGTTGACTTCTAAACGCTCACTTTTCAAACTTTTATCGGTTGTAATGTTCTATGGAACGTTATATAAACCGTTGACTTCTGAACGCTCACTTTTCAAACTTTTATCGGTTGTAATGTTCTATAGAACGTGATATAAACCGTTGACTTCTGAACGCTCACTTTTCAAACTTTTATCGGTTGTAATGTTCTATAGAACGTTATATAAACCGTTTACTTCTAAACGCTCACTTTTCAAACTTTTATCGGTTGTAATGTTCTATAGAACGTTATATAAACCGTTGACTTCTAAACGCTCACTTTTCAAACTTTTATCGGTTGTAATGTTCTATGGAACGTTATATAAACCGTTGACTTCTGAACGCTCACTTTTCAAACTTTTATCGGTTGTAATGTTCTATGGAACGTTATATAAACCGTTGACTTCTGAACGCTCACTTTTCAAACTTTTATCGGTTGTAATGTTCTACGGAACGTTATATAAACCGTTTACTTCTGAACGCTCACTTTTCAAACTTTTATCGGTTGTAATGTTCTATAGAACGTTATATAAACCGTTGACTTCTGAACGCTCACTTTTAAAACTTTTATCGGTTGTAATGTTCTATAGAACTTTATATAAACGGTTGACTTCTGAACGCTCACTTTTCAAACTTTTATCGGTTGTAATGTTCTATTGAACGTTATATAAACCGTTGACTTCTGAACGCTCACTTTTCAAACTTTTATCGGTTGTAATGTTCTATTGAACGTTATATAAACCGTTGACTTCTGAACGCTCACTTTTCAAACTTTTATCGGTTGTAATGTTCTATGGAACGTTATATAAACCGTTGACTTCTAAACGCTCACTTTTCAAACTTTTATCGGTTGTAATGTTCTATGGAACGTTTTATAAACCGTTGACTTCTGAATGCTTTTCAAACTTTTATCGGTTGTAATGTTCTATGGAACGTTATATAAACCGTTGACTTCTGAACGCTCACTTTTAAAACTTTTATCGGTTGTAATGTACTATAGAACGTTATATAAACCGTTGACTTCTGAACGCTCACTTTTCAAACTTTTATCGATTGTAATGTTCTATGGAACGTTATATAAACCGTTGACTTTTGAACGCTCACTTTTCAAACTTTTATCGGTTGTAATGTTCTATGGAACGTTATATTAATTATTGACTTCTGAACGCTCACTTTTCAAACTTTTATCGGTTGTAATGTTCTATGGAACGTTATATAAACCGTTGACTTCTGAACGCTCACTTTTCAAACTTTTATCGGTTGTAATGTTCTATGGAACGTTATATAAACCGTTGACCTCTGAACGCTCACTTTTCAAACTTTTATCGGTTGTAATGTTCTATGGAACGTTATATAAACCGTTGACTTCTGAACGCTCACTTTTCAAACTTTTATCGGTTGTAATGTTCTATGGAACGTTATATAAACCGTTGACTTCTGAACGCTCACTTTTCAAAATTTATCGATTGTAATGTTCTACGGAACGTTATATAAACCGTTGACTTCTGAACGCTCACTTTTCAAACTTTTATCGGTTGTAATGTTCTATGGAACGTTATATAAACCGTTGACTTCTGAACGCTCACTTTTCAAACTTTTATCGGTTGTAATGTTCTATGGAACGTTATATAAACCGTTGACTTCTGAACGCTCACTTTTCAAACTTTTATCGGTTGTAATGTTCTATGGAACGTTATATAAACCGTTGACTTCTGAACGCTCACTTTTCAAACTTTTATCGGTTGTAATGTTCTATAGTACGTTATATAAACCGTTGACTTCTGAACGCTCACTTTTAAAACTTTTATCGGTTGTAATGTTCTATGGAACGTTATATATACCGTTGACTTCTGAACGCTCACTTTTCAAACTTTTATCGGTTGTAATGTTCTATGGAACGTTATATAAACCGTTGACTTCTGAACGCTCACTTTTCAAACTTTTATCGGTTGTAATGTTCTATAGAACGTTATATAAACCGTTGACTTCTAAACGCTCACTTTTCAAACTTTCATCGGTTGTAATGTTCTATGGAACGTTATATAAACCGTTGACTTCTGAACGCTCACTTTTCAAACTTTTATCGGTTGTAATGTTCTATAGAACGTTATATAAACCGTTGACTTCTAAACGCTCACTTTTCAAACTTTTATCGGTTGTAATGTTCTATGGAACGTTATATAAACCGTTGACTTCTGAACGCTCACTTTTCAAACTTTTATCGGTTGTAATGTTCTATGGAACGTTATATAAACCGTTGACTTCTGAACGCTCACTTTTCAAACTTTTATCGGTTGTAATGTTCTATGGAACGTTATATAAACCGTTGACTTCTGAACGCTCACTTTTCAAACTTTTATCGGTTGTAATGTTCTACGGAACGTTATATAAACCGTTTACTTCTGAACGCTCACTTTTCAAACTTTTATCGGTTGTAATGTTCTATAGAACGTTATATAAACCGTTGACTTCTGAACGCTCACTTTTAAAACTTTTATCGGTTGTAATGTTCTATAGAACTTTATATAAACGGTTGACTTCTGAACGCTCACTTTTCAAACTTTTATCGGTTGTAATGTTCTATTGAACGTTATATAAACCGTTGACTTCTGAACGCTCACTTTTCAAACTTTTATCGGTTGTAATGTTCTATGGAACGTTTTATAAACCGTTGACTTCTGAATGCTTTTCAAACTTTTATCGGTTGTAATGTTCTATGGAACGTTCTATAAACCGTTGACTTCTGAACGCTCACTTTTAAAACTTTTATCGGTTGTAATGTTCTATGGAACGTTATATAAACCGTTGACTTCTGAACGCTCACTTTTCAAACTTTTATCGGTTGTAATGTTCTATGGAACGTTATATAAACCGTTGACTTCTGAACGCTCACTTTTCAAACTTTTATCGGTTGTAATGTTCTATGGAACGTTATATAAACCGTTGACTTCTGAACGCTCACTTTTAAAACTTTTATCGGTTGTAATGTTCTATGGAACGTTATATAAACCGTTGACTTCTGAACGCTCACTTTTCAAACTTTTATCGGTTGTAATGTTCTATGGAACGTTATATAAACCGTTGACTTCTGAACGCTCACTTTTCAAACTTTTATCGGTTGTAATGTTCTACGGAACGTTATATAAACCGTTTACTTCTGAACGCTCACTTTTCAAACTTTTATCGGTTGTAATGTTCTATGGAACGTTATATAAACCGTTGACTTCTGAACGCTCACTTTTCAAACTTTTATCGGTTGTAATGTTCTATGGAACGTTATATAAACCGTTGACTTCTGAACGCTCACTTTTCAAACTTTTATCGGTTGTAATGTTCTATGGAACGTTATATAAACCGTTGACTTCTGAACGCTCACTTTTCAAACTTTTATCGGTTGTAATGTTCTATAGAACGTTATATAAACCGTTGACTTCTGAACGCTCACTTTTCAAACTTTTATCGGTTGTAATGTTCTATGGAACGTTATATATACCGTTGACTTCTGAACGCTCACTTTTCAAACTTTTATCGGTTGTAATGTTCTATAGAACGTTATATAAACCGTTGACTTCTGAACGCTCACTTTTCAAACTTTTATCGGTTGTAATGTTCTATAGAACGTTATATAAACCGTTGACTTCTAAACGCTCACTTTTCAAACTTTCATCGGTTGTAATGTTCAATGGAACGTTATATAAACAGTTGACTTCTGAACGCTCACTTTTCAAACTTTTATCGGGTGTAATGTTCTATAGAACGTGATATAAACCGTTGACTTCTGAACGCTCACTTTTCAAACTTTTATCGGTTGTAATGTTCTACGGAACGTTATATAAACCGTTTACTTCTGAACGCTCACTTTTCAAACTTTTATCGGTTGTAATGTTCTATAGAACGTTATATAAACCGTTGACTTCTAAACGCTCACTTTTCAAACTTTCATCGGTTGTAATGTTCTATGGAACGTTATATAAACCGTTGACTTCTGAACGCTCACTTTTCAAACTTTTATCGGTTGTAATGTTCTATGGAACGTTATATAAACCGTTGACT
Source organism: Sepiola atlantica (assembly GCA_963556195.1). Classification (NCBI taxonomy): domain Eukaryota; kingdom Metazoa; phylum Mollusca; class Cephalopoda; order Sepiida; family Sepiolidae; genus Sepiola; species Sepiola atlantica. Next base: position 16,186,223 of record OY744534.1, read on the forward strand.
TCTGAACGCTCACTTTTCAAACTTTTATCGGTTGTAATGTTCTACGGAACGTTATATAAACCGTTTACTTCTGAACGCTCACTTTTCAAACTTTTATCGGTTGTAATGTTCTATAGAACGTTATATAAACCGTTGACTTCTGAACGCTCACTTTTAAAACTTTTATCGGTTGTAATGTTCTATAGAACGTTACATAAACGGTTGACTTCTGAACGCTCACTTTTCAAACTTTTATCGGTTGTAATGTTCTATTGAACGTTATATAAACCGTTGACTTCTGAACGCTCACTTTTCAAACTTTTATCGGTTGTAATGTTCTATTGAACGTTATATAAACCGTTGACTTCTGAACGCTCACTTTTCAAACTTTTATCGGTTGTAATGTTCTATGGAACGTTATATAAACCGTTGACTTCTAAACGCTCACTTTTCAAACTTTTATCGGTTGTAATGTTCTATGGAACGTTTTATAAACCGTTGACTTCTGAATGCTTTTCAAACTTTTATCGGTTGTAATGTTCTATGGAACGTTTTATAAACCGTTGACTTCTGAATGCTTTTCAAACTTTTATCGGTTGTAATGTTCTATGGAACGTTCTATAAACCGTTGACTTCTGAACGCTCACTTTTAAAACTTTTATCGGTTGTAATGTTCTATGGAACGTTATATAAACCGTTGACTTCTGAACGCTCACTTTTCAAACTTTTATCGGTTGTAATGTTCTATGGAACGTTATATAAACCGTTGACTTCTGAACGCTCACTTTTCAAACTTTTATCGGTTGTAATGTTCTATGGAACGTTATATAAACCGTTGACTTCTGAACGCTCACTTTTAAAACTTTTATCGGTTGTAATGTTCTATGGAACGTTATATAAACCGTTGACTTCTGAACGCTCACTTTTCAAACTTTTATCGGTTGTAATGTTCTATGGAACGTTATATAAACCGTTGACTTCTGAACGCTCACTTTTAAAACTTTTATCGGTTGTAATGTTCTATGGAACGTTATATAAACCGTTGACTTCTGAACGCTCACTTTTCAAACTTTTATCGGTTGTAATGTTCTATGGAACGTTATATAAACCGTTGACTTCTGAACGCTCACTTTTCAAACTTTTATCGGTTGTAATGTTCTACGGAACGTTATATAAACCGTTTACTTCTGAACGCTCACTTTTCAAACTTTTATCGGTTGTAATGTTCTATAGAACGTTATATAAACCGTTGACTTCTGAACGCTCACTTTTAAAACTTTTATCGGTTGTAATGTTCTATAGAACGTTATATAAACCGTTGACTTCTAAACGCTCACTTTTCAAACTTTTATCGGTTGTAATGTTCTATGGAACGTTATATAAACCGTTGACTTCTGAACTGTCACTTTTCAAACTTTTATCGGTTGTAATGTTCTATGGAACGTTATATAAACCGTTGACTTCTGAACGCTCACTTTTCAAACTTTTATCGGTTGTAATGTTCTATAGAACGTTATATAAACCGTTGACTTCTAAACGCTCACTTTTCAAACTTTTATCGGTTGTAATGTTCTATGGAACGTTATATAAACCGTTGACTTCTGAACGCTCACTTTTCAAACTTTTATCGGTTGTAATGTTCTATGGAACGTTATATAAACCGTTGACTTCTGAACGCTCACTTTTCAAACTTTTATCGGTTGTAATGTTCTATGGAACGTTATATAAACCGTTGACTTCTGAACGCTCACTTTTCAAACTTTTATCGGTTGTAATGTTCTACGGAACGTTATATAAACCGTTTACTTCTGAACGCTCACTTTTCAAACTTTTATCGGTTGTAATGTTCTATAGAACGTTATATAAACCGTTGACTTCTGAACGCTCACTTTTAAAACTTTTATCGGTTGTAATGTTCTATAGAACTTTATATAAACGGTTGACTTCTGAACGCTCACTTTTCAAACTTTTATCGGTTGTAATGTTCTATTGAACGTTATATAAACCGTTGACTTCTGAACGCTCACTTTTCAAACTTTTATCGGTTGTAATGTTCTATGGAACGTTTTATAAACCGTTGACTTCTGAATGCTTTTCAAACTTTTATCGGTTGTAATGTTCTATGGAACGTTCTATAAACCGTTGACTTCTGAACGCTCACTTTTAAAACTTTTATCGGTTGTAATGTTCTATGGAACGTTATATAAACCGTTGACTTCTGAACGCTCACTTTTCAAACTTTTATCGGTTGTAATGTTCTATGGAACGTTATATAAACCGTTGACTTCTGAACGCTCACTTTTCAAACTTTTATCGGTTGTAATGTTCTATGGAACGTTATATAAACCGTTGACTTCTGAACGCTCACTTTTAAAACTTTTATCGGTTGTAATGTTCTATGGAACGTTATATAAACCGTTGACTTCTGAACGCTCACTTTTCAAACTTTTATCGGTTGTAATGTTCTATGGAACGTTATATAAACCGTTGACTTCTGAACGCTCACTTTTCAAACTTTTATCGGTTGTAATGTTCTACGGAACGTTATATAAACCGTTTACTTCTGAACGCTCACTTTTCAAACTTTTATCGGTTGTAATGTTCTATAGAACGTTATATAAACCGTTGACTTCTGAACGCTCACTTTTAAAACTTTTATCGGTTGTAATGTTCTATAGAACGTTATATAAACCGTTGACTTCTAAACGCTCACTTTTCAAACTTTTATCGGTTGTAATGTTCTATGGAACGTTATATAAACCGTTGACTTCTGAACTGTCACTTTTCAAACTTTTATCGGTTGTAATGTTCTATGGAACGTTATATAAACCGTTGACTTCTGAACGCTCACTTTTCAAACTTTTATCGGTTGTAATGTTCTATGGAACGTTATATAAACCGTTGACTTCTGAACGCTCACTTTTCAAACTTTTATCGGTTGTAATGTTCTATGGAACGTTATATAAACCGTTGACTTCTGAACGCTCACTTTTCAAACTTTTATCGGTTGTAATGTTCTATAGAACGTTATATAAACCGTTGACTTCTGAACGCTCACTTTTCAAACTTTTATCGGTTGTAATGTTCTATGGAACGTTATATATACCGTTGACTTCTGAACGCTCACTTTTCAAACTTTTATCGGTTGTAATGTTCTATAGAACGTTATATAAACCGTTGACTTCTGAACGCTCACGTTTCAAACTTTTATCGGTTGTAATGTTCTATAGAACGTTATATAAACCGTTGACTTCTAAACGCTCACTTTTCAAACTTTCATCGGTTGTAATGTTCAATGGAACGTTATATAAACAGTTGACTTCTGAACGCTCACTTTTCAAACTTTTATCGGGTGTAATGTTCTATAGAACGTGATATAAACCGTTGACTTCTGAACGCTCACTTTTCAAACTTTTATCGGTTGTAATGTTCTACGGAACGTTATATAAACCGTTTACTTCTGAACGCTCACTTTTCAAACTTTTATCGGTTGTAATGTTCTATAGAACGTTATATAAACCGTTGACTTCTAAACGCTCACTTTTCAAACTTTCATCGGTTGTAATGTTCTATGGAACGTTATATAAACCGTTGACTTCTGAACGCTCACTTTTCAAACTTTTATCGGTTGTAATGTTCTATGGAACGTTATATAAACCGTTGACTTCTGAACGCTCACTTTTCAAACTTTTATCGGTTGTAATGTTCTACGGAACGTTATATAAACCGTTTACTTCTGAACGCTCACTTTTCAAACTTTTATCGGTTGTAATGTTCTATAGAACGTTATATAAACCGTTGACTTCTGAACGCTCACTTTTAAAACTTTTATCGGTTGTAATGTTCTATAGAACGTTATATAAACGGTTGACTTCTGAACGCTCACTTTTCAAACTTTTATCGGTTGTAATGTTCTATTGAACGTTATATAAACCGTTGACTTCTGAACGCTCACTTTTCAAACTTTTATCGGTTGTAATGTTCTATTGAACGTTATATAAACCGTTGACTTCTGAACGCTCACTTTTCAAACTTTTATCGGTTGTAATGTTCTATGGAACGTTATATAAACCGTTGACTTCTAAACGCTCACTTTTCAAACTTTTATCGGTTGTAATGTTCTATGGAACGTTTTATAAACCGTTGACTTCTGAATGCTTTTCAAACTTTTATCGGTTGTAATGTTCTATGGAACGTTTTATAAACCGTTGACTTCTGAATGCTTTTCAAACTTTTATCGGTTGTAATGTTCTATGGAACGTTCTATAAACCGTTGACTTCTGAACGCTCACTTTTAAAACTTTTATCGGTTGTAATGTTCTATGGAACGTTATATAAACCGTTGACTTCTGAACGCTCACTTTTCAAACTTTTATCGGTTGTAATGTTCTATGGAACGTTATATAAACCGTTGACTTCTGAACGCTCACTTTTCAAACTTTTATCGGTTGTAATGTTCTATGGAACGTTATATAAACCGTTGACTTCTGAACGCTCACTTTTAAAACTTTTATCGGTTGTAATGTTCTATGGAACGTTATATAAACCGTTGACTTCTGAACGCTCACTTTTCAAACTTTTATCGGTTGTAATGTTCTATGGAACGTTATATATACCGTTGACTTCTGAACGCTCACTTTTCAAACTTTTATCGGTTGTAATGTTCTATAGAACGTTATATAAACCGTTGACTTCTGAACGCTCACTTTTCAAACTTTTATCGGTTGTAATGTTCTATAGAACGTTATATAAACCGTTGACTTCTAAACGCTCACTTTTCAAACTTTCATCGGTTGTAATGTTCTATGGAACGTTATATAAACAGTTGACTTCTGAACGCTCACTTTTCAAACTTTTATCGGGTGTAATGTTCTATAGAACGTGATATAAACCGTTGACTTCTAAACGCTCACTTTTCAAACTTTTATCGGTTGTAATGTTCTATGGAACGTTATATAAACCGTTGACTTCTGAACGCTCACTTTTCAAACTTTTATCGGTTGTAATGTTCTATGGAACGTTATATAAACCGTTGACTTCTGAACGCTCACTTTTCAAACTTTTATCGGTTGTAATGTTCTATGGAACGTTATATAAACCGTTGACTTCTGAACGCTCACTTTTCAAACTTTTATCGGTTGTAATGTTCTACGGAACGTTATATAAACCGTTTACTTCTGAACGCTCACTTTTCAAACTTTTATCGGTTGTAATGTTCTATAGAACGTTATATAAACCGTTGACTTCTGAACGCTCACTTTTAAAACTTTTATCGGTTGTAATGTTCTATAGAACGTTATATAAACGGTTGACTTCTGAACGCTCACTTTTCAAACTTTTATCGGTTGTAATGTTCTATTGAACGTTATATAAACCGTTGACTTCTGAACGCTCACTTTTCAAACTTTTATCGGTTGTAATGTTCTATTGAACGTTATATAAACCGTTGACTTCTGAACGCTCACTTTTCAAACTTTTATCGGTTGTAATGTTCTATGGAACGTTATATAAACCGTTGACTTCTAAACGCTCACTTTTCAAACTTTTATCGGTTGTAATGTTCTATGGAACGTTTTATAAACCGTTGACTTCTGAATGCTTTTCAAACTTTTATCGGTTGTAATGTTCTATGGAACGTTATATAAACCGTTGACTTCTGAACGCTCACTTTTAAAACTTTTATCGGTTGTAATGTACTATAGAACGTTATATAAACCGTTGACTTCTGAACGCTCACTTTTCAAACTTTTATCGATTGTAATGTTCTATGGAACGTTATATAAACCGTTGACTTTTGAACGCTCACTTTTCAAACTTTTATCGGTTGTAATGTTCTATGGAACGTTATATTAATTATTGACTTCTGAACGCTCACTTTTCAAACTTTTATCGGTTGTAATGTTCTATGGAACGTTATATAAACCGTTGACTTCTGAACGCTCACTTTTCAAACTTTTATCGGTTGTAATGTTCTAAAGAACCTTATATAAACCGTTGACTTCTAAACGCTCACTTTTCAAACTTTTATCGGTTGTAATGTTCTATGAAACGTTATATAAACCGTTGACTTCTGAACGCTCACTTTTTAAACTTTTATCGGTTGTAATGTTCTATGGAACGTTATATAAACCGTTGACTTCTGAACGCTCACTTTTCAAACTTTTATCGGTTGTAATGTTCTATGGAACGTTATATAAACCGTTGACTTCTGAACGCTCACTTTTCAAACTTTTATCGGTTGTAATGTTCTATAGAACGTTATATAAACCGTTCACTTCTGAACGCTCACTATTCAAACTTTTATCGGTTGTAATGTTCTATAGAACGTTATATAAACCGTTGACTTCTGAACGCTCACTTTTCAAACTTTCATCGGTTGTAATGTTCTATGGAACGTTATATAAACCGTTGACTTCTGAACGCTCACTATTCAAACTTTTATCGGTTGTAATGTTCTATAGAACGTTATATAAACCGTTGACTTCTGAACGCTCACTTTTCAAACTTTCATCGGTTGTAATGTTCTATGGAACGTTATATAAACCGTTGACTTCTGAACGCTCACTTTTCAAACTTTTATCGGTTGTAATGTTCTATAGAACGTTATATAAACCGTGGACTTCTAAACGCTCACTTTTCAAACTTTTATCGGTTGTAATGTTCTATGGAACGTTATATAAACCGTTGACCTCTGAACGCTCACTTTTCAAACTTTTATCGGTTGTAATGTTCTATGGAACGTTATATAAACCGTTGACTTCTGAACGCTCACTTTTCAAACTTTTATCGGTTGTAATGTTCTATGGAACGTTATATAAACCGTTGACTTCTGAACGCTCACTTTTCAAACTTTTATCGGTTGTAATGTTCTACGGAACGTTATATAAACCGTTGACTTCTGAACGCTCACTTTTCAAACTTTTATCGGTTGTAATGTTCTATGGAACGTTATATAAACCGTTGACTTCTGAACGCTCACTTTTCAAACTTTTATCGGTTGTAATGTTCTATGGTACGTTATATAAACCGTTGACTTCTGAACGCTTTTCAAACTGTTATCGGTTGTAATGTTCTATGGAACGTTATATAAACCGTTGACTTCTGAACGCTCACTTTTAAAACTTTTATCGGTTGTAATGTTCTATAGAACGTTATATAAACCGTTGACTTCTGAACGCTCACTTTTCAAACTTTTATCGATTGTAATGTTCTATGGAACGTTATATAAACCGTTGACTTCTGAACGCTCACTTTTAAAACTTTTATCGGTTGTAATGTTCTATAGAACGTTATATAAACCGTTGACTTCTAAACGCTCACTTTTCAAACTTTTATCGGTTGTAATGTTCTATGGAACGTTATATAAACCGTTGACTTCTGAACGCTCACTTTTTAAACTTTTATCGGTTGTAATGTTCTATGGAACGTTATATAAACCGTTGACTTCTGAACGCTCACTTTTCAAACTTTTATCGGTTGTAATGTTCTATAGAACGTTATATAAACCGTTGACTTCTGAACGCTCACTTTTCAAACTTTTATCGGTTGTAATGTTCTATAGAACGTTATATAAACCGTTGACTTCTGAACGCTCACTTTTCAAACTTTTATCGGTTGTAATGTTCTATGGAACGTTATATAAACCGTTGACCTCTGAACGCTCACTTTTCAAACTTTTATCGGTTGTAATGTTCTATGGAACGTTATATAAACCGTTGACTTCTGAACGCTCACTTTTCAAACTTTTATCGGTTGTAATGTTCTATGGAACGTTATATAAACCGTTGACTTCTGAACGCTCACTTTTCAAACTTTTATCGGGTGTAATGTTCTATAGAACGTGATATAAACCGTTGACTTCTGAACGCTCACTTTTCAAACTATTATCGGTTGTAATGTTCTACAGAACGTTATATAAACGGTTGACTTCTGAACGCTCACTTTTCAAACTTTTATCGGTTGTAATGTTCTATAGAACGTTATATAAACCGTTGACTTCTGAACGCTCACTTTTCAAACTTTTATCGGTTGTAATGTTCTATGGAACGTTATATAAACAGTTGACTTCTGAACGCTCACTTTTCAAACTTTTATCGGTTGTAATGTTCTATAGAACGTGATATAAACCGTTGACTTCTAAACGCTCACTTTTCAAACTTTTATCGGTTGTAATGTTCTATGGAACGTTATATAAACCGTTGACTTCTGAACGCTCACTTTTCAAACTTTTATCGGTTGTAATGTTCTATGGAACGTTATATAAACCGTTGACTTCTGAACGCTCACTTTTCAAACTTTTATCGGTTGTAATGTTCTATGGAACGTTATATAAACCGTTGACTTCTGAACGCTCACTTTTCAAACTTTTATCGGTTGTAATGTTCTACGGAACGTTATATAAACCGTTTACTTCTGAACGCTCACTTTTCAAACTTTTATCGGTTGTAATGTTCTATAGAACGTTATATAAACCGTTGACTTCTGAACGCTCACTTTTCAAACTTTTATCGGTTGTAATGTTCTATTGAACGTTATATAAACCGTTGACTTCTGAACGCTCACTTTTCAAACTTTTATCGGTTGTAATGTTCTATTGAACGTTATATAAACCGTTGACTTCTGAACGCTCACTTTTAAAAGTTTTATCGGTTGTAATGTTCTATAGAACCTTATATAAACCGTTGACTTCTAAACGCTCACTTTTCAAACTTTTATCGGTTGTAATGTTCTATGAAACGTTATATAAACCGTTGACTTCTGAACGCTCACTTTTTAAACTTTTATCGGTTGTAATGTTCTATGGAACGTTATATAAACCGTTGACTTCTGAACGCTCACTTTTCAAACTTTTATCGGTTGTAATGTTCTATAGAACGTTATATAAACCGTTGACTTCTGAACGCTCACTTTTCAAACTTTTATCGGTTGTAATGTTCTATAGAACGTTATATAAACCGTTCACTTCTGAACGCTCACTATTCAAACTTTTATCGGTTGTAATGTTCTATAGAACGTTATATAAACCGTTGACTTCTGAACGCTCACTTTTCAAACTTTCATCGGTTGTAATGTTCTATGGAACGTTATATAAACCGTTGACTTCTGAACGCTCACTTTTTAAACTTTTATCAGTTGTAATGTTCTATAGAACGTTATATAAACCGTTAACTTCTAAACGCTCACTTTTCAAACTTTTATCGGTTGTAATGTTCTATGGAACGTTATATAAACCGTTGACCTCTGAACGCTCACTTTTCAAACTTTTATCGGTTGTAATGTTCTATGGAACGTTATATAAACCGTTGACTTCTGAACGCTCACTTTTCAAACTTTTATCGGTTGTAATGTTCTATGGAACGTTATATAAACCGTTGACTTCTGAACGCTCACTTTTCAAACTTTTATCGGTTGTAATGTTCTACGGAACGTTATATAAACCGTTTACTTCTGAACGCTCACTTTTCAAACTTTTATCGGTTGTAATGTTCTATAGAACGTTATATAAACCGTTGACTTCTGAACGCTCACTTTTAAAACTTTTATCGGTTGTAATGTTCTATAGAACGTTATATAAACCATTGACTTCTGAACGCTCACTTTTCAAACTTTTATCGGTTGTAATGTTCTATTGAACGTTATATAAACCGTTGACTTCTGAACGCTCACTTTTCAAACTTTTATCGGTTGTAATGTTCTATTGAACGTTATATAAACCGTTGACTTCTGAACGCTCACTTTTAAAACTTTTATCGGTTGTAATGTTCTATGGAACGTTATATAAACCGTTGACTTCTGAACGCTCACTTTTCAAACTTTTATCGGTTGTAATGTTCTATAGAACCTTATATAAACCGTTGACTTCTAAACGCTCACTTTTCAAACTTTTATCGGTTGTAATGTTCTATGGAACGTTATATAAACCGTTGACTTCTGAATGCTTTTCAAACTTTTATCGGTTGTAATGTTCTATGGAACGTTATATAAACCGTTGACTTCTGAACGCTCACTTTTCAAACTTTTATCGGTTGTAATGTTCTATAGAACGTTATATAAACCGTTGACTTCTGAACGCTCACTTTTCAAACTTTTATCGGTTGTAATGTTCTATTGAACGTTATATAAACCGTTGACTTCTGAACGCTCACTTTTCAAACTTTTATCGGTTGTAATGTTCTATTGAACGTTATATAAACCGTTGACTTCTGAACGCTCACTTTTAAAACTTTTATCGGTTGTAATGTTCTATGGAACGTTATATAAACCGTTGACTTCTGAACGCTCCCTTTTAAAACTTTTATCGGTTGTAATGTTCTATAGAACCTTATATAAACCGTTGACTTCTGAACGCTCACTTTTCAAACTTTTATCGGTTGTAATGTTCTATTGAACGTTATATAAACCGTTGACTTGTGAACGCTCACTTTTCAAACTTTTATCGATTGTAATGTTCTATGGAACGTTATATAAATTATTGACTTCTGAACGCTCACTTTTCAAACTTTTATCGGTTGTAATGTTCTATTGAACGTTATATAAACCGTTGACTTCTGAACGCTCACTTTTCAAACTTTTATCGATTGTAATGTTCTATGGAACGTTATATAAACCGTTGACTTTGGAACGCTCACTTTTCAAACTTTTATCGGTTGTAATGTTCTATGGAACGTTATATAAATTATTGACTTCTGAACGCTCACTTTTCAAACTTTTATCGGTTGTAATGTTCTATGGAACGTTATATAAACCGTTGACTTTTGAACGCTCACTTTTCAAACTTTTATCGATTGTAATGTTCTATGGAACGTTATATAAACCGTTGACTTCTGAACGCTCACTTTTCAAACTTTCATCGGTTGTAATGTTCTATGGAACGTTATATAAACCGTTGACTTCTGAACGCTCACTTTTTAAACTTTTATCAGTTGTAATGTTCTATAGAACGTTATATAAACCGTTAACTTCTAAACGCTCACTTTTCAAACTTTTATCGGTTGTAATGTTCTATGGAACGTTATATAAACCGTTGACCTCTGAACGCTCACTTTTCAAACTTTTATCGGTTGTAATGTTCTATGGAACGTTATATAAACCGTTGACTTCTGAACGCTCACTTTTCAAACTTTTATCGGTTGTAATGTTCTATGGAACGTTATATAAACCGTTGACTTCTGAACGCTCACTTTTCAAACTTTTATCGGTTGTAATGTTCTACGGAACGTTATATAAACCGTTTACTTCTGAACGCTCACTTTTCAAACTTTTATCGGTTGTAATGTTCTATAGAACGTTATATAAACCGTTGACTTCTGAACGCTCACTTTTAAAACTTTTATCGGTTGTAATGTTCTATAGAACGTTATATAAACCATTGACTTCTGAACGCTCACTTTTCAAACTTTTATCGGTTGTAATGTTCTATTGAACGTTATATAAACCGTTGACTTCTGAACGCTCACTTTTCAAACTTTTATCGGTTGTAATGTTCTATTGAACGTTATATAAACCGTTGACTTCTGAACGCTCACTTTTAAAACTTTTATCGGTTGTAATGTTCTATGGAACGTTATATAAACCGTTGACTTCTGAACGCTCACTTTTAAAACTTTTATCGGTTGTAATGTTCTATAGAACCTAATATAAACCGTTGACTTCTAAACGCTCACTTTTCAAACTTTTATCGGTTGTAATGTTCTATGGAACGTTATATAAACCGTTGACTTCTGAATGCTTTTCAAACTTTTATCGGTTGTAATGTTCTATGGAACGTTATATAAACCGTTGACTTCTGAACGCTCACTTTTCAAACTTTTATCGGTTGTAATGTTCTATAGAACGTTATATAAACCGTTGACTTCTGAACGCTCACTTTTCAAACTTTTATCGGTTGTAATGTTCTATTGAACGTTATATAAACCGTTGACTTCTGAACGCTCACTTTTCAAACTTTTATCGGTTGTAATGTTCTATTGAACGTTATATAAACCGTTGACTTCTGAACGCTCACTTTTAAAACTTTTATCGGTTGTAATGTTCTATGGAACGTTATATAAACCGTTGACTTCTGAACGCTCCCTTTTAAAACTTTTATCGGTTGTAATGTTCTATAGAACCTTATATAAACCGTTGACTTTTGAACGCTCACTTTTCAAACTTTTATCGGTTGTAATGTTCTATTGAACGTTATATAAACCGTTGACTTCTGAATGCTTTTCAAACTTTTATCGGTTGTAATGTTCTATGGAACGTTATATAAATTATTGACTTCTGAACGCTCACTTTTCAAACTTTTATCGGTTGTAATGTTCTATGGAACGTTATATAAACCGTTGACTTTTGAACGCTCACTTTTCAAACTTTTATCGATTGTAATGTTCTATGGAACGTTATATAAACCGTTGACTTCTGAACGCTCACTTTTCAAACTTTTATCGGTTGTAATGTTCTATAGAACGTTATATAAACCGTTGACTTCTGAACGCTCACTTTTCAAACTTTTATCGGCGGTTCTGCCGTAGCAAATTTTTCAGCGTTCTTTTTCAAACTTTGGTACTTGTTACTGTATTTTATCTTTTTCTTCAATTTCCTGTCCTGATGAAACCTTCTAATAAAGGTGCCACGTAGATTGATATTTAATTAATATTTTGGTTTGCCTTATTTCATTTTTCATATATATATATATATATATATATATATATATATATATATATATATATATATATATATACTTAGGCAGCAAGTCATTATCTAAGCAAACGTCGTTGACGTCACGGAACTTTGTCGTTTGTTAATTTTCTAAGTGAGGTTCTCAAACCGTCGAGCTACTCTTCTGTTTTCAGATGGCAATGCCTACAGTATTTCTCTGATTTTTTCCTAATTCGGCCATTTTTTTCGAGCGCTTTCGACCTTCCTAGTCATCTTTCAGGAGTAGTTTTTTTTTTAAAATAAGACTTTAGTTTATATTTTATAGGTATCGTTAAGGGCGATTGAAAGAAAAGAGAGGGTGTGTGGTTGAGTTTATTTTATTCTTTATGATTGTGTATTTAGTTTTATTATTTATTTGTTTATTTTATTAATTCTTATTATTAGTATTGTTTATTTATTTATTATTATTTATTCTCATTATTACTATCATTTCTATTATTTATCTATTTATTTAACTTTATTTTCATTTAATTATGGAATACTTTGAATACGTTAGTACCTGTGTTGAAAGCTATTTTGTTAATATTAGCCTGTTTAGTTTAAATGAATATTACTTCTAGTATTTAGAGTCTGAAGAAGATTTACAAACGAGAAAGTTCCGTGACGTTCAATCTCGCTTGCGTGGATATATATATATATATATATATATATATATATATACATACATATATATAAATACATGTATATATATAATATGAGTGTTACTACAGCATTGAAATCGTCGTAAAGATATATATTTAAAAATTTGAGAAACCAGTTTACAGACGCGTGAATTTATATCAATAAATGAAAGTTATTAATCATTTTTTTATATATATTTTATAAATTCGAATCCTTAATCATGGAAACAAACAGTATGTATCGTTTTTTTTCGCGGTGAAAGTCAACAGCACCGCTGAAGACTGACAATATTCTTCGATGTTATTGGAGTGTTTGTATATATGTCCGGTGCAAGTAGTGAATGCGCTGTTAAGTATGGGTTAGAATTATATGAATGTTTCTACAGCATTGAAAGCGTCGTTAAGAGATATATTTGAAAATGTGTTTATATATATATATATATATATATATATATATATATATATATATATATATATATATATTAAATATTTTTAAATTAAACTAAATATAAATATAAATAATATAAATACATAAAACAATAACCAAATAAGTAGTGTAATGGATTCATCTGAACGCTATAAAATACAGCTAATCTTTGTAAATAGCGAATACACTTTTTTAAACACAGACGAACAACACAGGTAAGGAGGACATTTTTTTATCAAATAAATTAGCAAAAAATTAACTCTGAACTAGATCTAATATACGGAAAGTTTTTGTTCTCATTTTTTAAGGAAAGTATGGTCTGATCTACTCTGCTGGAAGCCATGAGATAAAATACTGTTTTGTCTTTAAAATCCTGAAACTGTTTTTCATGGTAAACAACTGATGATCTCTTAAATAGTATTAAGACTAGCGTAAATTCTTGGAAGTGACTAAACCGTTAATTGACTTACAAGCAAAGTAGTTTTCCAACGAAAGACTTGAGACTTAAAGTTTTATTCTGTCATATAGTTTTAATGGTTGAAAAAGTTTTTTTGTCATATAGTTTTAATAGTTGAAAAAGTTTTTTTTGTCATATAGTTTTAATGGTTGAAAAAGATATTTTTGTCATATAGTTTTAATGGTTGAAAAACTTTTAATTTCTTTTATAATTGTTTCTCTATCAGTATTTTTATTTCTTATTTCATGAATACATTGTTTTATTCTTTCTTTATTCATACAATCTTCTGTATTTCTTGTATAGATTCATTCTTTATTACTTTCACTTGTTCGTTCATTTGTTAAGTTTTTCTTTTCTATATAAATGTATACTGTGAATAAAGAAATGTGGACTTATTGAATGTTGAAATGTTGACTTATTGAATGTTGAAATGTTAATTTATTGGATGTTGAAATGTTGACTTATTGGATGTGTAAATGTTGACTTATTGAATGTTGAAATGTTGACTTATTGAATGTTGAAATGTTGACTTATTGAATGTTGAAATGTAAATTTATTAGATGTTGAAATGTTGACTTATTGAATGTTGAAATGTTGACTTATGGTTGTTGAAATGTTAATTTATTGAATGTTGAAATGTTGACTTATTGAATGTTGAAATGTTGACTTATTGAATGTTGAAATGTTGACTTATTGAATGTTGAAATGTTGACTTATTGAATGTTGAAATGTTGACTTATTGAATGTTGACTTATTGAATGTTGAAATGTTGACTTATTGAATGTTGAAATGTTGACTTATTGAATGTTGAAATGTTGACTTATTGAATGTGGAAATGTTGACTTATTGAAATAAGTCAACATTTCTTTATTCACAGTATTCCTTTTTACCTTTTTTTTACATTCATTGCTTCGTTCTTTATTTTTTTATACTTCCCGCTTTCTGTTTTTATTTTCATTTGATATACGAGTTGGAAAAGTCGCCTGAATCCTGTCTTCCTGATACGCGTCTCCATCTCTCTCTCTCTCTCTCTCTTTCTCTCACACGCTCGCTGTCTCCCTTCCCCCCTCTCACTATCTCTCACACACACACCATCGCTGTCTTTGTTTCTCACACACACACACACACACACGTTCGCTGTCTCTCTTCCCCCTCTCTATATATCTCTCTTTCTCTCTCACACACACTCTCTCTTTCTCCCCCTCTCTCTCTTTCTCTCCTTTCGAAATTGCGGTCGGCGTTTTTCTGCGATGGCAGCACTTGTACTAAATGAACTCACTTAAAATTCTATAAACAAAAAGTTTCGTTACTTCGTAGCATGATATTATTCTCTTAACACACATAACATGCTAGAAGAATATCTCTTTAAAACTACTCCTTCACTGATACATAAACCAGTTTATATATATATATATATATATATATATATATATATGTATAAGTATGTATATATGTATGCATATATATATACATATACGTATGTATATATATATATATACATATACGTATGTATATATATGTAAATATGTATATATATCTACATATACATATGTATATATATACACATATACGTATGTATATATATGTGTAAATATGTATATATATCTACATATACATACGTATATATATACACATATACGTATGTATATATATATGTGTAAATATGTATATATATCTACATATACATATGTATATATATTAATATATATGTATATACAGGGTGTTTCAAAAGTCTTGGGAACATTACAAATGTGTATATCTCATGAACTATTCCAGGTAGAAAAATGAAACTGGTGCCATTTTAAAGCTTGCTTAATCAAGTTTTTGGTCATACTAATGATTTTCGTGTTATCTTTCCAGGTGCAGTAATGGCGTTCTCTAAACAAGACAAGGCATTTTGCGTCCTCCAATTTGCAAAGACTGAATCGTGGACATGTGTTCAGCGTGCATTTCGCAGGAAATTTAAAAAAGAAGCCCCTGAAAGGAAATCTATTGTCAGATGGCATGCTAAATTTGTGAAAGATGGGTGTTTGTGCCCAAGTAAGCGAACAGGTCGCCCTTCAACTTCAGAAGATGCAGTTGAGCAAGTTCGGACAGCCTTTCAGCGGAGCCCCCGTAAATCAGTGAGAAGAGCCAGTATATATGTGTGTGTATATATATATATATATATATATATATATATATGTGTGTACAAATATGTATATATCTGTATATCTGTGTATATATATATATATATATATATATGTGTGTACAAATATGTATATATCTGTATATCTGTATATATATATATATATATATATATGTGTGTGTGTGTACAAATATGTATATATCTGTATATCTGTGTGTATATATATATGTGTGTGTACAAATATGTATATATCTGTATATCTGTGTATATATATATATATATATATGTGTGTGTGTGTGTACAAATATGTATATATCTGTATATCTGTGTATATATATATATATATATATGTGTGTGTACAAATATGTATATATCTGTATATCTGTGTGTATATATATATATATATGTGTGTACAAATATGTATTTATCTGTATATCTGTGTGTATATATATATATATATATATATGTGTGTGTGTGTGTGTGTGTGTGTGTGTGTGTGTGTGTGTGTGTGTGTGTGTACAAATATGTATATATCTGTATGTGTACTCGTGCTGGTCAAAAAAATAGAACATATGTATAAAACTGTAAAAATCATTCCGTTTAAGATAGTTTTCGGCTTTTAAATTGTGTAGGCGAAATATTCTATATGTAAATAACAATTACAACTATTTTTAATCATTTGTCATATTTGCATATATCAGACTTGATTGTCACAGAGTAGTTTATTGTCACATTAGGAAATTCAACGTTTCAATTTAATAGAACATTATTCGTTGAGTAATCTCAAACTCAAAAAATGTATGTGTTTAAAAAGATTTTGCAAGTAATTTAATCATAATCTCTCATTCTTATTGAGGACAATCTGTGAGATGTAATTGGTGCTAAAATATTCCTATAATGCTAAACTAACTGAAATAGTTGGTTTACGATAGAAACTTTTTTTCATATCAATTGCAATGTCAGTTTTTCAATATTTCGCGTTTCAAAATAATAGAACAAGACAGCTAAGAAAACAAAATATTTTTTTATTAACTTAAATACAGATAAAAATTAATCAATATTTAGTAGCAGCACCTTTTGCCTTGATAACAGCATCAATTCGCCGGGCATGGAATCAACAAGCTTCTCGCACACTGTGTAGACACCGAATCCCATGTGTTCTGTATTGCAATATTCATGGCTGCAAGGGTAGTAGGTTTTTCTTTGCGAAGCTTCCTCTTCATCTGATCCCACAAGGCTTCAATAACGTTAAAATCTGGCGAGTTCGCCGGCCATTCAAGAACAAGGATCGATTGTTCTCGTAGCCAGGAAGTTGTGGACTTGGCAGAGTGTGTCGGTGCCAAGTCATGTTGAAAAATGATGTATGTGGCGTCACTGTCAAATTGATTATCCAGCACTTACAGTAAATTAGCTTCCATGATATCTTGGTACACTATTGCGTTTACATTTCCTTTGATGAAGCAGAAATTACCAACACCCTTAGCACTTATACAGCCCAAAACCATGCAAGACTGCGGGAACTTCACAGACATCTTGACGCATTCTTGGTTATACCGTTCCGTGGATCTTCGCCAAACACGTGGCCCTTGGTCGCCGAAAAAAATACAAAATCGAGACTCATCTGAAAAGATCACACGCCGCCATTCGTCTGTAGTCCAGGTTTGATGACCAGTTGCCCATCGTAGCTTCTTCAACATCTGATTTTTGTTAAGGAGCGGTTTGGTGGCAGCTATACGATTTTGGTATCCCAGTTGCCGGAGCCTTCGGTAGGTAGTGCTTCGTGAAACGTCGGCACCAGAAGCCTGTTTCCACTTTTAGTAATGTGGCTTGTTGACTGGAATCGACTTTTCTTTGCCACCTTGTCCAGTGCCCGGTCTTGTCTTTCAGTGGTGCTTTTCTTTCGTCCGCATTTCTTGCAATTGCTGTTGGAAACACCCTTAACATCTTTCTGGAGCACTTTGGTCACTACCGATTTTGTAACATCCGACCTTGGTTGCGATTTCCATGTGCGTCTTTCCTACTTCCCGCAAATCGAACATTCGCTGCTTCTCAGGCAAAGATATGTCTTTAGAGCGACCCATAATGAGAGATTATGATTAAATTACTTGCAAAATCTTTTTAAACACATAATATTTTTGAGTTTAAGATTACTCAACGAATAATGTTCTATTAAATTGAAACGCTGAATTTCCCAATGTGACAATAAACTACTCTGTGACAATAAAGTCTGACATATGCAAATATTACAAATGATTAACAATAGTTGTAATTGTTATTTACATATAGAATATTTCGCCTACACAATTTAAAAGCCGAAAATTATCTCAAACGGAATGATTTTTACAGTTTTATACATATGTTCTATTTTTTTGACCAGCACGTATATATATATATATATATATATATATATATATATATAAATTCTTTGTAGAATGGTAGGAAAAATCCCAGCAGAGTGCTCGATTAATTAAGAATCAAAGTTAAAAATTAAGAGCATAATATTTATTTATTCTGGTACAGAAAAATTAGTACAACATTCGTACCGTCGGTTTCAAGCACGGAAGGTCTTACCCATCCGGCTCTCTTCAGCTTCTGTTGTCATCTGTTTTGGAAATGTGAGGTCACATGACACTCTTGTTGGGACGCGTTATTTGCTCAGTGTGTTGTGTGTGTTTGTTTAAATTTGAATTTAGTGTAATAAGACCGTTGAGATTTAAAACACGGGAGAAGAAAGAGAATTCAAGATTAAAGGGAATAAAAAAGGGGGGTAAAAAATAAAAAGATATATATGAAAAAATATATATATATATATAAATAAATATAAAAAAATATAAAAAAACATATATATATATAAAAACATTTCAATACTAAGAATAAAAGAATAAAAAAAGAAAAAAAAGAAAAAGAGTATAAAAAGGTATAAAAAGAAGAAAAAAAGGGGGTTAAAAAATATATATATAGAGAATAAAATGTAGAGAATAAAAAAGAGCGAGAGAGAAAGAAAGAATAAAAGTAGAAAGAATAAAAAGAATAAAAATATAATAAATAAAAGTATAAATAAAAATAAAAATCAATTAAAAATAAATTTAAAGATTAAAAATAATAATAATAATAAAAAATAAAATTAAAAATTAAAAATTAAAAATTAAAGATTAAAAACAAAAATAATAAAAATAAAGAAAGGGTTTCTCTGAAATTCCCGTGAGCCAAATTATGAATTTGTATCATTAGCCGTTATATTTTTGAAGGTATGCGTTCTAAAAAACCGTTGATGTGTAAGAATCTTTTCCCCAGATTGGAGTGATTTTAATGAAGAAATTCGGATCTAAGGGAGGTAACTAAGATGGAAATATGAAATATTTGAGTTTGTTAAAATGGGTTTGTAGATTAATCTAGTGGTTGATAAAAAATTAAATATTTTTGCATTTTGGTGAAAGTCGAAGTTTTTGCTCTTGGAAATTATGTGGATATAGTTTGTTTAAATGGATTTGTAGAGTAATCTAGTGACTGATAATTAAATTAAATATTTTTGTATTTTTGTGAAGGTCGGAGTTTTTGCTCTTGAAGTTTAAGTGGATATAGGTTGATGAGGTATTTGTTCGTATTAGTAGAGGGGGGTAGTTAGACATTATGTGAATCGGTCAGACCAGTTTATAAGCAATGCTTGTCTCTTGTGGACACATCCCCTGAATATTTCATCGCGGACATTTAAACAGGCTGTATTCGGATCGATGATGGCTTTTGAAATGTGGTATTTTTCAGCGTCACATAGAGGACATCTGTTTATGGCTGGAGAGAAGGATGGTTTTCTCTCAATTATTTTCCATTTGATGGTGAAGGGTGTGTTTTCTTCTTTAAGCTGCCATATTCGGGTCGCGAGTGCCGTATTAGCCTTGTTTTTGTATCTGAAGGAGTTTCTGTGTGCATATAGCCTTTGTTTGAAGTTTCCCTTCGTCATCCCAATATATTTTTCTGCATTACTGGTATTCTGGTCTGTGACGGTTGCTTCATAAATGATTGAATTGATTTTGCAATTTCCCTCCAGGGGGCAGTTGTTTTTGTCTTGGCATGAGCAGCCTGCGTTTGTAATTGTTTTGGGTTCTGCAGAGATAATTTTTCTTATTGAAGGGGCAGTGGAATAGCTGACCTTAACAGAATTTCTGTTAAAAAGTTTGTGTAATTCATTTGTGGGTGGGAAGTGTTTGTCGAGCAACTTGAGGAAAAGTTGGCCTACCTTTGTTTTGGTATTGGTCGAATAGGGTGGAGAAAACCAGATCACCGATCTCCTTCTATTGCGGGTCCCCCGTGGTTGGTCTCGGTTGGGGGTGTATGAGATTTCTTCTCTGAACCCGCTGTCGCGGAGCGCTTTGTTGTAATATGGTGCTGCTTGGTTGAAAATTTCGGGACTGGATGAGAGGTTTGAAATTCTTTGGCTAATATTATTGATTAAATTTTTAAAGATGGTGGGGGGGTGGCAGGATCCCTTGTGTATGTATTGGAGTGTTTCATTGGGTTTGTGGAAAGGTTTGTGTGTATTGTTTTTAAGGTTCAGTGTGGTATCTAGGAAGTTTACTTGGTCTAAATTTGTTTTAATGGTAATTTTGAAGCCGAGATTATGGAAGGTGTTTGTTAATTCTAATCTAAATCTGGTTTTCCCCACCCTATTCGACCAATACCAAAACAAAGGTAGGCCAACTTTTCCTCAAGTTGCTCGACAAACACTTCCCACCCACAAATGAATTACACAAACTTTTTAACAGAAATTCTGTTAAGGTCAGCTATTCCACTGCCCCTTCAATAAGAAAAATTATCTCTGCAGAACCCAAAACAATTACAAACGCAGGCTGCTCATGCCAAGACAAAAACAACTGCCCCCTGGAGGGAAATTGCAAAATCAATTCAATCATTTATGAAGCAACCGTCACAGACCAGAATACCAGTAATGCAGAAAAATATATTGGGATGACGAAGGGAAACTTCAAACAAAGGCTATATGCACACAGAAACTCCTTCAGATACAAAAACAAGGCTAATACGGCACTCGCGACCCGAATATGGCAGCTTAAAGAAGAAAACACACCCTTCACCATCAAATGGAAAATAATTGAGAGAAAACCATCCTTCTCTCCAGCCATAAACAGATGTCCTCTATGTGACGCTGAAAAATACCACATTTCAAAAGCCATCATCGATCCGAATACAGCCTGTTTAAATGTCCGCGATGAAATATTCAGGGGATGTGTCCACAAGAGACAAGCATTGCTTATAAACTGGTCTGACCGATTCACATAATGTCTAACTACCCCCCTCTACTAATACGAACAAATACCTCATCAACCTATATCCACTTAAACTTCAAGAGCAAAAACTCCGACCTTCACAAAAATACAAAAATATTTAATTTAATTATCAGTCACTAGATTACTCTATAAATCCATTTAAACAAACTATATCCACATAATTTCCAAGAGCAAAAACTTCGACTTTCACCAAAATGCAAAAATATTTAATTTTTTATCAACCACTAGATTAATCTACAAACCCATTTTAACAAACTCAAATATTTCATATTTCCATCTTAGTTACCTCCCTTAGATCCGAATTTCTTCATTAAAATCACTCCAATCTGGGGAAAAGATTCTTACACATCAACGGTTTTTTAGAACGCATACCTTCAAAAATATAACGGCTAATGATACAAATTCATAATTTGGCTCACGGGAATTTCAGAGAAACCCTTTCTTTATTTTTATTATTTTTGTTTTTAATCTTTAATTTTTAATTTTTAATTTTATTTTTTATTATTATTATTATTATTTTTAATCTTTAAATTTATTTTTAATTGATTTTTATTTATACTTTTATTTATTATATTTTTATTCTTTTTATTCTTTCTACTTTTATTCTTTCTTTCTCTCTCGCTCTTTTTTATTCTCTACATTTTATTCTCTATATATATATTTTTTAACCCCCTTTTTTTCTTCTTTTTATACCTTTTTATACTCTTTTTCTTTTTTTTCTTTTTTCATTCTTTTATTCTTAGTATTGAAATGTTTTTATATATATATGTTTTTTTATATTTTTTTATATTTATTTATATATATATATATTTTTTTTTTCATATATATCTGTTTATTTTCTACCCCCCTTTTTATTCCCTTTAATCTTGAATTCTCTTTCTTCTCCCGTGTTTTAAATCTCAACGGTCTTATTACACTAAATTCAAATTTAAACAAACACACACAACACACTGAGCAAATAACGCGTCCCAACAAGAGTGTCATGTGACCTCACATTTCCAAAACAGATGACAACAGAAGCTGAAGAGAGCCGGATGGGTAAGACCTTCCGTGCTTGAAACCGACGGTACGAATGTTGTACTAATTTTTCTGTACCAGAATAAATAAATATTATGCTCTTTATTTTTAACTTTGATTCTTAATTAATCGAGCACTCTGCTGGGATTTTTCCTACCATTCTACAAAGAATTTACTCAGCCCCTACCAGGAATTACAGTTAAACCCTGTTAGCCTCGTAGTCGAGCACTCTCGGGAAAATTACCAACACCACGGAAAAAACTAATTAACAGGGATTACCACCTATACCCTGGGAAATGGAACTATACACTCTCGGATATTCTACCAAAAATATCCCAACCCCCAAAAAACAAACATATACCAGGATGCTCCTGACAAAAATAGTGGACGTCATAGGAAGAATGAGGTGGAAAGTGTTGAATACAGAACAGAGGCAAACGGAAAAAAACTACTACGGCTTAAAATCTGGTAAATACCCGCCAAAAGTAGAGGCCTTAGACAATTTCGAAAAAGACCTACTCAACATTACTCACAACCTAGTTTTTACAAACAAGCAAAATCCATTTCAGAAGACACTTACCGCCGACATAAAAAAACTTAAAAGAGAAAATAACGCACTTGTATTCTCCGACAAAACTAAAAATATTTATAAAATGACTAAAAAGGAAAAAACAGACCTAACAATTAGCTCCATTACCGATAAATATCAATTAGCCAAGGCAGATACATATAAATCTATTAATAATGATACTACTGAAATAGCTACTAGACTAGGCGTCGAATATAGAATTAATTATTTAGATAAGAGGAAGGCCTTTGTTACTTTAAAAGACCACAAAGAAAACTTCACAAATAAACCCTCATGCAGACTTATCAACCCAGCTAAAAGCGAACTAGGACTAGCAAGCAAATCCATTGTTAAAAATATAGTTAATAAAATTAAGGAAAAAATAAACCTAAGTCTGTGGGGCAATACTAACTCAGTCCTAAATTGGTTCCATAACATACAAGATAAACACAGATGCAAATTCACACAATTAGATATAGTAGACTTCTACCCATCCATTACAAAAGACACCCTAGATAAGGCCTTAACATTTGCACTTTCACACACAAACATCAGTCAACTAGAAAGGGACACAAAACTGCAAGCAAGACAAACCCTTCTCTTCTTCGAGGGAAGGGCTTGGGTTAAAAAATCAAACCCAGAGGACCCATTTGATGTTGCAATGGGGGCCTACGACAGTGCAGACATCTGTGACTTAGTCGGCTTGCTTATATTAAATACACTCCAAAATAAATTTCCAGACCATTTCTTTGGTCTCTATAGAGATGACGGACTTTGTCTGTCACGCAACCACAACGGAAACACATTAGATAGATTTAGAAAAGAATTAACAAACACCTTCCATAATCTCGGCTTCAAAATTACCATTAAAACAAATTTAGACCAAGTAAACTTCCTAGATACCACACTGAACCTTAAAAACAATACACACAAACCTTTCCATAAACCCAATGAAACACTCCAATACATACACAAGGGATCCTGCCACCCCCCCACCATCTTTAAAAATTTAATCAATAATATTAGCCAAAGAATTTCAAACCTCTCATCCAGTCCCGAAATTTTCAACCAAGCAGCACCATATTACAACAAAGCGCTCCGCGACAGCGGGTTCAGAGAAGAAATCTCATACACCCCCAACCGAGACCAACCACGGGGGACCCGCAATAGAAGGAGATCGGTGATCTGGTTTTCCCCACCCTATTCGACCAATACCAAAACAAAGGTAGGCCAACTTTTCCTCAAGTTGCTCGACAAACACTTCCCACCCACAAATGAATTACACAAACTTTTTAACAGAAATTCTGTTAAGGTCAGCTATTCCACTGCCCCTTCAATAAGAAAAATTATCTCTGCAGAACCCAAAACAATTACAAACGCAGGCTGCTCATGCCAAGACAAAAACAACTGCCCCCTGGAGGGAAATTGCAAAATCAATTCAATCATTTATGAAGCAACCGTCACAGACCAGAATACCAGTAATGCAGAAAAATATATTGGGATGACGAAGGGAAACTTCAAACAAAGGCTATATGCACACAGAAACTCCTTCAGATACAAAAACAAGGCTAATACGGCACTCGCGACCCGAATATGGCAGCTTAAAGAAGAAAACACACCCTTCACCATCAAATGGAAAATAATTGAGAGAAAACCATCCTTCTCTCCAGCCATAAACAGATGTCCTCTATGTGACGCTGAAAAATACCACATTTCAAAAGCCATCATCGATCCGAATACAGCCTGTTTAAATGTCCGCGATGAAATATTCAGGGGATGTGTCCACAAGAGACAAGCATTGCTTATAAACTGGTCTGACCGATTCACATAATGTCTAACTACCCCCCCCCCCCTCTACTAATACGAACAAATACCTCATCAACCTATATCCACTTAAACTTCAAGAGCAAAAACTCCGACCTTCACAAAAATACAAAAATATTTAATTTAATTATCAGTCACTAGATTACTCTACAAATCCATTTAAACAAACTATATCCACATAATTTCCAAGAGCAAAAACTTCGACTTTCACCAAAATGCAAAAATATTTAATTTTTTATCAACCACTAGATTAATCTACAAACCCATTTTAACAAACTCAAATATTTCATATTTCCATCTTAGTTACCTCCCTTAGATCCGAATTTCTTCATTAAAATCACTCCAATCTGGGGAAAAGATTCTTACACATCAACGGTTTTTTAGAACGCATACCTTCAAAAATATAACGGCTAATGATACAAATTCATAATTTGGCTCACGGGAATTTCAGAGAAACCCTTTCTTTATTTTTATTATTTTTGTTTTTAATCTTTAATTTTTAATTTTTAATTTTTAATTTTATTTTTATTATTATTATTATTATTTTTAATCTTTAAATTTATTTTTAATTGATTTTTATTTTTATTTATACTTTTATTTATTATATTTTTATTCTTTTTATTCTTTCTACTTTTATTCTTTCTTTCTCTCTCGCTCTTTTTTATTCTCTACATTTTATTCTCTCTATATATATTTTTTAACCCCCTTTTTTTCTTCTTTTTATACCTTTTTATACTCTTTTTCTTTTTTTTCTTTTTTTATTCTTTTATTCTTAGTATTGAAATGTTTTTATATATATATGTTTTTTTATATTTTTTTTATATTTATTTATATATATATATATTTTTTCATATATATCTTTTTATTTTTTACCCCCCTTTTTTATTCCCTTTAATCTTGAATTCTCTTTCTTCTCCCGTGTTTTAAATCTCAACGGTCTTATTACACTAAATTCAAATTTAAACAAACACACACAACACACTGAGCAAATAACGCGTCCCAACAAGAGTGTCATGTGACCTCACATTTCCAAAACAGATGACAACAGAAGTTGAAGAGAGCCGGATGGGTAAGACCTTCCGTGCTTGAAACCGACGGTACGAATGTTGTACTAATTTTTCTGTACCAGAATAAATAAATATATATATATATATATATATATATATATATGTGTGTGTGTGTGTACAAATATGTATATATCTGTATATATATATATATGTATATATATATACAGATATATACAGAGATATCCACATATATATGTGGATATATCTGTATATATATATATGTATATATAGTGATTGTTTATATATAAATGACCAAAAATCTTAGTTATTAATCATATTTTTATTTAATTTTTACGTGACAGAATTGTTTCTCTACAAGTAACACACATCAATTAACCTCATTCACTCGCCGTTCCTCAGAGACATAAATGAAAGACATATAAAGTGTAACATCAAAAACAGAGTCCGTGAAGAAACAAAATAAAAGTCAAACAAGCAAAATAAAGCAGATAACACTCATAATGGACCCCCCCCCGCCAATTTCAATCAGATCGCCATATTGAAATATATATATATATGTATATACAATTGTTAATGACAATATATGTATTAGCATATACTATCAGTGCCCTTTTACTTTGCAGTCTCTTTAAAAGATTCAGCTCGATGATTGCCAATTAGTGACAACAGAGCAAATATAAGTCAGGTTCATTTTATATTCCAATAACCATGTTTTTATTTTATTATTTTTATTTCTATTTTTTTCACATTTCCAAAAAACATAACATTTCTATGAGATATAGTTTTTACGGTCCGTTTCATTTGTCTTGTGCCAAACAACATTTTCATGTCAATATCGTCTCTGCAACATGACGAAATCATCAGAAAAATTCATTAAGAGTAAAAAGTGTCTTGCAAATACCTACACTATACAGTTGTTCATATATATATATATTATATATATATATATATATATATATGTATATAAAGCGTGTAAGGTTTGTATCCACACGGTAAAAATCTGGAGAATCGTTAGCCTGTTTCTATAATAATACTGAATAAAAATACAATAATTGTTACTATAAAATATATTTCCCATTATAAAAAGTGTTAACCATTCTCTATAGTCTACCTAGCTACCAGTACAACTAAAGAAGGTACGACTTTTAATCATTTGCATATAACCTTGGACGGAGGATTTCAACGTCTAGGCACGAGCCCCGTGACTCAGCCTGGTTGTTCCAACGCATCTCCCTGGCTATCGTTCGTGGCAACGCTATGTCAGTAATGGCGGCGTCACTTCCGTTCTAATCGTCATCTGTTGACTCTCTTTCTTTCTCTGACAATTGTTTCAAGCCTTATTGTTTGTTTGTTCTTTTTCTCATCTAACAGCACCACCCTCCCTGTTATTTGTGGCATGTATTCTTTCCTTTAATATAAATTAAACCTTCTAAATCTATAAAGAAAACATTTAAACTAAATAGAAATTATATTATTAATTACAATAACCTTCAATTTACTAATCTAGAATTTCTATTCCGGCTACTAGTATAGACGCTGTACCCCTTCACACCCCTTATTTTAACATGTTATATAGTATCTTGATTTTGGTGGATATGTAAGATAATGAAGAGTGGCAAAAATGAATCGTGGACGAGTCCATGGTAAGTGGGACATCGAGAAAGAAAAAAAATGATGACTTAATAACTGTTGAAACGGAGAATGTTCCGCAGTGCAAGTGAGACTTGAAAGGCGGCGGTTTCAGAACCACGAAGAGACAGAGCGCTTGTTGATCGGAGTATCGAAGTACCGGAAGAATGGGAGTTTACCGATGTTTATGGCACCGATGAAGCTTTATTGGCTATGGTACCCAAGCCCGTCTTGCTGTTAGGCTTTCCTGCCCGCTGACTAAAAATGCGACCGATAAGCAAGTTGGTACAGTGAAGGAATCCCCTGACTTGTATTTCATCAAACAGACAATTAAAGTGCTTGTGGAACAATTGCTTCAGTTCACGCTCGGATAGACAATGCAGAGCAAATTGCTTTCCAATCGGATGTATATATGAACGAGTTTCTAGCGGAAACCAAGTCCTTGACTTCAGCAAGAAAAAGATTTTCAAAAGACAAAAGTATGTTAAAAGATTTTTTTTATATGTGTGTGCGTAGCCAGCGTTAACCATACGGTGATGGGAAATAAAGAAAACCAAAGTGTTTTCATATATGTTCTGTTCTTTGTCATTCTTGTTGGATCTTATCGGGTACCCAGAAAGAATGGGTAATGCAACATATATATGTATCCGTGTTTTGTTTATACATGTGTATATTTATATATGAGTGTTTTATATAAAATAATCTAATTTCTTTATTTTATCATATAAAATTGTGTAATTATGTATCTAGATTCGTTAACCTTATATATGTGTATTTGATGTATTTGTATGAATATGGGTGCATTTAGTGTTTGGGTGCATTTAGTGTTTGGGTGCATTTAGTGTTTGGGTGCATAGGGGCATACGATTCCGGTGTTCTCGCACATATGTGCCTACATGGATTGCCTGAAAGGGTTTGAATATACTGACTGTTTACTATCCATCATATGTATGGATTGATGTCTATTGACTTATGGATTGTGTGTTTTTTCTTGTACATATGTAAAATGATGAAGAGTGGCAAAAATGAATCGTGGACGAGTCCATTGTGGGTGGGATGTCGAGAAAGAAAGAAAGCGACTTGAAAACTGTTAAAAACGAGAAGGTTTCGCAGTGCAAGTGAGACTTGAAAGACGGCGGTTTCAGAAACGCGAAGAGCTGGAGTGCTTGGTGATCGGAGTATCGAAGTACCGGAAGAATGGGAGTTTACCGATGTTTATGGCACCGATGAAGCTTTATTGGCTATGGTATCTAAGCCCGTCTGGCTGTTAGGCTTTCGTGTCCGCTGACTAAAAATACCACTGATAAGCAAGTTGGTACTGGGAAGGAATCATCTGACTTGTATTTCATCAAACAGACAATTGGAAATGCTTGTGGAACAATTGCTTCAGTTCACGCTCGGAGAAACAATGCAGAGCAAATTGCTTTCCAATCGGATGTATATATGAACGAGTTTCTAGCGGAAAATTAAGTCTTTGACCTCAGCAAGAAAAAGACTTTCATGAGATAAAAGTATGTCAAAAGATTGTTATATATGTGTGTGCGTGGCCGGCGTAAACCATCCGGTGATGGGAAATAAGGAAAACCAAAGTTTTTCCATATACGTTCTGTTCTTAGTAATTCTTGTTGGATCTTATCGTGTAATACGAAAGAACGGGTAATGCAGCACATACTTATATGAGTTAAGAGTTGCTTACTATTCCACATTTTTAGTTAGTATACAAACCTCATCCTACTCTTTCAAAATGTTTATGATTATATATTACCATTACATGTATTTTTCTTATAATCACAGAATTCTTTTGTTATATCTTTATTTTATTTTTCTTATTTTTTATACTTGTATACCACACCTTCAGATTTTTACCATGAAAAATTAAATTTTAAAAAATTTAAATAAATATAATGTTTGTTTACCATGAGTATGGTTTGTTAAACCGAAAATTCGGATTTATAAAATATTAAAAAAAATGTTTAAATAAATTTTAATTTATTAATATAAATTCACACGTCTGTTAACTGGTTTCTCAAAAATGTTCAAATATATCTTCTAACGACGCTTTCAAAACTGTAGTAACACTTATATTATTCATTTCATCTGGTATTCGACTGAAGTAAAATGAAACAAGATATATATATATACATAATTATATATATATATATATATACGTATATATATACTGAGTTATAAAAACATATTCATGGCAATTAAGCTACACAGAGGCTTACGCTTTTATCCACGTATGGAATCGTCAGGCTAAAATGCCTACGGGGATGAAATGCACAGCCTTATTGTCATAAATATATTTTTCTAAATTACTACCTAGCTCTACTCACGTATTGAGCACTGTTGAAGTAAATCATGAAAATCGATACATAAAATATTATTTCTCCTTATAACATTTTATGTGGATACATGTACTAATATATATATTTTGTATAGTTAGGCAACATTCCTTCTTTTATACATATCTGGCTGTACAGGAGTGCGAACTTCTGTTTGTTCCTTTTTTGATCCAATCTTTCTATTCGTCGGACGATAGATCTTTCTTACACTCCATTATTAAAAGCACAAGATCTATCGTCCGACGAATAGAAAGATTGGATCAAAAAAGTAACAAACAGAAGTTGGCACTCCTGTTCAACCATATATGTATAATATATATATATATATATATATATATATATATATATATATATATATATATATATATATATATACAACAGGTGATCCTTAATCATTTGGTTGTTAGTTATGCACATCGACATGAAGGGATTTAATGATATATGCATATAGGAAAAGAAAACAGGAAACAATCGTCCTATGTTGTCCGAATAGATAATGGCGTTTAGATGTCTCATTTCTGTGGTCGCATTGGGTGCGGTATTGGGGGTATCCACCATAAAGCGTTCCTTTGGCTTACGGCTCTCATTACTCTGTATGCGATGCCGTCCAACGGCTTTAGAACGATTTCATCGTAACTAAAGTCAATCACAACGATTTGGTTCACCCATGGCCTTTTTGATTTAGACAATTGTAGAAGAAGTTGCCCCCGCACTTGATAGGAACCGCGACCGATAGATTAGAATCCAAACGTAAGCGATCAATTTGTATTATTTGGATAATTTGGGATATTGTTATGTTCTTGGGTGTGATTCTAACAACGGTTCGGCCGATGTAACCTCTGACCATCTTCAGGTGCATCTAGTCGAACTCGTGAATCTGCACGGAATTTCAACCGAAACCCTTTGTTTAATCAACGAGGGTAGCTTGCTCTCGTTCCGTCAGACAGGACCGGACACAAAATCTTAAGTAATTCGTAACTGTATTCTTAGTATTGCCCGCACCGAGGATTGAACCTAGAACTTCCAGAAAAAATTTCGAAACATAAACAATCAAGTCATAGATAGGTTCATGAAATATATTGTTTATTAAATATAGGTTTATAAAATATATTGTTTATTAAATATAGGTTTATGAAATATATTGTTTATTAAATATAGGTTTATGAAATATATTGTTTATTAAATATAGGTTTATGAAATATATTGTTTATTAAATATAGGTTTATGAAATATATTGTTTATCAAATATAGGTTTATGAAATATATTGTTTATTAAATATAGGTTTATAAAATATATTGTTTATGAAATATAGGTTTATAAAATATATTGTTTATGAAATATAAGTTTATGAAATATAGGTTTATGAAATATAGGTTTATGAAATATATTGTTTATTAAATATAGGTTTATGAAATATATTGTTTATTAAATATAGGTTTATGAAATATATTGTTTATGAAATATAGGTTTATGAAATATAGGTTTATGAAATATAGGTTTATGAAATATAGGTTTATGAAATATATTGTTTATTATTATGGTCTTCTTTTTCCGGTAAATATGTGTTCCAGCTACTGTCGGCCATAGAAGCATCAGAGAGAAACGAATTGTCTACGCTGTCCTCAGGAATTTGCAAACACACATAGCCTCTTCCGACTGCCATCAGGTACAAGGCAATGACAATCAAGCACTGTCGTTGAACAATAAGTATGTAAAAAAGATCCTACAATACGAACGGGCAATAACAAAATAATCGCGCCTTCGCTTTTTTGCTAGGAGCAAAGCATAGTATCTGTTCTGATACTACATTTTATCTTTTATCTGTTCTCGGTCAGTGGAGGAGAAACGATTCGAGACTGATGTAGTGTCGTACATTTGGAAACAACAACAAGTGTGTCCTAATTACCTCCCTTACATTCTGTAATTATCTCCCTTGTATATTTCTCATGCGTATATAAATGAATGCTTACGTGGATTTCGTCCTCTTACGACGAAGCGATCGAAGTGCACACAACAGTTTGTGTCTTTCTTTATTTATTCTTGTGTTCTTTACTTGCATTGTTATGTATATGAAACTATTACGTCGCGAGCCGAATACTAACGGATTCACATAACAATCGAAAAAGTAGCAAACGCTACAACTGAGGCAATTTTCATTTTTGTCCCTATACAGAGTGATCCTTTTTTGGGGGAAACCTTGCCTTGTGTCTAACTCTGCCCTCGTGGTGAGCCAACTAAATGGGAATGACAAAATAATGAAGATAATAATAAATAAAACAAACTTACTCTAACAAAATGTGTGAGTTCCGGATTTTCCTTTGCAAATCGGACCAAAGTAAATCCAGACCTTTCGACGCCAAGGTTTACCTCTGACCTGAAAGAGAGAATGGAAAAAGAGATTACAATTATCTAAATGAATAAATCCGAAAGCTTTTTTGTTTATCCCTCCTATATTATCATCAAAACGGGTTAGTGTTATTTAAATCAATAATACAACATCGTAATTTAAAATACTGTTTAAATATCGTGGAGACGAAAAGCACAAATAACTCTTTCCATAACTTGCATAACTATTTTTTAAACACGTCATAATTAATTGATGTTTGGTGTCATTTATTCGTAATTTTATCGTTCTATTTATTCCATATGAATGTAATATTTTTGTCCATACTAACAGTAATTAATTAAAGTAATTTAATACAAAAAGGATAAATTATTAAAAATTTCTTGAAATATTTTTGATACAGGAGGCATAAGAAATAGTTCTGAAAGGGGGGAGATGACTGACTGAGAGCCCACGCTCTCCCGTCAGTGTTTCCTCGAGTTAGAGAACTACGTCACATTTTTTAAATTGTTTCTAATAAGTAAAAATAAAGAAAACACAGACACGTAAACACGTACGCATAGAGCGAATTCGTTTCCTCTTTCTGTTCATGACTTGGCAAAATTAGCAACATAAATGTGTGGTTACAACACACTTATGAATGAAATATTTATTTAGCACTTTGGTTTGAAATCTTCCGAATAGCAAATTTTGCGAAGCGATTGCGAGCCTGTAAAGCCAGCTAGTACGTAATATAGTGAGTACATATCTCTATTTATATAAAGTGTTTATATTTATATGTGTGTATTAAAAGAATTCCCTCTTGAACTAATTAACCGATCATTATGAATTAAGAAACATACCTGCAAGTTGTAAGGGTGAGTAATTAGTGTTATATTTAGTTCAATGTAGTTTTATGCAAAAGCGTTAAACACGAGTGTAAGCCCTTTTCTAACATTTAGATACCTTCGATTTTTGTGAAAGTTTACCAATTAGTTAATATTTCCTCACTTTCAGTTTCTTAAGCGAAGTTTAAAGGGTATTTAGGGGACATAATATGGGGACGACCTTCCATCTCAAAATTCAAATATTTTATGTGTGAATTGAATTTGGTCCATAGTAATTAGACACCAATTAAGCATTAATCTCTGAATTTCAATTTTTCTTTGCGACTTAAATTTTAGACATTTTTAAATTGTATACATTTTTAGAATCAAAATCATATGACGTATTTTGATGAAAACGGGAATAAGGATTCCAGACATAAGGCTTAGTATCATTACATCTTCATTATATATATATTATATATATATATATATATTTAAATCCCCGAAACAGTTACATGGTAAACAGCTGATGATCCCCGTGTTAATATTAGACGCTTAAGGTCTCCTGTTTTTGTTTCACTCTTAGATAATTAACCCCCCTTTTTTTTTAATTTTTTTTTTTTTTTAAATTTTTATTTTTACTTACATTTTCTCATTTATCAATTTTCCAACGAATATTAAGTCTGCAATATCTTGGATTTAGTTAGTTTGTCTGGGAATTTAAACTGCATTTTACATTTTTTTTTAATGACTCAAAGCTTCTTTAGACATATATATATATATATATATATATATATAGAGAGAGAGAGAGAGAGAGAGAGTGCCGACAAAGTCATAAAATTGGAAGAACAACTCTAAGCATCATGAACAAAATGTACTCAACCACCGCACACGAAGATGACCGGAAAGCTAAAAGTCAAAATCACACATACTTAAAAAAAACCGCACAACTTTGATTCAGAGAAGCACAAACTATGAAAACACATGCCCACGCACATGCGCGAAAACATCAAACTGTTAAAAATAAAAACATTTTTTTAAAATTGAATATATATCCGAAGAGAGCAGCACGAGGCTTGAAACGCGGTATAAAATCTCAGAATGATGAAATGATAAAATAATAAAATAACAAACAATTGTTGAAAAAAGTTTTTTTTTTACAAATGTTGGTAGTCTCACTTCTTATATATATATATATATATATATATATATATATATATACGCATCATCTTTTCTTGAAAACAAGTATTGTTAAATATAACATACAACTTATGTCTGGATATCTTTTCGTAGATTCATTCCATTGTCCGAAACAGAATCTTAGTTTCGGTGGGGGGGGGGATTGGCTGATGAATCTGCCATAGTTTTCTTCATTTGTGTCCAAAGTACTTTCAGACCCATCCGGGTTTATCTTCAGGGGAATGAGGTGAATCAAGTAAAGACCATGTGTACGTATTATAGATGGTTTGGGCAAGAATTATATAATAAGTACAAACTAAAGTTAGCATTATAGACATTTTAGTATATTATTACTGGTATTGAAATTAATTCTGTTAATTACGTTTTTTTTGTGTGTTTTTATACATAGGGCTTCTAATATATGGATTTTTTTTGTTAGTACTATATTCCAAGATTTTTGTACTAAGAATTTCCTGAATTCCGATATATATATAGTCAGGTTCATATTATATTCTAATAACCATGTTTTTATTTTATTATTTTTATTTTTATTTTTATTTTTTCACATTTCCAAAAAAACATAACATTTCTGTGAGATATATTTTTTACGGTCCGTTTCATTTGTCTTGTGCCAAACAACATTTTTATGTCAATATCGTCTCTGCAACATTACAAAATCATCAGAAAAATTCACAAAGATTAAAAAGTTCTTGGATTAGAGTGTCTTGAAAAATCCTACACTGGTTCATTTTTGGGTGAAAGCAAACAAAAAACCAAGAAAGGAGCAAACTCATACGTGGGAGAACCCACTAATACGTCATTTTGAATTTTTCGTTCGCTGAAATGATATGAACTTTATTTATATTTGCTCTGTTGTCACTAATCGACAATTATCGAGCTGAATCTTCTAAGGAGACTGCAAAGTAAACGGGCATTGATGCTAATACATATATTGTCATTAATAATTATATATATATATATATATATATATATATATATATATATATATATATATATATATATATAGCCCAGGGGTGGGCAACCTCCGGCCCGTGAAGTCTTAGCGTCCGGCCCGCCACCCTGCTATGCTTTATTATTGCAATCCGGCCCGCGGACCTCCCAGTAAAACTCATATCATTTTTTGACATAGACGTAAATGTAGGTTTCGATTAGGATGAAAATGTATGAATATCAGCGAGCGATGATGCATGTATATTTCATTTTTCTTTAACTATTAAGAGATAAAAATAGAAAAAGAGAAAGAGAGAGGCAAAGAGGAAACGAGAGACGAGGAAAGGGCATGAAACATAGAACTTATGTGAGGTGTGTCAACACGAATGCTGGATCAACTTGCTACTTCCCCCGTCATTATTTTTTATGATTCCAAAAATACTCTTCGTCGGCACCTTCTATAACATCACATACAGATGTCTCTTGAGAAAAAATTTCATATTTGTAGAGTGTTCAATGCAATTTTTCTGCAATTTATTCATCTAAAAAAAATATAGTTATACTGAGATTTCGTTTTTCACTCCGGCCCACGATCTCCTTCCAACAGTCTCATCTGGCCCTCACTCTGAAAAGGTTGCCCGCCTCTGATATAGCCTGTCTAGTCCCTACGTGGATCAAATGCGGAAGCCTCTGTGTAGCTTAATTGCCATAAAAATATTTTCATATATATATATATATATATATATATATAACGTCA
Organism: Sepiola atlantica; assembly: GCA_963556195.1. Classification (NCBI taxonomy): domain Eukaryota; kingdom Metazoa; phylum Mollusca; class Cephalopoda; order Sepiida; family Sepiolidae; genus Sepiola; species Sepiola atlantica. The sequence continues at coordinate 16,222,285 of OY744534.1, forward strand.
TGCCAAATAATTTCGGTGTAGAGAGATGTGGGATAAACATGCACGTGGAAGAGCGGATATACCGTGAAACTGCAGTAAATCGTAAAGAAAAAGCTAAATACTTTTTCAATATGTATTATTGTTATAAAACACTATCTTTTTATTTGGGGGGGGGGGGGGTATTGAATATAGGCTCGTCACATATTTCACCCATCCCGCTCCCTTTAAGATATTTCGCCACTTCCGATCTTTAACAGTTGAGTATTTTATGGATTTCAAAATGGTTACAATTATAAACACGCAAATGAATATCGTTGTTTTGTAAGAAACTGAGCGACACCGTCGACCATCCTTTGTTTTGTGAGATGAAGCAAATGCCGCGGAGTCTTGGATTCATTCCGATAAGAATCAGGATTCTTACGAAATGACGGAGGTGGGACACTGAAGTAGGAATGGCATACAATCGTAAAGAAGCAACATGCCTAATAACATTCTTCACGTGCATAATTTAGCACTTATTCAAGTATACAAGAATGTATCTAATTTTGTACAAATATCTATACGATATTTGATATAAACAAGTGCTTTTGCGTCCGGTTTTTGAATCCTGACGATAATGCTTTCGTTACCTCATGCCATACCGATGCGACGTGAAACGACAGAGACAGCTGTTTGTGGATCACTGTTTTCTTGTTAAACTTATTTAATCAAGGGAGGCGCGAGAGCGCTCTATCCTTTAATAGACTCTACGAATGGCCTATGCTGGAAATCTCATTTCTTTGATCAATCATAACTCAAAAACCAATAAACCAAATTAGTTAAAACTTTGCACAAAATTTTTATTTGATAGGTTCTATAAGTGTGTAGAATTTCAGTATAATTAGTCAAGGCAACCCAGAGATCCAGAAAGTTCAATCATTGAATCATGGTATCTGTGTGTACGTACGTACGTACGTATGTGCCACCCTGTATCTCATCAACTATTTAATGGATTCAGCTGATTTTGGGCAGAGATAGAGGTTCTAGATTCTAGTTGATGGCATTTTAATTTCAGTTCACCATATACCATAGTTTTCAAGAAAATACCAAAAAACCTTTAAAATGACCATTGTATTGAGGCATAGCCTTTACAAAAGTAGTGACATTCCATGATAAATGCCAGTATACTGAAATCATATGCCCTTAATAGGGTTAAGATGAACATTCATATACACTAAATGTACAAAAGCAAGGAAATTCCAAAATTCCCAAATGTTTACACTTTTATTGTCATTAAGGGTATGACTATATATCAACCAAACCATTTCATTATCACATCACTACAGTATAAATCTCTATGCATGAGTGGATGAAGTGTGTGAGGTGCGCTGAAGAAAAACTCCTACCAGTAAAATACATAGCCCTGTTGTGCTCGCATACCCTTAATGACAATAAAAGTGTAAAAATTTGGAAATTTCCTTGCTTTTGTACATTTAGTGTATATGAATTTTCATCTTAACCCTATTAAGGGCATATGATTTCAGTATACTGGCATTTTTCATGGAGTACAACTGTAAGTCTAATCTAGATTTGTCTTGCCTTAATTTTGCGTAAATCGAGACGTGAGCAAAATGTGATATCACGTCTGTAGAAATATCCGCCTTTCACTTTATCGCGTCTTTCTAAGCATCTTCCCATCACGTTCTTTTCCAATGATCTATACGAAAATGCTGCCAAATCTAAAAATAGTTTCCACTGTACATTGCTTTCTACTGATGTTTTAATGTATATATTTCATAGACGAGTATTATATATACATATAATAATGAGAGGTAGTTTGCTTGAAGCATTGTGTGTAATATGTATATAGATGGAACTATGTCAGTAGTGAGAAGTATGACAAAAACAAGTGTTTTTATTTCTTTTAAGTTTTTAATTAAAAAAAAAAATTACTTGATCAGTAAGGACTTATACACAGTGATCTAATGTATGTCTGTGTTCCATAATATATTTCGAGGAAAGACGTTTTTATCAAATAGTAAGTGTTTCAAATCTCGTGAAATCCGTTCACAACGGAAAACTGCTATGTGGTTATACTGCAGTAAATATCAATGTCGCCCGCAGCGAATAGAATAAAATCAAAATTAATTAAAAAAATGTTCTTTTAATTTGTTTTATTTGGTTTAAGTGATGAAATGATGATTAGGGAATCATATACTAATATTATATTATTTTATTTTGCCTATATGTGGTCAATCTGTGAAGACACATAAAAAAAAATCTGGTGGCAAACCACAGTGGTTAATCTCTTTCAACGTCCAATCGGTAATCAATAGTTCAAGAACAATTCTTACTTCACAGTCTCTTCTTTCAGCCTCACTCTGCTCTCCCTACCGCTCTTCCAAAGCTCAATGAAAAGAGTACAGTTTTTATACTACTTATTGCCCCACCTGTGCAAATTGACTGTCAACCAGAGCCATCTAGCTTTCAAATTCTCCAAACAGCCAATTTGCAAAGGGGGACAACTCAGACCACACTTTCTGGATCCATTCCTGGCTGGGGTAACTTTGCTAACCACACTATATTTAGTGTATTTATTTATGTTTAATCCTTATCAACGCGTGGTTTTGTTTTGATTTCCAACCACGACGAGAGCGTATATATCTAATATATGAAGTAGAGACGTTTTTTCCCCTGTACCTTCTCGGAGTATAGGAAAATAACCACATGCATCACAGACTACTAAACTCACCACTATACTACACTTATTCACTCGAGCGTGTTTTAGTAAATTTCTTATTATTTTTCCTACCTAACACTAAATATTACATTTGGCCCACCATCCACGTCTCTCCGAAAAACCAACTCCATATAGGCGGTAGCAAAAAACTTTCTTCCTAACAATTCTGTACTGTCACTCTACTCATCGACACCGGGAACTAATACACACAGTTTAATTTTCACAAAACACCGGTTCTTATTTATTATTTGCCTGGTAATAATTTACTACATAATATAAAGCAATACGCAAAAACATAATGACCGCTCCCGTCACTCCAATGATTTTCCGCGAATATCAGATTACGTTATTTCTATTTTACCTACGACTTCTACATTTATATTCATTCCGGAATCAAGCGAATGAAATTAACGAACACAGTTCCTGCAACATTTAATCATTCAACATGGCGGCTACAATTTTTTGATCGAATCGACTTCCTATTTAATTCAATAAGCGCCAAGATACTGGTAGACCCCGATACATTTACATTTTCAAAATCATACACCTTTAACACGCATATTATAGAAAACTTGCCCATGACCTAAACCGTGTCAGTGTTGAACTTAATATTTGGTCATCAGAAGCTAAATGTTAACATAACACGCATGCCAATAAACAAGCTTAGATTAATTGGCCTATTTTCACGCGTATATTTAACTCGAAACCGTGGTGCATTCGGTAAGAAGGCAGGTTTCATGATCGCCAGTTTTAGCGTTCGATCCCATCCTACTCTACCACTTTTTAATTTTAATTTAAAACATTCGCCAACTCGGTAGAGGGGGAGGGGAGAAAATAGGCCGTTTCTTTTTTATTCGACGTCATGCAATAGGTAGTACTTTCTCCCGTGCAACGTCGGGCGACGGGTTCCGCTAGTTTTATATATATATTAATATTCATGCGATGCGCGAATCTACCTCGTCAATAATAGCTTCCTTAAGCTCCTTCTCATCATTTTATTTCTCGAATAGTTGTTTGACGCGTTGGTATACGGTAAAAAAAATGGCTACTTTTATAGAGAACGACCCGCATTTCCGTGACTTTGCGTCGTCAACGTTCGGGCATGTTACGGAAGCGCCCGGGAGTTTCCGAGGCGAAGACTGTCATACGATAAATTCAAGAAAAATGTGCAAATAACAAAAGTTAAAGGAAGAAAATAAAAGTAAAATACATATATAAAAATAAAGAACGAACAATCTATAGCTAAACAACTGTAAGTAATATGATGTTTCTATTTATCTTCCTCCCACAACGTAAGATGTGACACAAGGTTGGTAAAGTGGGATTTGAAAAACCAGTGCCCGAGAATTTGAGCACTCTGGTCATTTAAAAATGCCTGAGCAGCCCAGTCGGCATTCCCTGGTAGGTACGCCTCAGATGATTAACAATAAACTAACCCCCTCTCAAAGGGTGAGAAGGCAAAGCCTGGGAGGGTGAACCTCCTAGAACTGTACAGGACGGACAACCGATAACCCGATGTTTATTTTTTTTTATCAAAAGAACTATTGTTAAGCTAACGTTTTTTTTTTAAATAAAATGTTTTTTGTGCAAGGAAAAGTTTCAAAAAATGATTTTTTAAAAATATTTTATATAACAAACAAGGAAAAAAAAAATTTTAAGCAAATTTCTTTGTTTTGTTTTTTTCATTTTTTGCACTGTTTTTGTTTTCTTGATTACGGTTATAAACAACGTACGTATAGATAAAAAAATTAAGGTTAATACTTAATATTTGTTTAAAGCGCTGATGATGCTCATTATATTGAGTGAAATATTAGTAAAAAAAAAAGTCAAAATGAAAATAGTTGTTTTGATTTGAATAAAATAATATACGCATCTAACAAATGGTTTCTGAAGGCATTTTGCCTCTTTCTTTAAAGAAACAAATGTTTTAAGCAATTTTTTCAATGTTTTTTTTTTTCTTTATAACATTTTCTGGGTTAGGGTTAAGGGTTAGGGTTATTTTTTTTTCATTCGAAAGTTTCCAATGAGAATCCTGTACAGAAAATAAATCTACGCAACTGGTACAGAAATTAATTTTTTACATAAGTTATCGGCTTTCTTGCTTAAACATGATTGGTTAATAGATTCGGCAACTCTCGGGCCTTCCGTAACCTGGCCTAACGTTGACGACGATACGCGGGTCGTTCTCTGTAAAAGGTATCAGAAAATTATATTTTTCGACTTTCCAATTAATTCTACGATGCGTGATAAAGTTATTTGTTACAGAAAATGACAAGAGATATTGGAATTATGTTCATGATAATATAAGCTTATAATTATTAATATCTCAGATAGTTTTGTTTTTTTATCTGACTTGTCTCGCTTACGAAACGAAATGCTTGCTACACTTTATACTTATACATATGAACTAAATAGTTTAGAGAATAGACCAAGAGAATTAGACACGACCCCATCTCACACAACCAAACTTTGGCCTTGTGCCACATCTTAAAAAAAAAATATTCAAAAGATATGTATTATTTTAAAGATAACTAAATTCTCGGCCTTTTGGCCAATATCAAAGTGTAGTTTCTGTTCCGATGGATACTGCACCCCATAGACCGGTACCGTCTTGGTCTTCGGGTCTTGATTCCGCCGATTTGTGGGTTTGTCCTGTGCAGTTCTAGGAGCTCCACCCTCCCAAGCTTTGACTCCCCTCTTTGGGGTGGAGTAAGTTTATCGCTTACTTCCCGAGGCGCCCCTACCGAGGAATGCCGAAGGAGCTGCCCAGGCATGTTTTGTAGGTAAGAGTGCTCACCTTCTCGAGCGCTGGCTTTTCAAATCCCACTTTCCCGACCTTGTGTCACATCTTACCGCTGTGAGAGAAAGATAAATAAGGATTATTTTGGATGAGATCAAAGTGTAGTATCTGTTCTGTGATCTTAGCACAAATACGTCTGTTCTTTCTCCCTCTAATTTTTCTGTTGAGCAGAGAAAGACTGATCTTCTCACGCTTTCTCTTGTTGTCAGCCCCCCCCCCCCCTGATCGTGTGACACACTTGTCTGTCTTCCTTCCATCCTCTCGCGGGGTTGAGATGAAACACTGACCTTGCCGTAAGCCTCGAGTGATAAGGGCGGTCAAACCTACTTTGCCTCTCCAGTTCCATCTCTCCCTCTAACTTGTTTTGGCGCCCTGAGAGCACACCAAAACTGGCTCTTCACTAGAACGATTAATTAATTAATTAATACGTACTTTAAGTAGATATTGTGTTTATCTTGCAATTTTATTCTGTGAAAAAGTGAAGGTTGCGGAGTCGAAGTTGAAGTCGGACTCGTGAGAATACTAGAAGTCGAAGTCGGACTCGTGAGAATACTAGAAGTCGAAGTCGGGAGAATACTAGAAGTCGCAGTCGGACTCGTGAGAATACTAGAAGTCGAAGTCGGACTCGTGAGAATACTAGAAGTCGAAGTCGGGCTCGTGAGAATACTAGAAGTCGAAGTCGGACTCGTGAGAATACTAGAAATCGAAGTCGTGAGAATACTAGAAGTCGCAGTCGGACTCGTGAGAATACTAGAAGTCGAAGTCGGGCTCGTGAGAATACTATAAGTCGAAGTCGGACTCGTGAGAATACTAGAAGTCGAAGTCGTGAGAATACTAGAAGTCGAAGTCGGACTCGTGAGAATACTAGAAGTCGAAGTCGGACTCGTGAGAATACTAGAAGTCGAAGTCGGATTTATTAATCTCCGAAGAATCAACAGACAGTCTTAATATCGGAAGACTTCAAAATATGGAGTCGGAGTCAGAGTAAGATATTTTAGAATCATAGGAGTAGGAGTCGGACCTTATACCTTCCAGGGTAATTATGATTCATCACCTAGTCATCGATTTGCATAGCTACAGATGTTTACAAAATGCGATATAATGCATGTAGAAATATTCGCCTGTCTATCAGAGTTGTGGAGTCGGAGGTTTTGGAAGGACTCGGAGTCGGTCTCGTAAGAACGCTAGGGCACAGAATCGAAGTCGGATTTTTTAAATTTCCAAAGAATCAAAATACTGTCTAAATATTGAGAGACTTTAAAATACGGAGTCGAAGCTGGAAATTTTGGAACCACAGGAGCCGAAATCGTACCTATTACCTGCCGACTCCGCAACCTTTTTTTCTACAATATTAAGCACAAGGTTTAACTTCGTTGTTATGTAAATAACCCTACCATTGTTGCTCCTTGGGAATTAATAACATGCTGCGGAGTCTTTGACAATTCCATACGAATGCGAAGGAATTTGGAAGGTGACGGGATGAGAGGATGCAGAAATGAAGAGGGCCATCATGCAATCGAAAACAAACAGCATGCTTAATGACATTCTCCACATACGTATGTGTTAGTACTTATTCAAGTATGCAACAATGCACGGAATTCTATTCAAATCTCTCGCCAATATTTCTTATATTGTCACTCTGTTCATATATATGTATGTATCTATCTAGTAAAAATGCAACCAAAGATATAAAGTATATCTTTAAACTATAACCTATCCTGAAAAGTTAATGGTCGATATACGAGAGAGAGAGAGAGAGAGGGGGGGGGAGAGGGAGAGGGAGAGGGAGAGAGAGAGCAATAGTATCAATAAGTAAATGATAAGAATAAAAATCGTATAGAATAGAATCATAAATAGTTACAAAACAATGGAATTTACATGAGCAATTTTCAAATAATTTCTTCCTTAAACCATGGCTTTTCAAAGATGTAATCTTATCGTCAGAGGAGATTCGATAAATAAGTTAGTAAAATAAATTCACCAGATATCAACATTTGAAAAGGTATACAAATATAAAAGAATATAAGGTAATGCAGGGGATGTAGGCAAAATTCTCGTTGAAGAAGTTGGAGAGTTTGGAAAACCAGACTCGAAGATTCTAGATTAATGGTAAAATCCGAGTCCTATGTATGGAATTAGTTTAAGCAGCAAGAGTTGTAAAGACATCCGATTCTTAGATGTAAAGGTAAAGTCGAGTCTGATCTGGCATATTTATATGTACCTATAGATAATTCTCTTTATTTATAATACTAGCAACGGTAGCCGGCGTTGCCCGAGTGTCCCCACTGTTTCCCCCTCTCTCTCTCTCTCTCTCTCTCTGCAGGCAAAAGTGTAGTTATCTCTCTCTTCCACGGACAACCCCCTCTCCCTCGCCTCACGATCTTCCCACTGCCCTCCACCTCTGCAGGCAAAAGTGTGTCTTCCCGACCTCCACCTCACCACCCCTATCCCCGTTGCCCGGGGCAAAAGTAAGTACTAACCTTGTTTTCCCGTTTCCTCCTTAGATGTATATTTAGGTCAGCGTTAAAAAAATCCTGCGATTCGACTGGTATCGAACGCTAAGCCTTTAGATAAAGGACCTGCGTCTATAACCACAGGACTATTAAGTCTAAAGCTGACACGCGTTTAACGCGCGCACGCATGCGCAGATCGTATATCCGCCAAAAAGGAACCAAATTTATAACCCTTCCCCCCGTCACACATTTTAGATATGGACGTTTTTTTTCGATTGTTTGGATATTATAGGACCGGAAGGATTCTGAAAATGTCAACTTTATGGTTTCGTCGCGTATCTTGGGAGCCTTTTCCAACATACCAACATACACACAGACGTTTCGCTTTTATATATTAGATTACAGACGTTCAGATCAACATAGTACATTATGTTTCAAGCTGGGAAAGTGAGCCCAGACAAAAATCAGTGTTTCCTGGAGTTTTACTTATACTTATGTGTAAGTAAGGATACGTATAAGTAAAACTTAAGAAAACCCTGTATTTTTTTTGTCTGGGACCGCTCTACCAGCTTGAAACCTAAGGTATCACTTTGATCTGAACTGCGTAGTATTTTAAATAAATATTACGCTGTTATTAGTAAATAATCGATCGGTCTGTTGGATTTGTTTTTCTAGCAAATGAAACTCAGAATTATATAATTCGTTTCATATCTCTCTCTCTCTCTCTCTCTGTCTGTATATCTAACTTTGCTGATATGTGTATGATATTTTCCACATACATATATGTTAGTGCTTAGTCATGTATGAAGAATGTATAGCTTCCGATTTAAATCTAATTACAATCATTCTCATCTCACTATGTGTGTATGTATGTATATATGTGGGTATGTATGTGTGTATGTATGTGTGTATGCATCTTCTCTTTTACTTATATTCACCCCAAACAAGGCACCTTGCCACTGAGACGTAAGGCTCTACTTTAAATTAGGAGTCAGATTTATAAAATCATTCTCGCTATTTCTAAAATATTTATCTCTTTATATATATATATATATATATATATATATATATATATATATATAGTTTTTTTTTATCTACAATCGCCAGTGCAGAGATAATTATTCATATCAGTCGCAGAAATCCCGAGTCGTGTTTTAACTCAAATTCCGACGCTTTAGCCCACACGACCACTATAAACAACCCGATAAATCAGCGAGAGGTTAAACCCATTAAAGGCAGCTTTCGTCAAGAGTTTTCAACTGCTGAAGGGACATGCATTAAAGTTACGATGATGGCTGTATTAATACTACTCACGACAGTGCCCAGCCTAGATTGGGGGCGACTAATAATTATAATTTTTTTATCTACATACTTATACGTTTCATACTTTCGGGAATCGTATATATATATATAATATATATATATATATATATATATATATATATATATATATATATATATATATATACTAATAGAATAACCCTCTCAGGACGGCTATAAGCAATAAATAAGTCATTAGTTTTAAATTTGAATGCTTTTTCTTTCTGTGTGGGGTATAGTACTGTTTCGGTGGCATCCCCCCCCCCCAAATTGTATATTTAAAACAAAAAGTAAATTCCTGGTCAGCAAAACCTTTCTGGTTAAATAGGACGCAGGACTGGGAGCATTATCTTACTGGAATTCCAGGCTTTTTCGAAGGTTTTAATTCTGTCAATTTAAGCAGAGAATTTAAATTGTTTTCTAAAAACCGTTAAGTTACAAGAGTTCAGTCTTAGACTCTCAGGCATACTGAATGTTTTAATCAATGTATGACCAAGAATTCCGACCTAGAACTTCACCGCTGCAATTTCCTGTTAACGCCTAAATCGCAAGCGTGGACATCCACCATGAATAAGCGAACCCATTTTACATCCAACGGGGCTATCGAGTGTGACTATCTGTCCAGGGGAAAGTCTGACTATTTGTTTTTATATACTTGTCTGGTCATTCTATTCTATGTTTCCAATTAGTGTCTCGTAACACCAAACAACCAGTAAGTGATGGCTTTTTTACAAGTAAATAGAGTTAAAGTAAGAATTTCCCGGTTCTTTGTATTCATCTAGCCCCCCCACCCCCCCAGCGGTAAAATTTGACACAAGGTCAGGAAAGTTGGACTAAAAAGCCAGCACCCTAGAGGAAGACCACTCTGGCCTGCAAAATATGCATGGCCAGCCTCGTGGGCATTCCCCGGTAGGAGAACCTCAGGGAATTAGCAATAAACTAACCCCTTCTTAAAGCAAGAGAAGACAAAGCCTGGGAGGTTGCAACCCCTGAAACTGCACAGGACAATATCCCAGACCGACGGAATAAAGGCTCGAAAACTAAGACGGTACCTTTGGAACAGATACTACATTTTGATCTTGGCCCAAAAGCCGAGGATTTATATATTTTTTATTCTGATTTTGGTACGAATAAAAATAAGAACAGTAGAAAAAGAATATATAAATTAAATGAATAATGTAACATCTTGATTTTTTCTTCGGCCTGATTGTGGCGAATGATGGGATCTTTTCATAAATGTTTTCGATATTTTGTATATCATGAAAAAATATTTTTTTCGAAATAGGCAGAAACAATTGTCTGATAATAAAGTGTTTTTGGATGAAATCTGGAATATTTTGTGCATAATTATTATTATCATGTTATATTACATTATGCGCTCTAGTCGTCTCTCTCTCTCTCATTATATATATATATATATAATGTTATGTAGGTGTATATATATATATATATA
>OY744534.1:16238008-16273933 GCA_963556195.1 Sepiola atlantica
CAAACGATCCTCATACGTAATCAAATTTTGTTCATTTTTATTCATTATTTTTAACCCACTTATAATATAACGAGCAGGTTCTCTGTCTGTCTGTCTGTCTGTCTGTCTGTCTGTCTGCGAAAATTTGTGTAAACGTAAGATGGGGGGAGGGGGCAACGGGTAATTCTTTTTTAAATAAAAATATTCTGGAAATACTTACGTGTTATGGTGAAAAAATACGGTTATCAAATTTCACAGAAAATAATCCAATATTTTTTTTTATTATTTAAAAAATTCTACTACTTGCTTCAAATGAGTTTTGTTACTTAATTTATATATAAATATCGACAAGCGCGACACCTTACGAGATAAAAGGGTACTAATATTTTACAAAATGGCGTCTCTCAACTAAAAAAAAATCAGGCGAATTAAAAAATTCAATTTTTAGAAATATTAAAAACAAAATAATAAAACAAACAAAAAAATAATAAAAACACAACTACTGGATGTTTTCCGTAGTTTTTGGTAAATTTTCAAATATTTACGTGCGATGGAAAAAACCATCACACGTAAATATTTGTCAAAAAATTCCGAAAATTGGATTTTTAAGTAGCGTATTTACCGGGGAATGTCATGTAAAGAAGCACGAAAAAAAAACAAGTTCTTCAAGAAAGAGTTTCATGATGTCGATGAAGACTTACCCAAATGTGTAATGGTCAATATGGAATGACTGACTGGCGTGAAAGTAGTGCCCAGGCGATTTGATGCTTTCGAAAACGATTTGGTCGTAGATTTGAACCTGAAATTATTACAAAGCAGAAGAAAAGAGCTTTTACAAAATGGCCTCCTAAATAAATTAACAAAATTAAAAAAAATACATCAATGAATACAAAACACAAAAAAACTATCATTATTATTACTCACTAAGAGTTTTCACACAGGTATTATTTACTCCTCTCCAGGAATTAGGCACAAGGCCAGTTTTATCCTACTCCCACAAGTAAGATGTGACCCAAGGTCGGGTCGGAAAGTAGGGGTTGAAAAGCCAGAGCCCGAGAAGTGAGCACTCTGACCATCAAAAATTGCCTGGGCAGCCCCGTCGGCATTCCCCGGTAGGGGCGCCTCAAGCAGTAAGCAATTAACTTACTCCTCCCCAAAGAGGGAAGGCGAAGCCTGGGAGGGTGGACCTCCTAGAACTGCACAGGACAATCCCATAGACCGGCGTAAATCAAGCCCCGAAGGCCAAGACAATACCGGTCTATGGGGTGTAGTATCCATCGGAACAGATACTACACTTTGATCTTAGCCAAAAGGCCAAGAAGGAGCCAAAAGGTCATTATCAGGGATTGCTCGCTGATAATAACCGGTGGTGTTCCTTGGAGTCGAAGTGACGTCTCCCCAGATTCCAAGTACTCTTCATCTCTTTCGACAACCATTGCAAATGATCGAGACACTTTTAGCGTGGGTCCTAATCTAAGAAAGTACCATCCAAATGATACAAATAATCAATCCTCGTGAAAAAAATTCAGAAATGAAATATTTTATATTCTACGGCTATAACTCTATTGTCACTGCAAGTTTAGTTTTATTACATTGAGCTTGTGTTCAGGTCAGACAGAGGAAACGTTAATAGTTATTTAAGCCTACAGGAGATATACAAGTGTCATTTTTTATAAATAAACTAGACAGATACCTTTCCCAGGTCGGGTAAAATTAATTCCCTGACAGAAAAGTTTTCCTCCAATTTTATGTCCCTTAAACATAAGAAATAATGCTACTAAACCTCATGGCTAGAATCCTTATTCTAATTTTGATCAAAAGTAATTACATGATTTTGATTCTTGGAAATGTCTAAAATGTAAGGTTCAAGGTCAAGGTTTCTAAAGAAATTAAATTAAAAGGCTCTTTCTTAATTATTATCCAATGACTATGGATAGAATTCAATGCAAATCAGAAATATTTGAATTTTTAAATAGGAGGGTGTGCTCATATTCTGCCACTTAGAGACTCTTAAAAATACTTCAAAGAGATTAAAATTTAGGGAATATTTATTAATTGATGTCTAATACATACTGTTAGTGATGCCCTGGTGCCCCCTTAACGTAAATACACTCGACCAACCCGACAATCAGCTGAATCCCATCTATTCACTGTGGAGGTCCCCAGATGCCGAAAAGCTTTCCACTCCAATAGCTTTTTTTTCTCGAACTGCCGGTCTTTGGAACGCTCTCCCTTCTCCCTGTTTTCCCGACTATACCGACATGCAGAAATTTAAAACTAATGTGAACAAGCATCTCGCTACACAGCTCCCAATTTAGGATGCCCTCTCCCCCCAAAAAACTTTCACCATAATTCTCAGTAGCCCCTTACGTCTACAGTGGTAACTTGCCTTGTTTGGGGTGAACTAAGTTTAAGAATTTTTTTTAAAATTTCACAAATATCAGATACAGCTGAATTTTCACGAAGGGATTCCGTCCACTTTTTACCCCCTTAGCTTAAAACTAAAATAAACTAAATATAACCAACGTTACAACCCAATATTCCTAGCGGCAGTGCTCCAAAATTCATAATGATCGGTTAATTATAAACATATACGCATGCCTAACTTTATATAAACAAAGATATTCCCCCCCCTCTAAATAATTGGCATATATTAACAGTCAGAATCAGAACGAGGCTGATTACAAATGGCGGCTAAATGTATTTAGTAGGTAGTAGCAATTTATTCATAATGGCTTCTAAATAAACGTTCTGCTGGAAACCAAATAGTTTTGATGACGAGATTATTGCTCATAAACCGTTAACGACAATATCAGTGACACTTTGTTTTTTTTAATCTCGAATCCCTGTTAGTAGAAAGCCTGTCTCTTCGTGTTAAATGGCTGCCAGTCTACGATGCTCCGACTGCGCACGCGTGAATATTTTTTTCAGAGATGCGCATCGCCTCTCTCGTTAATGCCTCCGGGATTAAACCCTTTTGTTATAAACTCCCTCTGACTGTTAAGTGATAGAGAAAAGAAAATTTGTAATTGGACGGTCTATAGCTTTGCTAATAAGCATACACACACACACACACATTATATATATATATATATATATATATATATATATATATATATATATATGTGTGATTTTATGAAGGCTTACCAAAGCATTCCTTTCACGACACCAATGATCACCATTAAAGACTCTTTGAACTCGGACGAACATTTGTGTTGACTTTTCTTTGTGAGAAGTTGGATTTAGAATTCCCATACTATCATTGGATTGGAATGGTAACTTGTGAGCGGTATCTTGAATGATTTAGTTCTTTTGTTTTCTTGTAGGGGGGGATTTATTCATCATTGTACCGGCCGACGTGAAAGTGTATTATCGCATATTGTTCCGGTTTTGTGGTTTTATTGAATGTATTTGGGACCGATTATTTGTTTGTTGGCTTGGTGGAAGAAATAATGCACAAGCTACTTTTCTAAGACTTTTCTAGGACTTTCTTTTTTTATCGTTGTTCTTCCTTGCTTTTCAAGTTTGACTTTTATTTTTATTTTTTTCCTCTTCTCTTCTTAAGTGACCTCAACTATTACAACGCCACATTGTGTTTTGTCGGCAGTTGAAACCAGTATTCCAGACATTTAATTTCCCTGATGATCTGCCAAGCAAGTAACTGCTTGGTAGTGAAACACGTGTAGGAAAAAACATTTAATTTGAATAAATAGTATTTGTAAGAAAAAATATCTTTAATGGTGATCATTGGTGTCGTGAAAGGAATGCTTTGGTAAGCCTTCATAAAATCACATATAAATGCTCTGTACTCTGTAATCGAGTATCATCGAGCTTGTTTTTTATTGGAACAACCCCGGTCTTCACTGAATGATCTATTTTATAAGTGAAAAATCTAAATCTATATATATATATATATATTAGTATTTCATGTATCCATATACAATTCTATAAGGAGATATACTTTTTTATGTAGCAATTTTCAGTATTTACTTCAACAGTGCTCGATATGTAAGTAGAGCTAGTTAGTAAGCTATGAAAATATATTTATGGCAATTATGCTACACAGCTACACAAGTATTGTATATCAAGCCACAATATTTGCCAATAAAAGACCTAATAACACGAAATACTACGTGGGTATGACCTCCTTGGCCCATATTATAGTCTGTAAAGTCCCGCATCTTATATAAACTTGACCTTTGACATTGGTCTTGAAAAATTCGGTCACGGTCGTCATTTGGACTGAATTTCAATTTTCGATTGTTCCAAATTTGATGAATGGATCTGACACTCTTTGATAGCAGTAACGACCGTATAAAATTTCAATCTAAGCAGACAAATTGTTATTGAGTTACTAACGTTTTTGTGGCATAACCTTTTGAATACTTTATATAATATAAGAGAAGTAAGGCCTAGATACGACGTTGGCCCATCCTTACGCTGACAGGCGAAGGTATGACTGACATGTTTTATAATGTAAATATTTTACAGAGAGGACGCATTTCTTTGAGATGGGTCACAGGTGAATAGACTATATTGGACAGTAAATATATGTGAAGTGTATCGTATGTATATAATCTTGCTCTGATAAATGACGAGTATATGTGAAAGAAGAACAATGAGTGGGACGCGAATGAAGCTGGAATGTATTTAGCCGCCATAATGACCGATTTATGACAACTTCTAAATATGCGTTCGCTTACAACTACCGTTCTGATGACCAGATTACTGCTGCTAAAATGGTATCTTCTGCCTTAATGAAAGCATCCGCGATATTTTCATTTCTTTATCTTGAATCCCCGTTATTTATATGCCCGTCTCTTCCAATTGCATGAATGCCAAATCTCTGCTGAATTGGCAATGCGCGTGAATATGCATTTCATAGATGCGCGATGGCATTTCATGCTTGAATGTAGACGGCACGGTTTCTACGATTTACTGGCTCTTCAAAAAAGCGATTCTCTTTTAAAAGACTTTCATGGCGAAGCCTATTAAATATTTGGTGCTATTGAATATTTTGGTGCTATTGAATATTTTGGTGCTATTAAATATTTTGGTGCTATTAAATATTTGGTGCTATTAAATATTTAGTGCTATTAAATATTTGGTGCTATTAAATATTTGGTGCTATTAAATATTTAGTGCTATTAAATATTTGGTGCTATTAAATATTTAGTGCTATTAAATATTTAGTGCTATTAAATATTTGGTGCTATTAAATATTTAGTGCTATTAAATATGTGGTGCTATTAAATATTTAGTGCTATTAAATATTTGGTGCTATTAAATATTTGGTGCTATTAAATATTTAGTGCTATTAAATATTTAGTGCTATTAAATATTTGGTGCTATTAAATATGTGGGGCTATTGTATATTTTTGTGCTATTAAATATTTAGTGCCATTAAATATTTGGTGCTATTAAATATTTTGCGCTATTGAATATTTTGGTGCTATTAAATATTTGGTGCTATTAAATATTTTGGTGCTATTAAATATTTTGGTGCTATTAAATATTTGGTGCTATTAAATATTTAGTGCTATTAAATATTTAGTGCTATTAAATATTTAGTGCTATTAAATATTTAGTGCTATTAAATATTTGGTGCTATTAAATATTTGGTGCTATTAAATATTTTGGTGCTATTAAATATTTGGTGCTATTAAATATTTAGTGCTATTAAATATTTAGTGCTATTAAATATTTGGTGCTATTAAATATTTGGTGCTATTAAATATTTAGTGCTATTAAATATTTGGTGCTATTAAATATTTAGTGCTATTAAATATGTGGTGCTATTGTATATTTTTGTGCTATTAAATATTTAGTGCCATTAAATATTTGGTGCCATTAAATATTTGGTGCTATTAAATATTTAGTGCTATTAAATATTTGGTGCTATTAAATATTTGGTGCTATTAAATATTTGGTGCTATTAAATATTTAGTGCTATTAAATATTTGGTGCTATTAAATATGTGGTGCTATTGTATATTTTTGTGCTATTAAATATTTAGTGCCATTAAATATTTGGTGCTATTAAATATTTGGTGTTATTAAATATTTAGTGCTATTAAATATTTAGTGCTATTAAATATTTAGTGCTATTAAATATTTGGTGCTATTGAATATTTTGGTGCTATTGAATATTTTGGTGCAATTAAATATTTTGGTGCTATTAAATATTTAGTGCTATTGAATAGTTTCGTGCTATTAAATATTTTGGTGCTATTAAATATTTTGTGCTATTACATATTTTGGTGCTATTAAGTATTTGGTGCTATTAAATTATCTGTTTATTGTCTCCTCTAACCGATGTTAAGTCAATTTTATACTCGATATTAACTTGTTCAGACTTCTCATTTGTACCAGATGTTAGAAATTCTTTCATAACTTATATTAATATTATGATTATTATTATCATCACTATTATTATTATTATTATTATTATTATTATTATTATTATTATTATCATCACTATTATTATTATTATTATTATTATTATCATCATCATTATTATTACTATTATTATTATTATGATTATTATTTCTTATTCCTATGTATTTATTACAATCATGTTCGCACTGAATGACCGTGTGAGAGACAAAACAGGAACTATCAAACTCCTACAAGAAATTAATATCTTTCAGAAAGCTCGATTATGTAATGTTGAACATTCCAATATATTATTTTTCAAAAGAAATTCGTTACGCTTCTAACCTTATCCTAAACGTTACTCTTTACCTAAACCTAACTCGCAACCACTCTGACTCATGGTTAGTGGCAAAAATATTGTTAACTGTCTTAAAACGCTAAAATAGCCCTGAAATGAGAGATCATTTTACGTTGAATTTATATAAGAAAATGATCCTCAACTCTAAATTTAAAAAATGATCTAAATAATAAAATAAAATAATCGCCTAAATTAAAAAAAATCCCATTTTTTAGGGAGAGATCAGCGGAGAAAGGTAATCAACAATTTGACCTAACATAAAGCATCTTTGTGTTATTTTTTAAGATAATGAGAAAAAGGTAACTAATACAAAAACCCAATTTAACTGAAACGAAATTGTTCGAGTCAAGAAAGTTCAAAAGTGTCAACTATTTGACCTCCAAGACAATATACATTTGAAGCTGCTGCTAATTATTCGAAAAGGTGGTGCACGTATAAATTCGACAAATTGTCTTCAATTCTAGATTAATGGCATTCCAGCACTTTTTCTTAATTCAGCTTCAAGCAAACTTGTAGGGCATACCTTTTCATGTACAGTGGAAACTCGTTTTTCGAACATGATTTTTGCTGTTCGAAAATCGAATCGTTCGAAAATCGAATCGTTCGAAAACCAAATCGTTCGAAAACCAAATTGTTCGAAAATCGAATCGTTAGAAAATCGAATCGTTCGAAAATCGAATCGTTCGAAAACCAAATTGTTCGAAAACAAAATTGTTCGAAAACCAAATTGTTTAAAATCGAATCGTTCGAAAATCGAATCGTTCGAAAATCGAATCGTTCGAAAACCAAATTGTTCGAAAACTGAATTGTTCGAAAATCGAATCTTTCGAAAATCAAATCGTTCGAAAATTGAATCGTTCGAAAATCGAATCGTTCGAAAACCGAATCGTTCGAAAACCGAATCGTTCGAAAATTGAATCGTTCGAAAACCAAATTGTTCGAAAACCAAATTGTTCGAAAACCAAATCGTTCGAAAACCAAATCGTTCGAAAACCGAATTGTACGAAAATTGAATTGTACGAAAACCCGTTGTTCGAAAACCGAATTGTTCGAAAGCCGAATCATATTTCCCTATTAAAATAATGTAAAAGAGATTAATTCTTTAATTCTCATATATAAACGATTTTTTTGGTATTTAATGGGTTAATATACAAGTTATATTAATTTTCAATACTAACTATCATATATAGTATAAAACTTTATTTCGTAAAACAATATATTCCCTATGACTTTTTATGAATGAAGACGTTTTTAGTGTAGATTTGCCCACTTTACTACACATTTTGCAATATTAAAAAAAAAATTAGCAGGTGTTTAAAAATAAAGTTCCTCAGAAAAAATAACAGATTAAAAAATAAAAATTCAAATTGGTTTAAAAAACACAGATCTGGGTTAAATAACCTAGCAGTGGAAACCGTGTACAAAACTGTCTACGTTTCATCAGTCGGTATGCTTCGGTCGTCGTCGGCGTTGTTCGGTAATCGAAATTTTGTTAGAAAAGCGATGCATTTCCGGCTTGAATTTTCGGTCGAAATCTGAATGGTTCATGTTCCGGGACGTTCATGCACCGAGGTTTTATTCAATATGATAGAAGATGGATGAACTCTCTTAAATTAAAAAAAAAAACGTGAAAAAAAGGAGAAATCAATGATTCGGCACATTAAAAACGATGCCAATCCAGAAGAGTATCCGAATCAAAGTCAGCAGCAAACGGTGTTCGATCAGATTTAGTTCCTGATATTAAATACTTCTTGTTTTGATCGCTTACTCTTCTGGTTTGCGAAGTTTTGGACTAATTTTTATTTATTAATTTATTTATTAAATTGTGAGGTGAAAGTACATAATACTTAACAAATCCACCTTCCCATGTTAAGATAGGCTTTTTAAATAATCTGCAGTTTACGGGTCGTGCTGGAATAATAACGTTATTATTTCGAAAGCCATTCTTAACATGGGGAGGGGACTTTGCTAACTATTCTCTACTTTTGTCAACACTTGAACATAAATAAAGTTATAAATTTGAGAAACTGAAACTCTCTCTGGCAGTTATGTTACGGATTAAGTTTTGTATCAGGAACTAAATCTGACCAAACACCGTTTTCTGTTTACTTTGAGTCGGGTATTTTTCTGGTTTACTTACTATCATTTGAAAAGAAATAGTTGGGAAATTAGTAAAAAACAATTTATTTTGGTTTACCTATTCATCTGTGATGGATTTGCGTTAAAAATAATATTTAATATAAAATATAAGCCTGTGGAGTTACCGTAAATATTTGTTGTGAGTAAAGTGGTCAGCCGTGTTAGTTTCAGAAGTGGGTTATACGGTAACTAAGATATGAGTAAGGTATATCAACATGGCTGACGACTTTACTCATAACCAATATTAACAGTAACTTCACAGGCTTATGTTTCTCTTAAATATTATTTTGAACGCAAATAGGTTTAAAATGAGTAGGTAAACCCAAATATTTTTTTTTACTGATTTCAAAACTGTAATTCTTTTATAATAATATACGTCGCTAATAGTAATGATTACCTTATTTATATCCTCTAAGTCCGAAATCTAAGGGAATTCCATGAAAAATGCCAATATACTGAAATCATATGCCCTTTATAAGGTTAAGATGAAAATTCATATACACTAAATGTACAAAAGCAAGGAAATCCCCAAATTTTTACACTTTTATTGTCATTAAGGGTATGCGAGCACAACAGGGCTATGCATTTTACTGGTAGGAATTTTTCTTCAGCGCACCTCACACACTTCATCCACTCATGCATAGAGATTTATACTGTAGTGATGTGATAATGAAATGGTTTGGTTGATATGTAGTCATACCCTTAATGACAATAAAAGTGTAAAAATTTGGGAATTTTGTTGCTTTTTTACATTTAGTGTATATGAATTTTCATTTTAACCCTATTAAGGGCATATGATTTCAGTATACTGGCATTTATCATGGAATGTCACTACTTTTGTAAAGGCTATGCCTCAATACAATGCCTTCTCATAAGGTTTTTTGGTCATTTTAAAGGTTTTTTGGAATTTTCTAGAAAACTAAGATATATGGTAAACTGAAATTAAAATGCCATCAACTAGATTCTAGAACCTCTATCTCTACCAAAAATCAGCTGAATCCATCAAATAGTTGATGAGATACAGGGTGGCACATACGTACGTACGTACGTACGTACACACAGATAACATGATTTCATGATTGAACTTGTAGGATCTCTGGGTTTCCTTGACTAATGATGCTGAAATTCTACACACTTATAGAACCTACAAAATAAAAAAATTGTGCAAAGTTTTAACTAATTTGGTTTATTGGTTTTTGAGTTATGATTGATCAAAGAAATGAGATTTCCAGCATAGGCCATTCGTGAAGTCTATTAAAGAAATATAGCGCCCTGGCGCCTCCCTTGATTAATTGATGTGCGGGCATTTTGTAACGTAAAAGGGGAGATAATTAATGATTTAGCATAGCAAAAGCGTTACAAATGAACTTACGACTTCTCCTTCTGATTTGACTTTGTATTGAGGCAGGATACGAAATTGAGCATTTTTGGCGTTGAATTCCTGCAACATCACCTGCAAGACAAAATAAAAAGAAAGCAAAACATAAATATGACTCGTCACTTTCAGGGTACATTTTAGGAATAGGTATCGAAGAAAATTTCAGTACTGACGTCATCAATTTCGCGTTGCACCGGAGACTTTCGAGACTGGCGAATGTTTACGAACTCCAGCGAATGTATTACTAGTATATTTTTCATTTTTTTTTATTTTTGCGAAGAAGTTATTTTTTTGAAAGAAATTGTTGAGTTTGTCTTGTATTTAAGTGTATTCTGTGATGTTGTTACGGTAGTCTACGAAATACAAACTAAATTGTTTTTTTATTTAACCTAACCTTAACCATAATCTAACCCTTTTAGTAAAGGTAAATGAAAAGATCCCAAAAAATCCAAATTAAAAGCTGAAAAAGTAATAAGGGTATCCAAAACAGTCTATGGGTACCTATTTCTAAAAAGAACCACTTTAAATCTTCGGATTTTTGTTTCAGATAATTTGGAATATCAGATGAATTTTTTAACTTTGAAACTGACTAACTTAAATCTGTAGAGAAGCAAATAAAAAATTCAACATTTTTTTTTATAAAATAATTATTTATTTTAATCTTAATGATTCAAGTAAAACGAAACAAGTTAAAAATGTTGATTTAAAAAAGAAATATTTCAAATCATTTGTAAAATATTTTAAAGAATTATTAAAATCAAATTTTCGCTCATAAACAATAATAAATGTTAAAAAATAATGACATCTAATGTTGGTGTTTCTGTTTTAAAAAACTTAGAATTTTAGAGAAATTTTAAACTATTAAACTTAAATCTTTTTCTTTATGTGAAAAAGATAAATTAAAAAACTCTAATAAATATATATTTTTAAAAATATAATAATAATAGTGATAAAGACAGCACACAAGATAATTAAAACATATTATTCAATTAAAATGTTATTCTCTGCGGCAACAGCCAACTTTTGTACGTTTTAAAACAACGTTAAAACCCACACCTGAAGAGGAGAATTTTTCTCGAAATATTATGTTATACTAACCATATATCGAGCTACATAAATAACAAGTCAGATTTGTAATTATATTTTTAAAAAATAAATAAATAACAAAATAAATAATAATAATGAAACAACAAAAGAAACTGAAAAACTCTTTTCACTTTGGTATGTCTAATTTTGCTTTGAATCCGGTTATTTCTGCATTGGAATTGCCTTCTATAAATTATCCGTATGATATTTTTAATTATAATATGGTTGGTCTGGCTAATACAGTAATTATGTTTTTTGAAGGCATTTTGCCTCTATTTTAAGTTTAAAATTTTAAAGATGCTTAAAAAAATGAACTTTCCCAAATTATATATATATATATATATATATATATATATATATATATATATATAATTCATGCCGTTTGATAATGTTATCCCTTTATTTGCCATATATATATACATATTTTTCTCACACACACACACACATATATATATATATATATATATATATATATATATATATATATATATATATATATATATATATATGAATATCTATACAAGATAGAGAGAGGGGGAAAGAGAGAGAGGGGGAAGAGAGCATTCAAACATTAGCAGATTGTGAAAAAACTGGATGTTAGTCGTTACAACTTTTGCTTACACACATTTTGGAACTAATCCAAATTGTCATACCAGACTCAATGGCAAACTATCCCATAACTGAAGAAATCAATGATTATAAAGATGTAACCAGGGAGATTACATTGTCCTTAAAGGGTTGATATGCCGTGAAACAAACACCAAACTAATAAACCTTCATTATCGTCTTTGGCTTCATATTTTGAACCATTGATTTTGTTGTGTTTTTTTTTTACAGTTGACGATTCTACTTGCTAGCGGACGCAATTCTGGCTAGTATGACAATTTGGAATTTTGCCCAAAGTTTGTATCAAACGTCGTAGCGAATAAACATATTAGTTTTCACATGCTAAGCATGGCAACATCGACGATATTCGAAACCAACGCGATTGCATCAATAAAGGCGCGAAATTAATCCGAATGCAACAATAAATAAATAAACCAAACTCGTTTTTTGTACATTGTTAATAATGAATTATAACCTGCTATTGCCGACATAGTTCACTTACTTTTGATTGAGAGTCGGGTTTAGTAGTTTGCCAAGGAATGAGTTCAGGTGACAAAAAAGAAATAACAAAAAACTGGAGAAAAGAAAATTAAAAAAAAAAACATCTGAGAACGCCGTTTGTGAAGTCGTCAAACGTCAAAACAACAACCCCTTTTAGTTCAAGAAGAACGTTTACAATTAAAATTCCGGAACGCCATAATTAGCGTCACAGGATAAACTGTATTTACGTTAATCATTTAAAAATTGTGTTACTCATTACATATGTTATGTTATTTATTGTGGGTTTCTGGGTTTAAATATATATAAGTAAAGTATTTTTCCCTTGCAACTTTGCCTATTATAGACTTTGAACCAAAACAATCATATTATAAACTGATTCTCATTCCAATTATCTTAAACCCTCATGCGTGTTTTCACCAATCATGAATTCACCACTATTTCTTTCCATATTACCTATATTTATCCGGCTTACTGGACTCTTCCAAAACACCCTTCCAATGACAAAATAACAATCTCATTTACCCACTACGATTTCTCTATTCTTACGGTTCCTAGATTCACGGGGCCTTTTCTTAATATAAGAGAAATTCTGTTAAACACCGAAATTAGTCCATTTCGACCTCCTAAATATCTTCTACATCAGATGCCATATTTCAAATCAAGATAACAATCGGTCCTTCCGCAGATTAAAGGAATACTGAAATTCAAACGTTCGGTCGTTATGAATGACTTTCTTATAGTTTATGTAACTATTCCGGTTTACCAGTTTAATTAACGAACACGTGCCCGCCTGCAAATGCCAACATCTACGTGATACCTTCACAAGTAACTTCCTCTTTATTTAAAAATGTATAATAGTTAATGTTGCTTTGTCTGTTTTATAAGATACTTATTTATGAAACACACTTCCTAATATATATATATATATATATATAACACAATATTTTATTAAATAAATATTCAATTATTTTAACCTATATACGCCGACAAATGCCAACACCTACTTGATGCCTTTACAAGTATTAACTTCCGTTTTATTTAAATTATTTTAACGTACATACGCCGGCGTATCAAGCTTTTGCTATCATCAGTGTAAGAAGTGACAATTTCAGATAGTCATTGGGTATGAACCTAGTACAGAATATATATATATATATATATATATGTGTGTGTGTGTGTGTGTGTGTGTGTGTGTGTGTGTGTGTGTGTGTGTGTGTGTGTGTGTGTGTGTGTGTGTGTGTGTGTGTGTGTGTGTGTGTGTACGAGGTCTGTCTAAAAGATATCCGACTAAGTTTGGTGACGATTGGTCAAGCGATGTGAGTTCAAGGCTGTACCCAAACAAACATAGTGGCAAACCAACAAAAAAACTCGATCAAAAAAAATTCATTCGTGCAGGTCACAAGAACTCGTTCAACTACCACAACTGAAAAGAACCTTCCTTTCTTCCATCCGTACATCTGGCGTCAAGAAAAATTACAAAGGTTTTTTCCAAGACGTACTACCTCTGAAATACATTACTTCTCTGCAGACTACACCATGGTCGTCTTCAAATCCAATGTCAAAAACTACTGGCAATAAACCATCCCCATAGATAATCAAAACTTTGTTCATTCAGTTCATCATTTTTAATCCCTTCATAATAGTCATCGTCATTGAACTTACAATCTATCTGATCAACCCGTATCCTCGAGAGGTTTTTTGGGCCTTGATAAGTAGTGAGTCCTTATTAACTAAAAATCCGAACAACTCGTTAACCATTGGACGCGTATACAATAAGAAGCGTCCATTCAATTTGACTCTTAAAAGAGTCAAATGCTCTATCAAACCTTAAACCTGACACACTGATCTGACCTGACCTGACCTCTGATAACGATACTTGGACTTCTATAAAACAAGAAACGTTCATTGATTCTTCATGTCTAATGATTGAAATACTGTTTCACATTCAAGAATGGCAGACGGAATGTCTATGAATATACCACCTGTGAAACACAATAACACGGGGCTGGTTCCCTGCAGACTACAACACAATTGTCTTCAGATCGAATGTCAACATATACTCGTCATAAACTAACCTCCATAAGTAGTCGAAATTTTGTTCATTTCATTAATCATTTTGTCTACCCGTAATAAAAGTCTTCATTATTAAACTGACAATCTATCCATCTCATAAACCCGTATCCTCGAGTGACTTTTGGCCTTGGTAATATTGACTCATTAGTAAACATTGATTGATTTGACATGTCTGTTTACGACGTATCAACCCATTTATTAGTGTTTTAATGTCAAAACCCAATACCTATTGTAATGAATTCATTGCTTGATTCTGTGTGTCATAAAAACATAAATAATCGCATATCAAACTTTTTTAGTTTATTTAACGGCGAAATACAACCACCCGTGTGACGGTCCTAGGTATGACCTAAAAGTACATCTGGTGGCGAGGGCCCAATCAGGGAACGCTGAGGGAGTGTGAAGTCACCCCTTAGTTACAATTAAGCCCAGGTTCATTCTGATCCCGAGTCGTAGTATCTTTTAATGTTCAACCTATGGGTTAAATAGAATCTATTGTTTATAGACTATTTACTGTACTAAACTAATTAATCTAAAAATCGTATACAAAACAGAAATGTTCACCACGAATGAATATTTTAGGATATTAAAAACTTAAAGCATAGAAACTTTTACCAAAATGACTGGATTCGGCATTAAATAATCGCACAAAGGGTTGATATGCCGTAAAAGATCAATTGATTAATTGCCTTGTTTTTTTTGTTATGGCATATCAACCCTTTTTTGGATTATTTTATGCTGAAAAACAGTAGCTATTGAAGACGATTCGTTTCTTCCTTAGATTTGTTTTTTACGGCGTATCAACCCTTTTATTGGTGGTTTAATGTCGAAACCCGAAACCTGCTGTAACAAATTCATTGCTTGGCTGTGTGTGTCTGTTTCACGGCATATCAACCCTTGTTGGAAATGATTAATTAATTGTATTCATTTGAAAAATATTTTTCATTCTTCAACTCAACAAGGTAAAATATTTATAATTAACTAGCAAGGCTACCCGACGTTGCCTGGGAATGCAATATCAAACAAGCCTGACTGACTGACCTGACTTCCGATAAAGATCCTTGGACTTCTCTAAAATAAGAAGCGTCCATTGATTCTGCGTATATAACTATGGAAATACTGTTTCAAACTTTATCGTGACAGACAAACAGACAAAAACCCTAACCCTAACCCTCACGGAACCGCATGGACGCATCTATTAAAAACTAGAAAGAAGAAAAACTTACATTCTCACATGTAAATCGCTGCGGGTGTATTACTATGAATTTACTGAGAAACGTTTCCAGCAACTTTGAAACCCGGTAGGTTTTCCGATCGGCGTGAGTCGCCCTTCCTTGTGCCCCGCCCAAACCCGACGGACGGCTAATTCGATTTGGCATTCACAAGTTACGAAACATCTTTGAAGGAAATTGAAACATCAATATAAATTTCCTCCCAACTTGTTATTGGCTGTTCTCTCTTCAGCAGTGGAGGCTGTGAGGGGACTTGATGCTGTGGAAAAGCATCATCAACGGGATTTTATATCCAATTTTTTTGGGAAGTTTATGTCTATCCCAGTACCAAGTCGTCTCTGCAGGCACCCGCAAAAATGTATCACGTCGCTTTCGTCTGAATAGATGGAAGGCACAATTTGTTACATAAAGGAGGCATTATTTGAATGTAAAATTTTGACCGACATCTAGGGGTACTAGGTGGCCTTAATAAAGTGGAAGTCAGCGAAATCACGTGATTCCTGGGGAAGAAAAAGATTCTCTCTCTCTATCTCTCTCTTGATGACAATCCTTCAAGTAGTGAAGACGTGAACGTGGGCGTTCCCTATTTTAGCCTAATTACGGACAAGGGGTTCACAACATCACCTAATATCCTCCTAAGACCCAGGATAGGTATCTACTCTTTGCATATGCGCTTCGGCATCTTGCTACTGTTTACGTAAAGGACCGGAAGATGCCGAACAAAATTTCAGTTTTGTTGGTTCAAAAGCTGTACCAGTAAAAGAAGCACACCTCTACCGGATGCCAAACATTCACCGACTATTTCAGACACTCCAGCCTAGAGAGCTTTTTAAGATTCTAACCGTCCCTTTAAGTGCAATGTCTGACGTGTGTGTGCGCGGGTGGGCGTCCTTCTTTACAATTTTCTTATCTTTTTGTTTTTGCTGGGGTGGGGCGTCCTATTGAATGCCAAGGCCAAGATATCCAACCGCTATTTTAGAGACTCCAACCGAGAGATCTTTCTAGAATTCTAACCGTACTTTGCTCTTATCCTGTCTGGAATGATGGAAATCTCTCTAAAATCCTAGTTTCATTTCATGTCTTAGTATTTAGTTAATTTTCTCTCTCACCTCTATTTAAGCCTGCATCATCAGGGTCACTGGCTTCAACTAGGGGTTATACCTTTTTTTTCTTGCCGGATATCAGTATGTCGAGTTAAACAGCTCCGTTTTCTAACGGTGTGCTTGTCTGTGTCTGTATAAGACGAGCAACTACGAGAAACCAAACCAGGCCATAAAGATCTCCCTTAGGACTGAGGCGCTGGAAATTAACCTTATCCTGCCCATTTAAAAGAATAAATGGAGAAGTTTTTTTCATATATCTATCTTAACATCAAAACGGGTGAGTGCTATTTAAATCAATAATACAACAGTATTTTAAATATAAGAATTTTTTAAGCCAAAAAGCAACGTTAAGAATTTTTCTTTCTTATTAAAATAAACATTTATTTATTTTAAGGTCTTGAGACTTTCGGTGACTAAAACGACCCTTATCAAAAGTAAATGCCCATTTAATACCTATTTGTCCTTTTTAATCTTCCTTGTCTGATCCATATTGTCACAGGCGAGTAGGATTCCACACGGTGTAGTTATCACGGGTGAGGTTTTTTAAATGTCTAGTTCTGTTGGCACGTGTTTTTAAATAAAAAAGAAGATTCGCACTTTGTATTTGAATATAAGTT
Organism: Sepiola atlantica; assembly: GCA_963556195.1. Classification (NCBI taxonomy): domain Eukaryota; kingdom Metazoa; phylum Mollusca; class Cephalopoda; order Sepiida; family Sepiolidae; genus Sepiola; species Sepiola atlantica. The sequence continues at coordinate 16,255,455 of OY744534.1, forward strand.
TTTTTTTTACTTTGTCTTGCCGAATTCCAGGACACGAATTCATCTGATCTGGTGGAGTATCCATATTCGAGCTTTTACTTGCGGTAACATTACTAAAAGGTGCAACATTTCTCTTATAGGCTAGTGTGTAGCCATGCCGAGATAATTTTATTTAGGCTTCGAATACTATGTTATTTTGAATATTTGGTCAGGGTTTACTTGTAGAACAAAGTTCTAATGTTAGGTTGTCCTGACATACCCCTGTACAGAGAGACCGAAGACACTCGAGGATAGTGTCTAGTAGGTATTCAAAATGGAAACCGATGTCAGTTCTCTAACCTCGAGCCTTATTTAAGCTAAGCTACCGGCAAAGTGGATGCTTCTCTCAACCGCTTTACATTCTTTTATGAAAATAGCCCCAGACAAGACATGAAGCCACTTGATGTAAGGAGCTAACAAGAACGAAATATGATTATCGCAAAGACAGGAGATGCTTATTGGCCTTAGTCTTGAAAAGACCAAGGATATATGTAGGAAGAAAACAGTCAGCAGGAAGAGAGTTCCACAAGCCTGCAGTTCTTGAAAAGTAGCTACTAGAATAGGAAGCTGTATTACAATGAGGTATACAAAACAGGGAATTGATGGAGACCACTAGACCAATGAGTCAAACGAGCTAAAACAAAGGAATTAGGGAATAGATCACATAATTCTGAAGAACATGCCATAATAGTATTTATAAAAAAGACTGAGACTAGCAACATCACGTCTGCGAGAGAAGGAACTTTGAAGAAAGGTAATAAAATGTCATAATCTTTGCTTACCATCATGTTATTTTTATCTCGTTGGCTGGTCTGGGAGGTGCACATGTGTATGTACTTCTTGGTGAAGCCATGCTTGAGCTACGGAATAAAAATAAGAGTTAGGGTTAGAAAAATAAGGGTTTTATAGTAAAATATGTAAAACAGGAGAATTGAAAAACACAAATACGAAAGCAGAACCATAACACTAATAACGTTTCGTTAGGATGATAATAACGATGATGATAACGATGATGATAATGATTATAATAACGATGATGATAACGATTATATTAACGATGATGAAACGATTAAAATAACGATGATGATAACGATTATATTAACGATGATGATAACGATTATAATAACGATGATGATAACGATTATATTAACGACGATGATAACGAGTATAATAACGATGATGATAACGATTAAAATAACGATGATGATAACGATTAAAATAACGATGATGATAACGATTATAATAACGATGATGATAACGATTATAATAACGATGATGATAACGATTATAATAACGATTATAATAACGATTATAATAACGATGATGATAACGATTATAATAACGATGATGATAACGATCATAATCGTTATCATCATCGTCAATATCATCGTCATGATTATAATAACGATGATAATGACGATGATGATAGCGATGACAATAACAATGATGATAACGATGATAATGATTATGATAACGATGATATTGACGATTATGATAACGATTATGATAACGATGATTATAACGATGATAATGACGATGATGATAACGTAATCATTATCGTTATGATAATGATAACGATGATAATGACGATGATGATTACGATGATAATACCGACGATAAGGACGATGATAACGATGATGATAATGATGATAATAACGATCATGATAACAATAATAATAACGATGATAATGACGATTATAATGACGATCATAATGACGATTATAATAACGATTATAATAACGATTATAATAACGATTATAATAACGATCATAATGACGATCATAATAACGATTATAATGACGATTATAATAACGATTATAATAACGATTATAATGACGATTATAATAACGATCATAATGACGATTATAATAACGATTATAATAACGATTATAATGACGATTATAATAACGATTATAATAACGATCATAATGACGATTATAATAACGATTATAATAACGATTATAATAACGATCATAATGACGATTATAATAACGATTATAATAACGTTATAATAACGACGATGATGATAACGACGGTGATAACGATGATGATAACGATGATAATGACGATTATAACGATGATAATAACGATGATAATAACGATGATGATTACCATAAAATTTAACAAGGCCATAACATTAAATAAAGATTCGTTCAGTTTGAAAGTTTAAAAAATGTAATTAAAATATTAATAGAGGTCCGATATTTCGTAGTAGTCGTAGTATTTGTCGTCATTGAGAAAAAAAGGCATTCCATTCATTAAACCAACGGAGCGGAAAATTAGCGTCCGTTTCTCTAATTATTTCGATGAAAACATGTGTAAAAAGGGTTTCAAAAAGTCTCCATGTATATTAGCTTTCATAATTTTAAGGATGAGGATTGATAATGTGTATTATTTCTATGATACGGACTACTGTTCTCATCTTGGATGTTATTCAAACAACAAATGATCAATGTAACCTTCGACCTTCTTCAAGTGCATCACGTATAACTCGTAAATATTTCTGCCGATCTCGGGAATCTGTACGTAATTTCGAACAGAACTCTTTACTTAATTCACAAACACCCTTCATATATATATATATATATATATATATATATATAATTAAATAAACATTAGTGGGGACAGTCGACATTAATTAATACGTGTTTCAACACAGATGCGCCTTCTCAAGACTGCGATGAAACACGAATGAATTAATGTCGACTGTCCCCACCAATGTTTATTAAATTTTATAAAAACTCTACATTTGAAAAAGTATTGGTTTTGTGTTTATTATGTAAAATTATTTGAACTTGAAAATAATATATACATATGTATATTTAAGTAGTAATAAGTATTATTACGTATAATTATACAGTGCATATTCACGTTGACACACCGGTCCCCGTTAGATCATCGAAGTAAAGCAATGTTGAGCCTGACCAGGTCAGGATGGGTGACCATTTGGGCATACCAGGCGCTGTATGAGGAAACCTAGCTATGTGCAAATAGGGTCGTCAACCCGCAGTGCCTAGCGTGGCGACTGTGGCAAAACAACCCTGAATGACTGTCACCACTAAGGTGTCGGAAACCAGGAAGGGATCCCTTTTCCAGGAGTGATCAAAACCCCTGATATAAAAAGGTAGTAAGACTACACATCTAAAACGAGAATAGGTTTAAGGCTCGTAAAATGCATACTATAATTGTCTGCAAGGATCCGTGGCACAACGGATACAAGTGCTAAGTGTAGACCATCATGCTTTGTCTGGAGCGATTTCTATAAAAAAAAGATTAAAAATCGATTCTGAACTCTTTCAAGACAAGCGGCCTTTTGGCCAAGATCAAAGTGTAGTATCTGTTCCGATAGATACTGCACCCCATAAACTGGGATTGTCTTGGCCTTCGGGGCTTGATTTCCGCTGGTCCTTGGGTTTGTCCTGTGCAGTTCTAGAAGGTCAACCCTCCCAGGCTTTGCCTTCTCACCCTTTGAGAAGGGGTTATTTTATTGCTAATCGCCTGAGGCGTCCGTACCGGGAGAATGCCGACGGGGCTGCCCAGGAATTTTTTTATGGTTATAGTGCTCTTACTCTAGGCTGCTGACTCATCAAATCCCACTTTCCGACCTTGTGTCACATCTTATCGCTGTGGGAGGTAGATTAATAAAGCATGAGTGCTCTGAGTGGTACCTCCCCAGATGTGGCAAGGGGAGTTAATTTTATAACTCATCCGATTTAGTTATTTTATTCCCCCCCCCCTTTCTTTTACGACTTAAACACGTGCAATATTTTATTATTAACTCAACTTGACAACAATCTCTGGCAAATAAGTGAGAGAAAGAGAAAACCAAGAGACAGATACAGACATAGGTAGATAAAGAGGGGGAGAGAAAGAAAGAGAAGCAAAAAGACAGATACAGACATAGGTAGATAGAGAGGCGGAGAGAAAGAAAGAGAAGCAAAGAGACAGATACAGACATAGGTAGATAGAGAGGGGGAGAGAAAGAAAGAGAAGCAAAGAGACGGATACAGACATAGGTAGATAGAGAGGGGAAGAGAAAGAAAGGGAGGGGTAGAGAGAGATAAAGACATAGGTAGATAGAGAGGGTGAGAGAGAGAAAGAAAGAGAAGCAAAGAGACAGATACAGACATAGGTAGATAGAGAGGGGGAGAGAAAGAAAGAGAAGCAAAGAGACAGATACAAACATAGGTAGATAGAGGGGAGGAGATAAAGAAAGAGAAGCAAAGAGACAGATACAGACATAGGTAGATAGAGAGGGGGAGAGAAAGAAAGAAGCAAAGAGACAGATACAGACATAGGTAGATAGAGAGGGGGAGAGAAAGAAAGAGAAGCAAAGAGACAGATACAGACATAGGTTGATAGAGACGGGGGGGAAAGAAGCAAAGAGACAGATACAGACATAGGTAGATAGAGAGGGGGAGAGAAAGAAAGAGAAGTAAAGAGACAGATACAGACATAGGTAGATAGAGAGGGGGAGAGAAAGAAAGAGAAGCAACGAGACAGATACAGACATAGGTAGATAGAGAGGGGGAGAGAAAGTAAAGCAAAGAGACAGATACAGACATAGGTAGATAGAGAGGGGGAGAGAAAGAAAGAGAAGCAAAGAGACAGATACAGACCTAGGTAGATAGAGAGGAGGAGAGAAAGTAAAGCAAAGAGACAGATACAGACATAGGTAGATAGAGAGGGGGAGAGAAAGAAAGAGAAGCAAAGAGCCAGATACAGACATAGGTAGATAGAGAGGGGGGGAGAGAAAGAAAGAGGAGCAAAGAGACAGATACAGACATAGGTAGATAGAGAGGGGGAGAGAAAGAAAGAGACGCAAAGAGACAGATACAGACATAGGTAGATAGAGAGGGGGAGAGAAAGAAAGAGAAGCAAAGAGACAGATACAGACATAGGTAGATAGAGAGGGGGAGAGAAATAAAGAGAAGCAAAGAGACAGATACAGACATCGGTAGATAGAGAAGGGGAGAGGAAGAAAGAGAAGCAAAGAGACAGATACAGACATAGGTAGATAGAGAGGGGGAGAGAAAGAAAGAGAAGCAAAGAGACAGATACAGACATAGGTAGATAGAGAGGGGGAGAGAAAGAAAGAGAAGCAAAGAGACAGATACAGACAAAGGAAGATAGAGAGGGGGAGAGAAAGAGAAGCAAAGAGACAGATACAGACACAGGTAGATAGAGAGGGGAGAGAAAGAAAGAGAAGCAAAGAGACAGATACAGACATAGGTAGATAGAGAGGGGGAGAGAAAGAAAGAGAAGCAAAGAGACAGATACAGACCTAGGTAGATAGAGAGGAGGAGAGAAAGTAAAGCAAAGAGACAGATACAGACATAGGTAGATAGAGAGGGGGAGAGAAAGAAAGAGAAGCAAAGAGACAGATACAGACATAGGTAGATAGAGAGGGGGGGGAGAGAAAGAAAGAGGAGCAAAGAGACAGATACAGACATAGGTAGATAGAGAGGGGGAGAGAAAGAAAGAGACACAAAGAGACAGATACAGACATAGGTAGATAGAGGGGGGGGAGAGAAAGAAAGAGAAGCAAAGAGACAGATACAGACATAGGTAGATAGAGAGGGGGAGAGAAATAAAGAGAAGCAAAGAGACAGATACAGACATCGGTAGATAGAGAAGGGGAGAGGAAGAAAGAGAAGCAAAGAGACAGATACAGACATAAGTAGATAGAGAGGGGGAGAGAAAGAAAGAGAAGCATAGGGACAGATACAGACATAAGTAGATAGAGAGGGTGAGAGAAAGAAAGAGAAGCAAAGAGACAGATACAGACAAAGGAAGATAGAGAGGGGGAGAGAAAGAGAAGCAAAGAGACAGATACAGACACAGGTAGATAGAGAGGGGAGAGAAAGAAAGAGAAGCAAAGAGACAGATACAGACATAGGTAGATAGAGAGGGGGAGAGAAAAGAAGGGGAAGCAAAGTGACAGATACATACATAGGTAGATAAAGAGGGGAGAGAAAGAAAGAGAAGCAAAGAGACAGATACATACATAGGTAGATAGAGAGGGGGAGAGAAATAAAGAAAAGCAACGAGGACAGATACAGACATGGGTAGATAGAGAGGGGGAGAGAAAGAAAGAGAAGCAAAGAGACAGATACATACCTAGGTAGATAGAGATGGGGAGAGAAAGAAAGAGAAGCAAAGAGACAGATACATACATGGGTAGATAGAGAGGGGAAGAGAAAGAAAGAGAAGCAAAGAGACAGATACAGACATAGGTAGATAAAGAGGGGGAGGGAAGGAAAGAAGAGAAGCAAAGAGACAGATACAGACAGAGGTAGATAGAGAGGGGGAAGAGAAAGAAAGAGAAGCAAAGAGACAGATACAGACATAGGTAGATAAAGAGGGGGAGGGAAAGAAAGAGAAGCAAAGAGACAGATACAGACATAGGTAGATAGAGATGGGGAGAGAAAGAAAGAGAAGCAAAGAGAGAGATACAGACAGAGGTAGATAGAGAGGGGAAGAGAAAGAAAGAGAAGCAAAGAGACAGATACAGACATAGGTAGATAAAGAGGGGTAGGGAAAGAAAGAGAAGCAAAGAGACAGATACAGACATAGGTAGATAGAGAGGGGGAGAGAAAGAAAAAGAAGCAAAGAGACAGATACATACCTAGGTAGATAGAGATGGGGAGAGAAAGAAAGAGAAGCAAAGAGACAGATACATACATAGGTAGATAGAGAGGGGGAGAGAAAGAAAGAGAAGCAAAGAGACAGATACATACCTAGGAAGATAGAGAGGGGGAGAGAAAGAAAGAAAAGCAACGAGACAGATACAGACATTGGTAGATAGAGAGGGGGAGAGAAAGAAAGGGAAGCAAAAAGACAGATACAGACATAGGTAGATAGAGAGGGGGAGAGAAAGAAAGAGAAGCAAAGAGACAGATACAGACATAGGTAGATAGAGAGGGGGAGAGAAAGAAAGAGAAGCAAAGAGACAGATACAGACATAGGTAGATAGAGAGGGGGAGAGAAAGAAAGAAAGAGAAGCAAAGAGACAGATACATACATAGGTAGATAGAGAGGGGGAGAGAAAGAAAGAGAAGCAAAGAGACAGATACATACCTAGGTAGATAGAGAGGGGAAGAGAAAGAAAGAGAAGCAAAGAGACAGATACAGACATAGGTAGATAGAGAGGGGGAGAGAAAGAAAGAAAAGCAACGAGACAGATACAGACAAAGGAAGATAGAGAGGGGGAGAGAAAGAGAAGCAAAGAGACAGATACAGACACAGGTAGATAGAGAGGGGAGAGAAAGAAAGAGAAGCAAAGAGACAGATACAGACATAGGTAGATAGAGAGGGGGAGAGAAAAGAAGGGGAAGCAAAGTGACAGATACATACATAGGTAGATAGAGAGGGGGAGAGAAAGAAAGAAAGAGAAGCAAAGAGACAGATACATACATAGGTAGATAGAGAGGGGGAGAGAAAGAAAGAGAAGCAAAGAGACAGATACATACCTAGGTAGATAGAGAGGGGAAGAGAAAGAAAGAGAAGCAAAGAGACAGATACAGACATAGGTAGATAGAGAGGGGGAGAGAAAGAAAGAAAAGCAATGAGACAGATACAGACAAAGGAAGATAGAGAGGGGGAGAGAAAGAGAAGCAAAGAGACAGATACAGACACAGGTAGATAGAGAGGGGAGAGAAAGAAAGAGAAGCAAAGAGACAGATACAGACATAGGTAGATAGAGAGGGGGAGAGAAAAGAAGGGGAAGCAAAGTGACAGATACATACATAGGTAGATAGAGAGGGGGAGAGAAAGAAAGAAAGAGAAGCAAAGAGACAGATACATACATAGGTAGATAGAGAGGGGGAGAGAAAGAAAGAGAAGCAAAGAGACAGATACATACCTAGGTAGATAGAGAGGGGAAGAGAAAGAAAGAGAAGCAAAGAGACAGATACAGACATAGGTAGATAGAGAGGGGGAGAGAAAGAAAGAAAGAGAAGCAAAGAGACAGATACATACATAGGTAGATAGAGAGGGGGAGAGAAAGAAAGAGAAGCAAAGAGACAGATACATACCTAGGTAGATAGAGAGGGGAAGAGAAAGAAAGAGAAGCAAAGAGACAGATACAGACATAGGTAGATAGAGAGGGGGAGAGAAAGAAAGAAAAGCAAAGAGACAGATACAGACATAGGTAGATAGAGAGGGGGAGAGAAAGAGAAGCAAAGAGACAGATACAGACACAGGTAGATAGAGAGGGGAGAGAAAGAAAGAGAAGCAAAGAGACAGATACAGACATAGGTAGATAGAGAGGGGGAGAGAAAAGAAGGGGAAGCAAAGTGACAGATACATACATAGGTAGATAGAGAGGGGGAGAGAAAGAAAGAGAAGCAAAGAGACAGATACATACATAGGTAGATAGAGAGGGGGAGAGAAAGAAAGAAAAGCAACGAGACAGATACAGACATGGGTAGATAGGGAGGGGGAGAGAAAGAAAGAGAAGCAAAGAGACAGATACAGACATAGGTAGATAGAGAGGGGGAGAGAAAGAAAGAGAAGCAAAGAGACAGATACAGACATAGGTAGATAGAGAGGGGAGAGAAAGAAAGAGAAGCAAAGAGACAGATACATACCTAGGTAGATAGAGATGGGGAGAGAAAGAAGGAGAAGCAAAGAGACAGATACATACATAGGTAGATAGAGAGGGGGAGAGAAAGAAAGAGAAGCAAAGAGACAGATACATACCTAGGTAGATAGAGAGGGGGAGAGAAAGAAAGAAAAGCAACGAGACAGATACAGACATTGGTAGATAGAGAGGGGGAGAGAAAGAAAGGGAAGCAAAGAGACAGATACAGACATAGGTAGATAGAGAGGGGGAGAGAAAGAAAGAGAAGCAAAGAGACAGATACAGACATAGGTAGATAGAGAGGGGGAGAGAAAGAAAGAAAGAGAAGCAAAGAGACAGATACAGACATAGGTAGATAGAGAGGGGGAGAGAAAGAAAGAAAAGCAAAGAGACAGATACAGACATAGGTAGATAGAGAGGGGGAGAGAAAGAGAAGCAAAGAGACAGATACAGACACAGGTAGATAGAGAGGGGAGAGAAAGAAAGAGAAGCAAAGAGACAGATACAGACATAGGTAGATAGAGAGGGGGAGAGAAAAGAAGGGGAAGCAAAGTGACAGATACATACATAGGTAGATAGAGAGGGGGAGAGAAAGAAAGAGAAGCAAAGAGACAGATACATACATAGGTAGATAGAGAGGGGGAGAGAAAGAAAGAAAAGCAACGAGACAGATACAGACATGGGTAGATAGGGAGGGGGAGAGAAAGAAAGAGAAGCAAAGAGACAGATACAGACATAGGTAGATAGAGAGGGGGAGAGAAAGAAAGAGAAGCAAAGAGACAGATACAGACATAGGTAGATAGAGAGGGGAGAGAAAGAAAGAGAAGCAAAGAGACAGATACATACCTAGGTAGATAGAGATGGGGAGAGAAAGAAGGAGAAGCAAAGAGACAGATACATACATAGGTAGATAGAGAGGGGGAGAGAAAGAAAGAGAAGCAAAGAGACAGATACATACCTAGGTAGATAGAGAGGGGGAGAGAAAGAAAGAAAAGCAACGAGACAGATACAGACATTGGTAGATAGAGAGGGGGAGAGAAAGAAAGGGAAGCAAAGAGACAGATACAGACATAGGTAGATAGAGAGGGGGAGAGAAAGAAAGAGAAGCAAAGAGACAGATACAGACATAGGTAGATAGAGAGGGGGAGAGAAAGAAAGAAAGAGAAGCAAAGAGACAGATACAGACATAGGTAGATAGAGAGGGGGAGAGAAAGAAAGAGAGAGTCAACATATGGCGATTAGAACAGAAGTAACGCCGCCGTTACTGACATAGCGTTGCCACGAACGATAGTCAGGGAGATGCGTTGGAACAACCAGGCTAACTCACGGGGCTCGTACCTAGACGTTGAAATCCTTTGTCCAATGTCCTGAAATAATTTAACAGTATCGGGGCTAAGCACACCCGACGTTTCCACTGAAATTGGTTAGTGAGCTAGCTGTATTTTTCGCGCTTCCTTGTTTCGGCGAGCAGAGCCGGGCTTCACCGCGGATTCCTTTATTTAAGCAAATTTCTTTTTTTACGTTTTCGTCATCGTCATTTTAACGCAAATAATGCGACAATGAACATAATGGTATTTTATTGACTAACTCATTTTACTAAAATAATTCTGCAAAGGATATTATAAAATTATTCAAATTTTGATGACCTTATTCGGAAAAAAACATCAGTATTACAAATATTTTACAATGATGCTACACAAGCAGGAGTGAAACAATATGTTCTTAAGTATCAATCAATCATGAACTTCAGTGTGAGGTCTGTGCCTGTTTGTTACAAGCAAGTTCCTCAATTCGAGGGACAATATTAGACAGACACACTCGTAGGTCATGCTCGACATTCAGTCGTGATTATTGCTTAATTTTCATATTCAACAGCGTTGAAAATATTTTCCTGCACAGGTAAGTACTAGGAAACATCAGTAAAGTGTTCAAAACTCTTTCAGATACAACAGAGTAAATTTCACTCATTTTAGACCAGAACTTTGTGAAAGGAAGAGTTTCAAATGCATCTTTTGCAACAGAATCGTTTACCAACTCTAAGAATTATTCTTGCATTCTATCTGGTAGAAGGTGCACCTTCACAATGAATGGCTTTCTAATCAATTTTGATTCCATTTCACTCAATTCGAGAAAGTAAGGCTGCAACTTCATCCGCAAAAAAGCAAGATGTGATTTCACAAGCTGCACCACATCTAGTTCTCCAGTGTTTTTACTTTTAGCAAATGCCTCATATATGTGTTCAAACATGCTTAAATTTTCATCTTTGACCTTGCCTACCCATAGTTCCATGGTGAATGACCTTAGTTTTTCTTGAAATCAATCACAAAAATAAATTTGTACAACAGATGAAAAAGCGATGGATTTAATAATTAATACAACTTCAATTATGTTTGCAATTTTCAGCCCTTGTTATACATAGCATGTATTTATTGGAATATATCATATCTTTGAATATATTTAAGTGCTCCGTTACATATAGGTTTGAGTGCTCGATAACACACTCTGAAGAGTGCTTTTTCGAATCACTAACGTTTCTTTGGTCATTTAATTTTTCTATTTTTTATGATCAACATAATATATTTACTTTTTTTTCTTTTTGAATTATTATTTATATTTCGATATATGTTCCTTTCTAAACCGATAAGGAAAGCAACTTTATGAAGGTACAGCCACTGAATTTCATAATCGGCAACTATTACTATTCAAAATACCTCTTTCATCAGCCGTCTAAGTACCCCTAGAAATTGGGTTCGCGAACCCCAGGTTGAGACCCCCTGCCCCAAAGTATCTTATAAACAGGACAGTTTTTTATTCCTAAAGAAAGTAAGATTGTGTAAAAAGATATTTTCCAACTCCACACGGGTCACATTAACATAACTCACTCATATCTGCTTAAAAGGGAAATATCTTTCATCATTTGTTGGCTGCTGTGTTTCATTTTCAGTGAAGCATATATTTATGAAATATATTTAACACATCACTCAATAAATCACAGCCTAACTAATAAAACAACAGCTTTCCGGACAAGTTTGGGGGTTTCTGGAGGAGTTGAGATTGTTGCGAAAATATTATAGCGTATTGCCTTGCCTTTTACTGGTCCTAAAATACGAAATCTGTTTGGAGACGAATTCTCTTTCAGCTAGATTAAAGTGTTGAAACAAAGGTTTTTCATTGCTTACCACAATTTTTGTGGTAAAATGCGGACATTCTCTTAGCACACTTATTCAGACGATTTAAAAAAATGAAAATCACTTAAAACAAGCCGCGCGTGCGTGGTCCCCCTTTGTATGTGACTCAATGTGGCGAGTGTAAAATGCAATAAATTTGGGCAATTTGGGGCATTTTTGACCCCCCCCCCCTTTGACCACCTGGGGGCGCGAACCAGAATTTTTCTGAGGTCAAGGATTCTCATTAGATACCTAGTACAATTGCCTCTACATTTTGGCCAAGTCTCAGAAAAATTGAATGGATGGATCAAACGTTATGGGAGAAAAGGTAATTTTTTACCATTTTGGAGGCTTTTGATCCCCTGGGGGCGCGAACCAGATATATTTCAAGGTCAGCGATACTTATTTTCTATTAGGAACAATTGCCTCCACATTTTGGCCAAGTTTTAGAGAAATTAAATGGATGGATGAAAAGTTATGGGGCAAAAAATTTAATTTTTTGCCATTTCGGGGCCTTTTGACCCCTTGGGGGCTAACCAGATTTTTTTTCAAAAATCGGAGAATGTCACTTTCTAACTTGACCAAAGTTACAAACTTCATGCAAAATTTCAGAGAAATTCAATGGATGGTTGCGGAGAAAAATCCGGACGGACGGACGGACATGCTTCAAAGCATAAGTCCCCCGATTTTATAAATCGGGGCACCAACAAAGCACGAAGTCACTTGATGTAAAAGCTGAAAAATACTATTTAATGTAGTCAACCATAAGTTTTAGATGGATAGACAGAAAAGAGCAATACTGCCCTCTTTGTTATAAACATCGCTCATGGAATGTCAGGACTTAAGGACAAAATAAGGGAAGCGAGATTGCATCAAAGGAAAGGATACACTTTCTGGAACGATAGAATGATCAAACCAAACACTTATTATAGATGTTTTTATACAAAAAGAAAAAGAAATAACTTGTGAGAATGGGTTATATCTTGAAACAAGGTCATCATTTCTCTCCATAAAATAATACAGAAGTCTTATTCTACTCCCAACCAGGGGCCATAAAGCTTATAAAGGGGGGGGGGTTCAAAATACTGGTAAACATTCGAAATAAGTTTTTCATTTCAGATTTGGAGTGAAAGTCGATCCTAGTAACCTATCAAAAGGCTTCCTCAAATAAAGAGCAATTTATATCAAGTGTAGGCAAACAAGGATCCGAGCGTTGGTGGTGAAAAAAGAGACTCTTGATTTCAGATGTTAGAAGTAAAAATACCCATTTGAATTAGTAAGTTACATTAAAGCAGTTGGCTATACACGAAGCTAGCATGCAGGTGGTGATGAGGGTCGCTGTTGTCCACATCAGCCTGAATAAGGTAATAATAATTTAAGTTTCTAAGAACACATTTTACGTTCGAAGCTTCTATTTGGCGACTATTAATATATTAACCCAATTTAACAGAAATTACATGGTCAGTCTATGGATTGTCTCACGCGTCCTTATTCAGGTGGTCATGGAGACACCCGACGCACATGACCAAATGTTTACTCGCTTCTTGTCTGGCCAACTGGTTTAAACCTTTCATGCATACTGTTGTTCCGCAAACACAACTAAGAAACGGTGTCATAAAGTATCGTAAATTTCAAGTTGACCAATTATATTTGGTTTTTGTGAGAGCCAATGAAACTGAGGGATACATTTTGCCTTCATTATTAATCGATGCGGAGCTTTTCGGGAGTCAACTCAACTTGAATGCACGTGGTTTCAAGAACAAGTTAGATCAGCTACGTAGAGTTTCTGTAAACAATGATCCATGAAAAGGTTGACTTTGATCCACTATTTCGAATGCCTCTTTTCTAACCCGTCACGTTGTTGGATAATGGCCCTCTGAGGCTCGACGCATTTTAAAGTGGACGTGTCTGTGGGAGATCGTTTGGTTTGGCTTGCGCGATTTAGTGCGGGTGGACCCGTAAAGTCGAGTGCAAAATAAACTGGTTCTCACAGTCGGAGCTCACAGACGTTGACAGGGCCACCACGTTGACGAGACCTCAGATCAAGGGTCAAGGTGTACCTGCGCACGTGGGCTCTGTGACGTCACGGGCTTTTCTTTTGGAAACTGAGTTTGGCAGTCTGCGTTTTGGAAGCGAGCCGAACAGACGCTTTGACTATGTAGTCAGAAATGAAAAATGGGAATTTATTTCCCTAAGTGAATACAGACATGAGATTCCTTCTTCCCCCCTCCTCGAATGGCTAGGAATTAACTACGATAGAGTAGTAATTTTGTTTCTCCCTTAACGTTGGTGAAGCATCTCTCAGATCGACACGGTAGACTGAAGCCTGAAATAAACCAACCAAGGCTTAAGATATTGTTTGTCTCGTGAATTGTGGTATGAAGCTTTTTGTTGTAGCGGCGATGTTCACAGCAGAACAGAAGAGAAGAAAGAAGACAACCACTAGACGACACCCTTCCACGCGACGAGGAAAGAGAGAAGGTACGAGAAATTAAAAGGTATGCAACATATGCCTTTTTGATGTTTAAAATGACCAGTTGTTTAAGCGAGAACTGCCACGGCCCATTCCGGAACGGCTATGCAACAACGTGACATGTTCGGCCAGTGTGACCGGACACAGTGAAAGAATTATGTGAAATGACACGAAAAACAAATTAAAAGAATACATTTCTCACCTGAATAATTTCGCCATATCGCACCCTCTTACCCAGCTGGCGCTTTTGTTCGGCTGCATTGTCCGCATTTTCGGCTTGGGCTGCCAACTGCAAAGAAAAGAAACGTGGAAGGTGAGAAAATACCAATAATCCATTCATATGCGTTGATCACTTAGGGAGGTAATTCGGTATATATTCAATCGAACGTAATAATTAGCAGCAGCTGACTTAAGTTGTTGTGTTACTTAGATTACACTATAAATACGCATTAGTTTCCGTTTCAATACATATAGGTATGAATAGCTATTACTAGGTGGGTAAGAGTTAGGTTAGTATGTATATATTTAAGCGAACGTAATTATAAGCAGCATCCGACCGAAGTATTGGTATTTGTAATGGAAAAAATATTAATACGCATTAGTTTCTGTTTCAATATATATATGATTTTATGGATCCAGATCAAATGTTATAAGGAGGTATCATTTTTAATGTATCAATTAACAGCATTTACTTAAATAGTGCTCAATACGTGAGTAGAGCAAGGTAATGAGTTATGAAAATATATTTATGGCAATCAAGCTACAAATAAGCTTCCGCGTTTCATCCCCGTAGCCTGACGATTCCATACGGGGATGAAACGCGGAAGCCTATTTGTAGCTTAATTGCCATAAACATATTTTCATAAATTACTAATATATATATATATACAACTGATGATCCCTTAAAATAGTGTTAGAAACTAACTAATATAATAACTGTAAAAAATAAATTGACTTACATGAGTGATTTTCCACTGGAAGACTTGAGACTATAAGTTTTTTTTTTGTTTTTTTTAATATAGTTTTAATGGTTGAGAAACTTCCGAGACATATATATATATATATATATATATATATATATATATATATATATATATATAAGGTTAATACAACAAAAGATATTAGAGGTAACTAATATCTTTAATTAGTGAGCATCCTGATAAAAATGAAGCTCAATATACTGGATAGAGCATTAATAGCATTAGATGGAATGAACGAATAAAATAAGGTGCGAATCAAATTTTATTACGATTCAGAGTTCAAGCAAAGTAATTGAAAGTCCTTAACCCATGGGTTTTCAAAGAACATTCTTCTCGCCAGAGGATCATTACCGCGAGTAAATAAAACTTTACTTTGAAAACCCATGGGTTAAGCTTTCAATTACTTTGCTTGAACGATGAATTGTAATAAAATTTGATCCGCACCTTATTCTTTCTTTCATTTTATCTAATGCTATATATATATATATATATATATATATATATATATATATATATATATATATATATATATATATATAATTAACTTGTTACAAATATCCAGGGGGTATGAATCCGAAGGAAGTTGAAACCGGGTTTATGAGAGTGCTCAATGAAAATTCAGAGCAAAATATATATTTTTTGATTTTATTCCATTAGTTGCGACAAAACAAATTTTGTTTCATTGGTGCAAATAGCGACCAACTCATCGGGCTGGCGATGGAATTCAAATGGCATAAGTTTTAGGAAGTGAAGTTAAAACTTATGCCATTTGAATTCCATCGCCAGCCCGATGAGTTGGTCGCTATTTGCACCAATGAAACAAAACTTGTTTTGTCGCAACTAATGGAATAAAATCAAAATATATATATATATATATATATATATATATATATATAGAGAGAGAGAGAGAGGGGGGGGTCATGAAGTAATGTATGCATTCCTTGAATATTTATAACTCGTTCAGTTTAGTAATTTTGACTTGCTAACAATATTGATAAAAAAGTTGAAGAGTAAGAATACACATTCAAAAATATTGACAATAAAATAAACAAAAACATTAAATTAACTTTTAACAAAGGTAAAGACTACTTGAGCTAATTTCAGAATGTTCATAAAATGAACCCTAATCTTAACCTTAACCTTAACCCTAACCCTAACCTTAACCTTAGCCCTAACCCTAACCTTAACGCTAACGTTAACCTTAACCCTACCCCTAACCTTAACCCTAACCTTAACCTTAACCTTAACCCTAACCTTAACCTTAACCCTAACCTTAACCCTACCCCTAACCTTAACTCTAACCTTAACCTTAACCTTAACCCTAACCTTAACCTTAACTCTAACCCGTTCTACTTAATATAATGTTCATATCGTGAACACATGGACCTACAAACTCCCTGCAACATTTACTCTCATACTTGAGCACATTCTGCTTCATTCTAACTCTCATTTTTGTGCAATTGTTTCGAGTTTCCTGCTTTAAAGATTGCACGCTTTAGCTTTGTTGACTTTCACCCGAACGGACAAAAGCCAATCGCTCAGTCGCAGGACCCCCCTGAAGACAGCAGTAATATCAATGGAGCTTGACAGGACGATGTGAGTGTGTGCCTTTGTATACCGTTATGATTATAGTTAGAGTTAGGGTTAACTTTTCACGTATATACGTCCACAACAGAACCAAATATTGATTTTGACCCGAAAGGACAACCGCCAATCGCTCAAGACTGATACATGTCGCAGGACCCCCTGAAGACAGCAGTAATATTCGTGGAGCCTGGCAGGACTGTGTGAGTGTGTGCCTACATATACAGTTGCGTTAGAGTTAGGGTTAATTTTTTACGTATATACGTCCACAATAAAACACAATCTTAAAGACCCTTCCTACATCCGTTCCCTTGCACCTCACATCATTTAATTTCTAAACCCCTACCTATCAATCATGATAAGTGCACCCTGTTATTAAGCCATAGCTGGAGAGATGTTATATAGATTTATACCTTTCCTAAGGTTATTAGTGAAATTGATGTAGTAACCCCGACAGAACTCGAAACCATTACACCGACGTCACGGTCTTCGCCTGTAACCACTACACCATCATAAGTATAACATAAATCAATTACTGGAAATATTGAAATCGCAATCTAGTGAGTAAAGATCACTTCTGTTCCTTACAACCCCTTTCTCATAGAAGAGACGTTGCCAGTCTTTCTCTAACCTATCGTTATTTCCATGGAAGGTGTTTAGCTCCAATTTCTGGTTCCTCCTTGTAAAACATTCACAAGAACTCGTCTGTGGAACACATTACTACGGTACTGCTTCCTTGCATACTACAATATGGTGGTTTTCAAATCTAATGTCAACAAAGTCTTGCTATAAACCAACCCAATAAGATATCTAACTTTGATAATCCAATACATCATTTTCAATCCTCTCCTAATACTAATCATCATTCAACTGTTAATCTATTCATCTTGTTAACCCTGATCCTCAGGTAGCTTTCGGCCTTGATAAATTGTGACTCATTAGTGAAAAAAGAAAGGAATTGTCAAAGTTAAGGTATGGCTATTGACATCAATCGGATTTGCTATATAATTAATTCGCGACACACAACGTGAATGAAGTGCGTGAATTGGTATCATAAAAAAAAAACGATGATGAAATGATGAAAATGGCGTCGGAAGAAAATTTAAAAAAGGATTTGCTGTTGACGTTTTGACGGATGAAACGAATAAATGCATTAAAAGGAGTAGAGGGAGGGGGGAAAGGCAGAGACAATAGAACACGAATGGTTACCCACCTTTGCCTGGTAGAGCAATCCTTTTTCATTTCCGGCTTCTTGGCTGGATGCTGCGTTGGCCGCTGCTAGCCACTTCCGGTATTTTTTGTTTAATTTGTACCGATTTTGAATGCAGACTTGAAATACAACCGCTGAAATGAATAGAGACAATTTACAATTAGGACTACATGTTCAGATATATATATATATATATATATATATATACATATATACATATATATATATACATATATACATATATATATACATATATATATACATATATACATATATATATATACATATATACATATATATATACATATATATATACATATACATATATATATACATATACATATATATACATATATATACATATATATATACATACATATATATACATACATATATATACACATACATATATACATACATATATACATACATATATATACACATACATATATACATACATATA
>OY744534.1:16276633-16306633 GCA_963556195.1 Sepiola atlantica
ATGTGTCTTTCATTCTCTTAATTTTTGTGTGCTTTTTCGTTTTACTTAGGATCATAAACGACATGTCTATATTTTAGGAGACATTTCTGAGGCTGTTTGTTCATTAAAGCACGTGTTTGTTTGTTTCCACTTTACACTCTGTATGTTTAAGTGTCCATTATATATATATATATATATATATATATATATATATGTCTCTCTCTATATATAAGTATATATAGATAGATATGTATATATATACATATATAAGTTGTATATTAATATGTATATATTTTAATGTATATTGATTCACTCGTAAACTAATTAACCGGTTCTTTTTGAATTTTGGAACACAGCTGCTACGTGTAAAATGTCATGATGTGGGCTATATTTAGTTTAATGGAAAAAGGATAAAATAGAATGGATATCCTCCTGGAAATCTAGATTTTAATATTTGTAAGGTACGAAAAATTGGCGCAAAATTGTTCTGTTGCAGAAATTTATTTTACCCATTCTGGTATGGGTATTCTCTTATATATATATATATATATATATATATATATATATATATATATATATATATATATATATTATGTGTATGGTGGCTGTCTATTTGATTTCGAGCATGACTACTTTCGGCGTATCGAAGAGATATTAGAGTAAAACCTCCCATTGAGCGGCGCGGATATGGCTCTTAGCTCTGCTAGACTTTTACAGACCATTCCAAAGAAGTGTCAGGTGTTGTGATGAGCTAAAGAAATGCCATAATCGAAGCCACCTCTTCTGTGCTCGATTTTGCAGCACATGCACTCATTGGTGATTCAACAAACCGGCACGTGACATAGTTACCAAATTGCATGTTTGGCACGTTCGCTGTTTAAAATTTCATCCATATCAGTATGTTGAAAATTGTATCCATCTTACTGCATCAAGTTTGGATGAGTTACGTCCCTTTTATATTTAGCGCATGCGTATTGAAAGCGATACAGTCGTGGTAACTAACCTAGGGAGTTACTATCACAATTATTATGTTGATATATATATATTGTTTTTCAATATTAAATGAATACTTTTATTATAAAAAAGGAAATTACACACTGGACTCCGCTAATTGTAAAAACTTCAGCCTTTTACCGACCGGGTAAATAAAGTAGTCCGTGCCATTCCGATATTTTAGAGAACAGCTATAACTAGCATGAACAGGTTTACAAACCAGTTAAACCTGAAGTAAACAAAAATTCTGTCAACTAAAAAAAAAAATAATCCGGGTTGATATTCTTCCAGTCTCGCGCGTCTTCTCGTTTGTTCGAGACTTGTTTTGTGAAGTCTCGTAATGGCGTCAAAAATACGGATTTGTGATTTCATTGTTCAAAAACAATCGAATCCATTAGATCAAGTTTAACATGCGATGTTATTACGAATGGTTTTTTTTTAAGATTGGAGACATAATTCTTTTATTTTATTTTTAACTAACAACGTTACGTGCAAATGGGAAACGAACCTTTTTACCGATGCATAGACAATCTTCGAGTAAATATGTTCACTGATCAACTTGAATTGGAATTACTGTTTATATTACTTGATTTTAGTTGAGTCAACGTATAAAATAAATGGTGGCTCTACGCACAAAAATTCTATCAAGCAATGTCTTACAATTGTTATATGTGAGGGGGTGTTTTGTTTTACGGCATATCAACCCTCCTCGGGTTATTTAATGCCGAATCCGGTCATTTGAGCGAAAGTTTTTGTGCTTCAAGTTCTTTATATGTTCAAGTATTTATTCATAATGTTTGGTTTGGTTTGGTTTGGTTGTTTACGGCATATCAACCCTTTTTGGGTTATTTAATGCTGAATCCGGTCATTTTGCTAAAAGTTTTTTATGTTTCAAGTTCTTTATATCTTCATGGTGTTTGGTTAAGTTAAAGGGGGACGGAAGGGAGAGGAAGAGGGAGGACTTTTTTTTTGTTTCGAATTTTGCAGAAAATAGTTGAGTTTTGCAAAGAGAAAAAATCAATAAAATATCAATGTTTGGTGCATTTTGGGTCAGGAAACCGATAACTTCAGACAGCCTGATCTGGTAGCACCCGGATCGGGGGGGGGGGGTTATTCGTCAATTTGATCAAATTTGTGAATAATGGTAATATATTAAAAAAAAATCATAGTTTTACATTTGATCTATTCTTTCAACTTAAAGTTAATCCTATATTTATTTATAGAAAGCGCTCCAGACAAGACATGAAGCCACTTGATGTAAAGAGCTAAAAAATACTACTTCAAGGTAAAAAAAAACTAGCCAACGATAAGTGTTAGATGGATAGATTCCGACCCATAAAACAGTAATTCTTCCTCCTTTGTCAGAAATATTTCTCATGGAATGTGAGGACTAAATGACAAAATAAGGGAACCGAAAGTTACGAGGCTGCCGAAAGTAAACCCGAGTTAGTCACTTTCTACTCTCCTTCATATCTAAAATCCCGGACCAGAAATGAATTTCTCTCCCCCTAATACACCGAATAACTCGTATTAGATGACCATATATGTTACCAATGCCAAAAGTTGAAGATTAGTCAATATTCAATTTGCCAAAATTCACCATGTGGCATTCAAGCCATTCTACTACATATATATGTATATAGGTCTTTTTATGTTGTTTACTGGACAAAATACTATATAAATATATTAAAATGTAAAAAAAAAAGTTCGAATGAAAATCAATATGAATTATACGCTATTCATAAACGTAGCTATCTTATACATTTTACTGCAGTTTCACGGAACATCCGATCTATAAAAGTATATTAATACAATCCTTTACGTTGTTAAACATTTCAATGCAAATTCGAACTACAAAACTTCTGGACAACCTCTAAATCAGGGGCGGGCAACCTTTTCAGAGTGAGGGCCAGATGAGACTTTTGGAAGGAGATCGCGGGCCGGAGTAAAAACGAAATCTCAGAATTACTATATTTTGTTTACATGAATAAATTGTACAAAAATTGCATTGAACACTCTACACATCTGATATTTTTTCTCAAGAGACTTCTGTATGTGATGTTATAAAAGGCGCCGACGAAGAGCCATTTTGGAATCATAAAAAATAATGACGGGGGAAGTAGCAAGTTGATCCAGCATTTGTTTTGACACGCCTCACATAAGTTCTGTTTTATGCCCTTTCCTCGTCTCGCGTTTCGTCTTTGCCTCTCTCTTTCTCTTTTTCTATTTTTTTATCTTAGGCCAAGGATTTGAAATTAATAGTTAAAGAAAAATGAAATATACATCCATCATCGCTCGCTGATATTTATACATTTTTATCCCACTGTAAATCTTAATCGAAACCTACTTTTACGTCTATGTCACAAAATGATATGAGTTTTACTGGGAGGTCCGTGGGCCGGATTGCAATAATAAATCATAGCAGGGTGGCGGGCCGGACGCTAAGCCATCGCGGGCCGGAGGTTGCCCGCCTCTGATCTAATGTATTCAAATGCATAAAGACGTTTCGTGTTTGATTTAACCCTGACGATCGTGACGTTGCGTGAAACAGCAATAAAGTCTTAAGAACACCATGTTTATTATTTAATAGTGTTATAAAGTTCTAGCTGATATGATATCGACTACTTTGTGTGTACAATGTGTGCTGTCTTTATTCGGCTCTACTGCGATTTTGACAAGTTGGCCTGACCAATCCCTTCGTGGGATGAAACTTAGACTTTTCTGTTTAGCTTTTTCTTTATTTCAAGCAACTCGAGGATAAGGGTTAAAATTCTAACTATAAGTGTATTTTAAAATACTATCTCTCTCTATAACACAAAATATATTTATGAGAAAAAAGCTTGACAGACTTATATTTTGCACTCTTATGAGAGGTTTGTAAGCTGTGAAGAGTAAAATTCTGATATCCTATCGATAAGTAAATGAAGCTTACTTTAATCGCCATCAAGAGCGTCAGACATTATAGCTTCTAATATTCTGTATACATTGATAAACAGGCTTGAAAATAGTGATATGGGTTTATACAAAAGATAAAGATTGAACTTGCTTAAACTACAGGGTCTGCCATAAGTAACTATATAATTTTATTTCAACTTAATAAATGAAACATAGAAGAAACATACAACTGTAACGTAGACTCTAGCAGAAGGTAAAACACTTAACTTAGCAGAATACTATATACAGGGTCCGCCATAAGTAACCATATAATTTCATTTCAACATAATAAATGAAACGGAAGAGACATACAACTGTAATATAGAAACTAACAAAGGGTAAAACACTTAACTTTGCATAATACAATATACAGGGTCCGCCATAAGTTACTATATCATTTTATTTCAACATAATAAATTAAACATAGAAGAAACATACAACTGTAATATAGAAACTAACAAAGGGTAAAACACTTAACTTAGCATAATACTATATACAGGGTCTGCCATAAGTAACTATATCATTTTATTTCAACATAATAAATATAACATGGAAGAAATTTGCAACTGAAATATAGAAAATAACAAAACTTAACTTAAGATTCTTGCAACATAAAACGTAGTGTTTCTTGGAGCTCAATACACTTCGCTAATTTTTCAGGGACTTAGTGACATGCTTTGGCGCATATTTTAAACGGCACTTAAGCAATAGCAGCTCGCATTTTTTCATTAATTTCACTGATACCGATAAAAAGATACAATTTCCGCTTTCAAATGACACACGGAATAAGAAAAAAATGCTTAAGCAAAGAAAAGAAAATAGTTAATGTGTATGTGGTGCACACATTAACTATTTGCATTATTTTATGCGCCGCCCTATTATCCCAACTTCCGGGGGGGGGGGGAAAGAGGTGAATATTATAGCGAGCCTTGTAGGTAAAACGTAAAACCTTTATATACAGGGTGAGGCAAAAGGATCTGACACATTTGTGTGTTTAATAAAAAGCAAATAAAGTTAAGAAACAAAAAAGTGTTTTCATTGTTGAAAAGTACATAAAATGCCATTTCTGTTTTGTTTCTTTTTCAGTTGCTGCCATGAATTGGACTGGTGAGCATCGCGCTTTCATTGTGGAAACGTTTATCAAAACAAACGAATATGTGACTGCAACACAACGAACGTTCCGGTTGCACTTCAATCTTGGTAAACATCATCCCGTATCAGCTCGAAACACAATCTTGCTATAGGTTACCAACTTCAGAGTTACTGGGTCTGCATTGAAACGATAATAAAGATGCAATTCGTCAAGAAATGACCCACCGAGTTATAGACAACTTTCGTGAACGCCTTGAACTGTGCGTGGACAATAATAGATCCCATTTGACTGATTCAATGTTTAAAACATAATGAAACAAAATGGCTTTATATGTACTTTTCAAAAATAAAAACACTTTTTAGTTTCTTTACTTAATTTGCCTTTTATTTAACCTACAAATGTGTCAGACTATTTTGCCTGAACCTTTATAAGGAAATGAAAGATTAGGCCTAACAGTTAAAGTATTAGCAAATTTAAAATCAGCAAAAGTCTGATATTTTACCCTCAGTTTAGATCAAAATACTGTTCTCATCTTGGATGAACTTATCCAGACAGCAGTCTGAATAATCCAAATTATCAATCCTTATCTCAAAAATTCGGGAAAAAATAATACAGCGTTTTTAAAAGAGGGGTTAGGGTTAGGGTTAGGGTATTTACAGAAAGTTTTATTAATAGCCTAAAAAATGTCATTTACAAGTATGTTTGGTTATACACACATTAAAAAAAAACAGTTTTGTTTACAAACAGTTTTGTTTTGTAACTTTTGGGATTTGTAAAAATAAAAAGTACATATGTTGCATTACCCTTTCTTTCAGGGTACCCGGTACGATCCAGCAAGAGTGATACAGAACAGAACGTACATGGAAAAACTTTGGTTTTCTTTACTTGCCACCACCGGATGGTTTACGCCGGCTACACACACATATATAACAATCTTTTGACATACTTTTGTCTCATGAAAGTCTTTTTCTTGCTAAGGCCACAGACTTGGTTTCCGCTAGAAACTCGTTCCTATATACATCCGATTGGAAAGCAATTTGCTCTGCATTGTCTACCCGAGCGTGAACTGAAGCAATTGTTCCACAAGCCCTTCCAATTGTCTGTTTGATGAAGTACAAGTCCGGGGATTCCTTCACTGTACCAACTTGCTTATCAGCCGCATTTTTAGTCAGCGGACACGAAAGCCTAACAGCAAGACGGGCTTGGGTATCATAGCCAATAAAGATTCATCGGTGCCATAAACATCGGTAAACTCTCATTCTTCCGGTACTTCGATACTCCGATTACCAGGCGTTTCGGTTCTTCGCGTTTTTGAAACCGCCGTCTTTCGAGTCTCCTCGCACTGCGGAACCTTTTCCCTTTTAACAGTTATCAAGTCGCTTTTTCTTTTTCTTTCTCGACGTCCCACCAACAATGGACTCGTCCACGATTCATTTTTGCCACTCTTCATTATCTTACACATTGTTTATATAGTTTGGTAAATAAAAACTAACGAAACAAACAAGTCGTATACGAAAGAAAATGCCAATCCAAAACATATACAACAACAAACTTATCATACACATGATTATAAGAAAGTCTCTTGGGAGTTGAGCCCAGGTTAAACGTTTACCACCAACACCTATAATGGCAAAAAAATACCTAAAGCATCTCTACATACCACTCTCTCAAACAAACAGCCGACCCACGAAACAGCATTTATTCCTCCTTTGTCAAAAACATCGCGCATCGAAAGTAAGGACTAAAGAACAAAGTAATAGTCCAGTCAAATGAGCCCCAATTTTTACAAAAGGTCAAAATAATTGCAAAACTAGTTCTTTTTAATTTCTTTTCTTTTGCAAAATGCATTTCTATAGCGTTTCTATTTCAACATACTAAAAGTCTAGAAAAATCCCCGGATTCAAAATATGCTAATTTAACAATTTTTATCAACAGGTGCCCTGTATTTTTAACAGTGAACGTTTATGTACGCTTCTAATTGCGCCAAGGAATCATTTGAAATTAATAAATAAAAATGGTGTATATTAAATGATTCTTTAATCTCCCAGCAAATATTAACCCACATAAAATATTGATGTGTTCATATAGGAACCTCATTAAAATGCATGATAACAAAACTTATATTGCAAATATTTTGTTCTTTTTTACTAATTTTATTGGACTATAAGGAGAAACAAGATTCACGAAAGTTTATTTATTTGTCTGTGTTTAACAACTTTTAATCCATTATGAAGTCATCCCAAGTAAAACATTTTTTTCAGTTTCAAACAGTTCTTACAATGTTTCTCCTTTGTGAATGTATTTTTAGAGTGTGCGGTTTGACTATTCATAATGTGTGATTGATTTTGTCTGATGTTTAGATTGTGGTATTCATTTTGATTTCTTTTAGGATTTTAAGGACATTATTTGTGCCATTCTTTTGAAGAGGGTTTTTTTCAAATTGTTTGTTTAGTGACAAGATAATACAGTTTGTATGATTTGGATTATTCGGACTACTGTTCTAATCCTGATTGTTATTCTCACAGCGTTTCGGCCGATGTAACCTTCGCCCTTTTCAGGTGTATCTTGTCGAACTCTAGAATATTTATGTCGAACCTGAAGAAGGTCGAAGGTAACATTGACCGAAACGGTGTAAGAATAACACTCAGGATGAGAATAGTAGTCCAAATTATCCAAATTATACAACCCTCATCTAAAAAATTCAGAATCATTTCTCTGAAGGTTAATTGGGAAATTTTTTTGTCATGTTTTACTACTGGATTAAATTTTTTTTAAATATGTTTAATGCTTTCGTAGTCCACGTTCACTTTAACACATATACAAACTAGAGAGTTTGAATGACCAACTGAAGAGTTTGAATGACCTACTGAAGAGTTTGAATGACCTACTGGAGAGTTTAAATGACCTACTGGAGAGTTTAAATGACCTACCGAAGAGTTTGAATGACCTACCGAAGAGTTTGAATGACCTACTGAAGAGTTTGAATGACCTACTGGAGAGTTTGAATGACCTACTGAAGAGTTTGAATGACCTACTGAAGAGTTTGAATGACCTACTGAAGAGTTTGAATGACCCACTGAAGAGTTTGAATGACCTACTGGAGAGTTTGAATGACCTACTGAAGAGTTTGAATGACCTACTGAAGAGTTTGAATGACCTACTGAAGAGTTTGAATGACCTACTGAAGAGTTTGAATGACCTACTGAAGAGTTTGAATGACCCACTGAAGAGTTTGAATGACCTACTGAAGAGTTTAAATGACCTACTGAAGAGTTTGAATGACCTACTGGAGAGTTTGAATGACTTACTGAAGAGTTTGAATGACCTACTGAAGAGTTTGAATGATCTACTGGAGAGTTTAAATGACCTACTGAAGAGTTTGAATGACCTACTGAAGAGTTTGAATGACCTACTGAAGAGTTTGAATGACCCACTGAAGAGTTTGAATGACCTACTGAAGAGTTTGAATTACCTACTGAAGAGTTTGAATGACCTACTGGAGAGTTTAAATGACCTACTGAAGAGTTTGAATGACCTACTGAAGAGTTTGAATGACCTACTGAAGAGTTTATATGACCTACTGGAGAGTTTAAATGACCTACTAGACACCATCCTCTGTGTGCAAGAGGTTGTCAGGACAACCTGACATTAAGATACTTCACCCTAAAAGAAAACCCGGACCAAATATTCAAAATAACATAGTATTTGAAGCCCCCCAAAAATCCCCTCGAAATGGCTACACGCTGGTTTATACGAGGAATGGTGCACCTTCTTCAAATAATGTAACATCAAGTAACATCACTTAGCTGAATACTCCACCAGACTAGATGAATTCTTGTCCTAGAATCTGGTAAGACCAAGAGACAACAAGAAAGTTTTACTATAACATAGTTACCCCCCCCCCCCTCGACGTAAATTCACTAGACCAACTCGACAATCAACAAAATCCCATCCATTCACTGTGAAGGTCCCCAGATGCCGGAGAGCTTTCTACTGAAATAGTTTCTTTCCTCGTGCTGCTGGCCTCTAGAACTCCCTCCCTGTCCCCCGTTTCTCCGACAGTACTGACATGCAGAAATTTAAAACTAATGTAAACAGACATCTCGCTGCGCAGATCCTAATTTAGGTTGATTTCCCCCCCCTTCTTTCTCCCTTTTTTCTCAGTAGCCCCTTACGTCTACAGTGGCGGCCTGCCTTGTTTAGGGTGAACTATGTTAAAAAAAGAACAATAATTCATCTAGTTTGGTGGAGTATTAAGCTAAGTGTTTTTACTTGAGGTAACATCACTAGGAAAAGGTGCGCCATTCCTCGTATAAGCTGGTATATAGCCAAACCGAGGGGATCATTTTTGGGCTTCGAATACTATGTTATTTTGAATATTTGGTCAGGGTTTACTTGTAGGGTGAAGTATCTTCATGTCAGGTTGTCCTGACAAACCCTTGTACAGAGAGACCGAAGACACTCGAGGATGGTGTCTAGTAAGTAATTCAAACTCTCCTGTAGGTAATTCAAACTCCCCTATGTAGGTAATTCAAACTCCCCTATGTAGGTAATTCAAACTGAGCCTCTGTGTGTGTGCGGGTGTCTTTTTAAATAACACTCCATTACCACTCTGATTTTCTTTTTGGTCCCTCCTGTGTGTTGTCTTCGGCTTGTGCTGATCCCTTTTATTTATGTAAAAAAAAACAACAAAAAACCGGGTCAATTGGGGAGAGTAAAAATTAATGTTCCTCACTTCTTTACTAACCCAACGTTTGAAGGGTAAAGAAGGACGTAAATGAAACAGTCGGATATCTCTGTATCTCATATAGAGATCAAGTGCTAGCCCCAGGAAGGGACCCCTTGATTTATGAGAACTTCGACTGAAGTAAAATGAAACAAACAAAGTGATACTATTACATTTTGTAGAGCGGTGAGCAGAATATTAAACATGTAAAACTTACCTTGAGGATTTGGGATTTTATTTGGCTTATCCTTATCTTGATTGTGGTAAATATACAACGAGTTATGAGCCGAGCTGAAAGTAGAAAACAAAAATCAAATCATATTAGACTCTTCTTATATAAATAGAGATTTTGTTTGTCTGTCTGTCCGTCAGTCTCAATTTTTTTCAAACATAAAAAAATACATCGCTGAAAATCTTTTTATACGTAATAAATACTTTGCGGAATTTGTCTCATTTAGAAATATCACAGATCTTCACTACTTTTAAAAATGGAGAATATTGCATTTCATAGTAAATAATAAATTCACAACAAATAAAGCGGATGCCATGACCGGAAATCGAAACCGAAACCTTGAGATCTTCAGTCTGGGGGGGTTCAACCAACTGAGCTATTTGGACTCTGTTATAAGTAGAGCTTAAAAAATTACCGTAACAAAATAATTTTAGCTTTGGCGTGACGTCATAGGTTCGTGATTTGCGTCATGTTTCAAAACATGAATGCAAACATAAGCGATAATAACAATAAATAAAGGAATAAGTAAACATTATCGTTGGAAATTATTTTAATAGAATTCGTTTTGCTTTAACTACGTATTGTGTGTACGTCTTTCACAATTATATAATCTTTCCAGCCTAATAAAAATATGCGACCGGAGTAAGCATGTATTTGTTAGTTGTTAAAAAGAAGAAATATCATCAAATGCACGGCGTATGTCCTATGACCTGTGTCTCAAATGATGTCATCATCAGGTCAAAGTAAGGAGATATCGCTTTTCTCACATAAAGAAAAAGTGAATAAAAGTAGCCGAACAGTGAGCGTGTAAATACATACACTTTTTTGGTACTACTCCAGATGAAGCGCCTAATTTCCGTGACTGCTCGGCGGCAACGATCGGGCAGGTCGCGGAAGCGCCCGAGAGCTGCCGAGACGAAAACGAGGCTGAAGCAAAACTGAAAGTCGTAAAAATGGAAGAGTGGCAGACGACAATATAAGACGAAGAATACAAAAGAAAAAAATACATATATTTGAAAACAAAATGAAACAAACAAAAAAAATAAAAATGAACAAAAACCATAGCTGAAGAACTATAAATAAACTTTTTTTAAATTTTTTTTTCCGTGGGCCAAATGAACCATTTTAACTTTTTTTGTTGTATTTTTTTTTACATAAATAAAATTAAATGCTATTTCTTTTACGATATTTAGGAAACTTCTTTTTTTGTTGTCTTTTTTCTTTTTTACATGAAACAAAGAAGTAGTTTTTTTTGTATATTTTTTTTTGGGGGGGGGGGGGGGGATTGCATATATTTTCTCGTCGACGGTCAGGGTTTACGGATACGTTTGCGGCCGGTTCGAAAGGTCTTCCTACCGCTTGTTTTGTTGTGCTGAGCGCAGACGATTGGCAGCAACCTGATCGGTCAGCTCTGCTTCAGCCTCGTTTTCGTCTCGGCAGCTCTCGGGCACTTCCGCGACCTGCCCGATCGTTGCCGCCGAGCAGTCACGGAAATTAGGCGCTTCATCTGGAGTAGTACCACTTTTTTTTAATGAGTCAACGATTATCAAGGTACAAACGCCGCTTGAAGATACGGGTTAATGAGTGTCACAGGTGGACAGTGGGACAAAATATTAAGGATTAAATACGACGGTTAAAACTAGAAAGAATTTGATTGATTATTTAAGATGACCGCTCGATAAGAAGGTGTTCACATTGGACTTGAAAACGACCATGTTGTAGTCAGATGAGAAGCAGCCCCGTGGTATTGCGTTTCACGGGCGAGTAATTCTTGGAAAGAAACTCTGCCTATGGGTGTTCCGTTCAGTTTTAGGTACACAGAGGAAGAAAGGAAATCCTTACAATGGTTGTAGCTAGACGAGTCTTTGCTGTGAACGTTTTATATGGGAAACTGAAATTAAAGTTCAGTTGAAACCCTACTATGAAAATAACGGCAGAGTAGATAAAGACTTGCAGCATCTTTTATGAGTAAGATTTTCACACTCGAGAAACAAACACGAATCAGATTTCTCAAACGATGGCCCCATATATATATATATATATATATATATATATATATATATATATATGTGTGTGTGTGTGTGTGTGTGTGTGTGTGTGTGTGTTAAAGTGAATAATTTTGATAAAAAATCCGAGTAAGAGAGCTCAATGTAGAAAACAGAGCAAGAATAGAATATAGAAAGAAAATATTCACATACACATTGTAACTGTCAGCATTTATAATTTATTTCGACTTCCTAGTCTCTTCAGAATGCTAACGGGACAGCTACATATTTAGATATTTCCAATATGTAGCTGTCTCGTAAGCATTCTGAAGAGACTAGGAAGTCGAAATAAATTATACATGCTGACAGTTGCAATGTGTATGTGAATATTTTTCTCTCTCTCTCATATATATATAGGGATATATATATATATATATATATATATATATATATATATACATGGTGATTTAAATAAATGTATGGTCGGGATGGATTTTAATCCGACAATATATTTTTAGAGTAAACCTTGCTTTTTAAAGGATAACCGTTTTCTACGTATGCAAATTCCTTCAAGGAATTTCTAAAGAGTTGTTCTTCAGAGTGGTCCCAGTTGCATAGGCTAAGAATATCCAATGCAATTTCTGTTAAACGAGTTGAAAGGTGACACTATCAGTAAGGAAAGAATGACGACATACTCCGTTAGATTTCGGAGTCGATTTTTTACTATGTCCAAGTAGGAAAGCGTGCCCCAAATGGCACCTCCCCAGATGTGGAAACAGTTCTCCATCTTAGGACGTATCTGACTCTTATAAAAAGTGTGGATTTTGTCTAGAGTGAGATACTTTCTGACGCTGTAGACTGATCCGACCATTTCTCAAGCGACCTTAGCAACGGTAAGTCTTCTATTTCAGGCATGGAGTGAAAACTAGTTCCAGAATCTTATCAAGCGTGGAACTTCCCCAAGGAGAGAGAGAGAGAGAGAGAAAGAGAGAGAGAGAGAGAGAGAGAGAGAGAGCAATTAATTTCTTCTAGGTGCAAGTGAGAATCCGAGCGTTGGTTGTGAAAGGAGAGAAGCTTGGGTTTAAATGTATTAGAAGTAACCAGCCACTTTTCCCCCATTGCCACACGTGCTCCAGGTTGAAAGAGAGAGACTCAGAAAGATCACAAATGCTCTTCGAAGTGCTGCCATAGATGGTTGTATCATATGTTTAGATGTCAACGAATGGTCTCGGAATTTATGTTTGGGAGATCATTCATGGGGATAAGGAAGAGGGTTGGATCCAGTATGCATCCCTGAGGTACGCCAGCGTTAATGTATACCAAAATAAAATCTACGTTGTGTGTAAATAGTTGAATGCATGCGATTCGTCTAACGGATACGGGCGCGGTCTATGAAACCGAGTTTTCCGAGTTCAAACTCTATCGAATCTATCATAGTTATTTGTCCACGTACGTTATTGGGAACTATATTTGTAACACAGCGGACGAATTTTCAAAACGTAGGCAAATTGTTGACACGTCTTTCAAAATTACTTATTTCGGACTGAAAGATTGGTAAAAAATATTAAGAAAATGATGGGTGAAAAAAAAGTTCGTGTAAAAAGATATTGGGTCTGTCCAAGTGGTAAATGTCCGCCGAACTTTTTTTCACCCATCATTTTCTTAATATTTTTTCAAATGTTGAATTTTGGCTTTTCTATTGCCAACTTATCTATCTGTATAATTCCTCTGATGATAAGATCTCGATCTTTGAAAAGCCTTGGCTTAAGGAAAGAATAATAAACATAATTTTATTACAGAATATACCTTGCATTGAACAATCGAAGTTTGAAATAAATTTGGACATTCTTGCTTGTTTATCACTCTTCGTCTATCTATCTATCTTTATATATATATATATATATATATATATATATATATATATATATATATCAATTACTTACTATACTTCTATACCTACCATTACCCCAACAATATATATATAGAACGCCAGCTCGTACTTTCCAACTGAAATAACGTAAACGGATTAGCGTCCGGATAGTGTCATTTACGCCGTTAATTTGAAAACGCTTTGCATCATTGAATTAACGATTCCAGTTTAGGAAGATCTTTACTTGGCACACGAGCGCAAGTTGAAGAGATATGAAGATCTACGAGAACAATGTGTCAGAAATGGCTGGAAAAATATTGTATTTCTTATCGAAGTCACATGCCACTGTTTTATTGCCAACTCAACTTCCGAGTTCTTGAATAATCTTGCTTTTACCTCATCGGACAAAGAAGAAATACATAACGACACTACAAGACAAGGCTCTAGCTGCATCTGCGTGGATATGACAATCCCACAGATCGACGGCAATCCCACAAAGTCTACTAGTATCGTGAGGTACTGCTGGGACGCTCTTGACTCGGGTTAATAATGCTTCGGTACTTAAACTATGCCGGAACCCAGAGTCATCATCTAATGAAGGCTTTGTTTGAAGCAATGCTGCTGTACATGCAACAGTTATTGTATAGACATATATATATATATATATATATATATATATATATATATATATATATGATTGTCACTTTTTTACAGAAGAAAACCATCTATACAAAATTGCAATGTCCAGTTGTGGACACGCAGGTGGCTCAGCAGGTCCGACTTAATTTTACAGGTCTTGCTGCAGATATGACATACTAGGCTACTGGTTTCAGTTTGTACGTAGGCATATTTATCTCCTGTTTGACACTTGTTTATTTTGCGTCTACCATGGGATCTCATGTAACTCATTAGACCAGTCTTTGACAGACAGACTCTGCCACAGAAACCACACACATGCCAAAGTTATAACGTTGCTGGGACGTTTGGCACTGATTTCTTCCGTAAAGTAGTTTAAAGTACTCTATACGCTTTGCCTCAAATCTGCCACAACCATCATATATACACCTGCGCCAGACAGATCTCTCCACTGGCATTCTCTCCCAGTTCTCCACGTTAATATCAAGGGGTTTAGATTGTTTTTCTCATATATATATATATATATATATATATATATATATATATAATTTTATTGCTAGCTACCATATCGCAGAATGGTTCTTGGGTGTAGTGATTTGATAGTATTGTTATTATTATTGTTGTTATAATTCATGGAATTTTATATGCAAATTACCATATCACACGGTAGTCTTAAGGGTAATATATTATTATTATATTATTATTATTATTTATTTATGTATATATTAGTGAAATTTAGGCTGAATTATTTCTACACTTGATTATTGGGGAAATGGTCGTTTTATCAGTACAATTGGAGAGCCATGAATATTATAACTGTCCTGTTTTTAAATCTCCGAAACAGTTACATGGTAAACAGCTGATGATCCCCGTTTTAATATTTCACGCTTAAGTTAAGGTCCCCTGTTTGTGTTTCACTGTTAGATACTTGAATCTCTTTTTTATTTATGAATTTTCCAACGAATGCTAAGTCTGCGATATCTTGGATTTAGTTAGTTTCTCTGGGAATTTAAACTGCATTTTCCTCTTCTAATTTTTTTTTAATGACTCAACGCTTCTTTAGACATATATATATATATATATATATATATATATATATATGATGTGGACAAGTAGCAGTGTGTAGAGGTAATTATTTCAAATAAATACAAGATGAACTGTATTTACTCTCATTAGAATGTTGTATTTGCATTGACAATTACTTACTTGAATGCAATAAGCATGGAGTTTGGTTGTTACAAGGATGAAAAAACGCGCGAAATTTGGCCACACCCACTTTGTACATTATCAGGTGACAATAAAATCAATTAAAAATTTTCTATATTTTAGTTTAGACATACTCTTATGAAGTACTTTGTTATCAATAACTTGTACTTCTATAAATTACAGTTCTTTTTGAATCAACAGTCTTATTTTTATCAGGACGTACAAAAATAATTGCCGCCTGAAGCGCTGGGTTTAAAAAGTCATTTTTACACAAAATTTGTAGTTTATTTCTGGTAACTTTTAACATATATAATAATTAATGTGTTGTCGATAATAATTTGTAACTTTTTTTTCGGATAGAAAATAATTTTGAAGCATAGAAGACCCTGAATGATGAACATGCCAAAACATGACTTTCGCCTTCTTATGTTGTAGGAGTTCAAACTTAGGCACAATTCCTCTGAAACTTCTGAAAATATCGATAGAGCATGAGGAGATGGATCCGCAAGCGATCGGACAGTACGAAGGTGGTTCCAGAAATTCCGTAGTGGAGATGAGAGCCTTGAAAATGAAGAAGGTAGAGGACAGCCGTGTAATCTAGACAATCAACAATTGCAAGCACTTGTTGAGCAAAATCCACGTCAAAGTATCAAAGAAATGTCTCAGACACTTGATGTCAGAACTGCAACAGTTTCACGTCAGTACTGGAAAGGGGAAACCATTTTAATGAATAAGTGTATGTTTAAGAAATCGGCCATTATTTTTTGTAACGACCTAATAGCTTCGTTTATTATTTCTGAGGTTGAGTGGGCCAATTGTAACCGTGCAATGCCTCAATGTCGGCGCACGTGCCATAGGTTGGCCACCCTTGAAGAAGATCGTTGAACATATTACTAATGCATTCTATATGCATCGGTTAAAAGTGTCTTTTGCCCATTTGCACGCACCGTTGTTATTTCATAAATAAAGATAGCAAAAGAATTATGTCTACATAAAGAGAAGGGAGAGGAGAGGTGGGCCACGCGAGAGAGGGCTGAATTAGAAAGAGAGCGAGTGAAAGAGAGGGAGAGTGAGGGTGTGGGAAAGAGAGCGAGGAAGAGAGAGGGAGGGAGGGAAAGAAAGAGAGGGAGAAAGGGAGAGAAGGAGGGAGGGAAAGAGAGTGAGAGAGGGAGAGAGGGAAAGAGAGCGAGAGATAGAGGGAGGGAAAGAGAGCGAGAGAGAGAGGGAGGGAAAGAGAGAGAGAGAGGGAGGGAAAGAGAGAGAGAGGGAGAGGGAGGGAAAGAGAGAGAGAGGGAGGGAAAGAGTGCGAGAGAGAGAGAGGGAGGGAAAGAGCGCGCGAGAGAGAGGGAGGAAAAGAGAGCGAGAGAGAGAGAGGGAGGGAAAGAGAGCGCGAGAGAGAGGGATGGAAAGAGAGCGCGAGAGAGAGGGATGGAAAGAGAGCGAGAGAGAGAGGGAGGGAAAGATAGAGAGAGAGATAGAGGGAGGGAAAGAGAGCGAGAGAGAGAGGGGGGAGGGAAAGAGAGGAGATAGTTCGAAAGAGAGGGGGAGGGAATGGCGGTTCTTTTCTGTCACTCAATCGTTACTAGCACGAACCCTCCAAGACTAAGAATATTGTTTTGTTTAAAGAGAGAAAACGACATTTCAAGAATGGAGCCACGAAGGCAATCATGCGCTACAACGATCCAAAAAATGCAGTCATATTTTGGGCTAGAATATTCGTACCAAGATACCCTATTCGCACGATGGCGTCCGAGAATCTGTCCCTTGAACTAGCACCCCCCCCCCGCATATGATCATCTCTCCGAAAAGAAAGACGAGTAATAATGTAGTTGCTATGTACTTGCCTCCACACGAGGTAGGTTTTTATTAATGTGGATAAAATCCAGCTCCCCAAAAGGCGGCACTCTGACAAAAACATTAATGTTTTTAATCAATGATCGAGGTCAGAGAAGATGAAGTGTAATATCATAACAGATACTACACTTTGCTCTTTGCCAAAAGGCAAAAGAGGACGTAGTTTTTAATGTTTTACTTAATTTTTCATGTGCGTCAAGGCATTTTATAGGATGGTATTGTCGGTCCGTCATACTTAGCATTTTCGTTTGAATGTAACGCTTACGTTCGAAATAGCACTTTCGTTAGTATGTAACGTTTACGTTCGAAATAGCATTTTCGTTTGTATGTAACGCTTACGTTCGAAATAGCTTTTTCGTCTGTCTGTAACGCTTATGTTCGAAATAGCATTTTCCTTTGTATGTTTCGCTTAAGTTTGAAAAAGCATTTTCGTTTGTATGTAACGTTTACGTTCGAAATAGCATTTTTGTTTGTATGTAACGCTTACGTTCTAAATAGAATTTTCGTATGTCTGTAACGTTTATGTTCGAAATAGCATTTTCGTTTGTATGTAACGCTTATGTTCGAAATAGCATTTTCGTTCGTATGTAACGCTTAAGTTCAAAATAGCATTTTCGTTTGTATGTAACGCTTATTTTCGAAATAGCATTTTCGTTCGTATGTAACGCTTAAGTTCAAAATAGCATGTTCGTCTTTCTGTAACGCTTATGTTCGAAATAGCACTTTCGTCTGTATGTAACGCTTAAGTTCGAAATAGCATGTTCGTCTTTCTGTAACGCGTACATTCGAAATAGCATTTTCGTCTGTCTGTAACGCGTACGTTCTAAATAGCATTTTCGTTTGTATGTAACGCTTATGTTCGAAATAGCATTTTCGTTTTTCTGTAACGTTTATGTTAGACATAGCATTTTCGTTTTTCTGTAACGCTTATGTTAGACATAGCATTTTCGTTTGTGTGTAACGCTTATGTTCGAAATAGCATTTTCGTTTGTATGTAACACTTACGTTCGAAATAGCATTTTCGTCTGTATGTAACGTTTACGTTCGAAATAGCATTTTTTCTGGAACGCTTACGTTCGAAATAGCATTTTTGTTTTTATGTAACGCTTAAGTTCGAAATAGTATTTTTGTCTGTCTGTAATGCTTACGTTCATAATATCATACTGTCTGTCTGTAACGCTTACGTTTGAAATATCATTTTTTCTGTCTGTAACGCTTAAGTTCAGAATAACATTTTCGTTTGTATGTAACGGTTACGTTCGAAATAGAATTTTCGTTTATCTGCATGCTTAAGTTCGAAATAGCATTTTCGTTTGTATGTAACGTTTACTTTCGAAATAGAATTTTCGTCTGTCTGTATCACTTTAATTCAAATATAATTTTTGTCTGTCTGTAACGGTTAAGTTCGAAATATCAATCTCGTCTGTCTGTAACGCTGAGATTGAAATATAAATTTCAGATGCCTTTCTGTGGATCTGTAACATTTGTGTATGAAATAGACATATTTATTATTATTATTAAGGGGTCACCGCTTATCAAGGCCCAGCAGCCAGGCAGGAATAAGTGTTAGAGGGATCGTCGGTTGGACGATGAGAGCCACCACGCTGGAAATGCAAACAACTGTGGAATGGGCAGAAGTGAGGCTATTTTCCAAGCGAGAATGACCTTCGCCCCTCTATATGGAGACGATTTTGGATGAAGTTTCTCGGTCAGAGGGTAGTTGGTAATACGAGGTCTGATTTAATCATACTGTTATGATTTTAAGTTTGAATTCGATAACACACGTGTATTTTATCTGTCACTTGCAAGACATAAGCCCCCCTTTAAGAAGGGAGGTATATGCAACACAACCACTATTCATATAATAACATCATGCAACATCGTATGACTAAGATTAATTTTAAAAAAAAACTATGCTTAATAAATGTATTATTAAATGTTGTACTTATGTATGATCGATCTAATCAGACATAGATGTAAATTGATCAAATTAGAAATAGATGTGAATTGATCTAATCAGAAATAGATATGAATTGATCTAATCAGAAATAGATATAAATTGATCTAATCAGAAATATATTTAAATTGATCCAATCAGAAATATATTTAAATTGATCCAATCAGAAATAGATATGAATTGATCTAATCAGAAATAGATATAAATTGATCTAATCAGAAACAGATATAAATTGATCTAATAAGAAATACATTTAAATTGATCTAATCCGAAATCGATGTAAATTGATCTAATAAGAAATAGATATGAATTGATCTAATAAGAAATAGATATGAATTGATCTAATCAGAAATAGATATAAAATGATCTAATCAGAAATATATATATAAATTGATCTAATCAGAAATAGATATAACATAAAATAACACAGTCTTTGTTTAATAGTTGTCTAAATTGAGATGATGACAGGTTCTAAGAATGTTCTGTTTTCTACTATATTTTTTAACTAGCTTGCCTCGCCCGTTCGCTATTTCTTTGAAATGTATATCCTATTCACCACTTGAAATCATCGAAACGAATCTAAACTATCAGAAAAAGTAGACAAATCTAATTCTATTGCTACCCGAAACTTAAGCAATTCTTCCCCTTTGTCAGAAACATCGGCCATGGAATGATCGGACTAAAGGACAAACTAAGGGAGGCGAGAGTTTCGAAGCTGTCGAAAGTAAACTCATGGTTCACTTTCTACTCTACTACAACGTCAAAGGATTCTACTAAGTGAGCATACATTGTGATGTCATAGCTTCTTTTCGCCCCCTTTACTCTTTTCCCCTCTCTCTACTCATTTCTCATTCCTCTTTTTTCTCTCCCCATTCTCTCCTAATTATTTAGATAATTCCATGCATTTTTTTAAATGCGTCCAAGTATTTCAATAAGAGACTCCGTCCGTCGGATTCAGGTATAGATACAAGTGAAATCAAATCAAACAATTATGTGATCAAAATAAAATATTTTTTTTTACAGGCACAATTTCCTCGTTAACTTAATTAAAATAATACGACGCTAACTATCCGATTCGTCGCTTTAATGGATGAAATTAATGTTCTCAGTGAAGATCAATAATATAAATTGCTAAGTATGGAGTGTAATTTAATAATTTCGTTTTCTTCTTGAATTCGAGTTTCTATTGATTTTTTTTTAACTAAACGAGGCTTTGTAGTTTTATTTGTTTGATGAGTACTTCTGCAGTTTACGGACAGCGCTACAACCGACGTTTCGTCGGCATATCCCGGCAGGTTACGTAAACCGCCGGAAGGTGCCGAACGAAAACTTGGTGATGTGTTTGGCGAAAACGCTAGAAAACGTTAAAACGCTAGCAAACTTTGAAAATTAAGGAAAAAAACATTCAGATCATGTAAAAAAAAACAGTCGTTGTATGGTAATTTCGATGAAAAAGTATTATTTCTTTGTTAAGAAAATATAATGAAAGGTTAATTAAAAATATGTACATTTTTTTAGAAACTTTCAAAATTAAGGGAAAAAAATTCAAATCAAGAAAAAAAAACATTCATCGTATGATAAGTTTCATGAATAAATATTTATTCTTTTAACAAAAAAATATAATGTAACAACTGATAGCAAACAATTTTAAATGCTATTTATTTCCTGCCTATTACTATTCAACTCTACCGACTAGGTTAGGGTTAGACTTAAGTTGTGTTTTTACTAAGGGTTAGGTTGTTTTTCTTGCAGATTTTATGTCGGGTTAGGGTTAGGTTAATTTCCAGGACTCGATATAAGAAAAATGC
This sequence comes from Sepiola atlantica, assembly GCA_963556195.1. Taxonomy (NCBI): domain Eukaryota; kingdom Metazoa; phylum Mollusca; class Cephalopoda; order Sepiida; family Sepiolidae; genus Sepiola; species Sepiola atlantica. The sequence goes on from OY744534.1 coordinate 16,297,907, forward strand.
CCAAATGACGAAGCCATTATTAAAAAAAATCAAAACAAAACAAGAAATGTTATAAATAAACTTTACCATTTCAAATATTAATCCCGTTGGATAGATATTCAAGAAAACTAAAGTTGGAAGCATTCACATAGTACTTATTGGAATGAAATACAAACGTACACTTTGAATATATAATTTTTCTGCAATATTTTTTTTGCGACTTCGAGTTGTAGACTTCAGCGATCTGATTGGCTAAGCGTTTCGCCACATTCCGGTTGTTTACGTAACCTGTCGGAATATGCCGACGAAACGTAAACTGCAGAATGACCGTTTAATGTTATGTCTGTTATCATAGTAACGAAACGTTAATGTTTTCAACGAATATAAATACTTTTAGTACTAAGTATAGTTTTATTATATATTTTTTAAATTAAAATTTCTATAGAACTTTCTGGCTGGACGAATCTTTCTTCGTTTAATTTATTTAATGCTATGTCTGCTCTCATAATAGCGAAACGTCAATGTTTTCAATGAAGCTAAATATTACTATTAATAAATATCGGACGTAATTAATATTCCATGAAAAATGTCAGTATACTGAAATCAGATGCCCTTAATAGGTTTAAGATGAAAATTCATATACACTAAATGTACAAAAGCAAGGAAATTCCCAAATTTTTACACTTTTATTGTCATTAAGGGTATGCGAGCACAACAGGGCTATGTATTTGACTGGTGGGAATTTTTCTTCAGCGCACCTCACACACTTCATCCACTCATGCATAGATATTTATACTGTAATGATGTGATAATGAAATCGTTTGGTTGATATGTAGTCATACCCTTAATGACAATAAAAGTGTACAAATTTGGGAATTTCCTTGCTTTTGTACATTTAGTGTATATGAATTTTCATCTTAACCCTATTAAGGGCATATGATTTCAGTATACTGGCAATTTTTCATGGAATGTCACTACTTTTGTAAAGTCTATGCCTTAATACAATGGTAATTTTAAAGGTTTTTTGGAATTTTCTGGAAAACTAAGTTATATGATGAACTGAAATTAAAATGCCATCAACTAGACCATAGAACCTCTATCTCTGCTAAAAATCAGCTGAATCCATCAAATAGTTGATGAGATACAGGTGACACATACGTACGTACGTACGTACGTACACACAGATAACAGTATTTCATGATTGAACTTTTAGGATCTCTGGGTGTCCTTGACTAATGATGTTGAAATTCTACACACTTATAGAACCTATCAAATAAAAATTTTGTGCAAAGTTTTAACTAATTTGGTTTATTGGTTTTTGAGTTATGATTGATCAAAGAAATGAGATTTCCAGCATAGGCCATTCGTGTAGTCTATTAAGGGATAGAGCGCTCTCTCGCCTCCCTTGATTTTCATTATATTTCTGAGCTCGAGTTTCCATTGAACCTTCTAACTGGACGAGGCTTTCTAATTCAATTCCTTTAATTTTATGTCATAGTAACAAAATTGTTAATGTTTCCACTGAAGCTATGACTTCATATTTTCATTGTATTTGTTAAAATCAGATTTCACATGCTTTGTTTTCTAACTTGGCAAAGTGTAGTATCTGTTTACTACCCTTCATCTGTGCTATGGTCACTCAACGAAGGAGAAATACTTTTAGACGGAGACAATTTTAATTGTTGTTCCAATGCAGTGTTCCGCTTTTTAGGAGCTGGATTTTACTCCATATTAAAAACGAGCTTTTGTCTAACTCTGCCCTCATGGAGAGGAAAGTAAATTGGGAGATTTTATGGGTATTCTGGCCTTATTTAATTATATTTTAGAAATGTTTGCAATGGTTTAAATTCAAAGGTTTTCACAGTTTCATCAAAAACTGTCGGATATTTCGTTCAATTCAGTCAAATATCAACGTAGGTAAAAATTATCTGATCTAGATTGAAATAAGTCGGTTTTTGTTGCCCGCCATTTTGTTTTTAAACACGGATCCGGATGATGGCGGGCATACTCACCAGTGCGCATGCGCGCAGGAGATTAGTTTTTTATGAACAAAAACAAAAAAAGATTGGAATATATGAAAAGAAATTGGCTGCAAATGAAGAAAGAAAAATAATTCAATTACCGCGTACGACATGATAACAACAATAAATACTAAATAAAATAATAAATAAAAATAATAATGGTGTCTGTAATATTAATTGAAAAAAACAACACAATCGGATATACATAAGATACGTCCATTTAACTGACGTGTTTAACGATGAGAATTCTGTATCAAACGTAAACAGGACATCGAGAGGAAAATACTATTTCAAACAAAAGCATGAATGGGAGACGAACGCCCATCCCAAGTGTGACAGACTAACGAAAAATTAATTTCATTCATAAGTGTGACAGACTAACGAAAAATTAATTTCATTCATATATGTGACAGACTAACGAAAAATTACTTTCATTTATAAGTGTGACAGACCAACGAAAAATTCATTTCATTCATAAGTGTGACAGACCAACGAAAAATTAATTTCATTTATAAGTGTGACAGACCAACGAAAAATTAATTTCATTCATAAGTGTGACAGACCAACGAAAAATTACTTTCATTCATAAGTGTGACAGACTAACTAAAATTTAATTTCATTCATAAGTGTGACAGACCAACGAAAAATTTAATTTTATTCATAAGTGTGACAGACCAACGAAAAATTAATTTCATTCATAAGTGTGACAGACCAACGAAAAATTAATTTCATTTATAAGTGTGACAGACTAACGAAAAATTAATTTCATTCATAAGTGTGACAGACTAACGAAAAATTAATTTCATTCATAAGTGTGACAGACCAACGAAAAATTCATTTCATTCATAAGTGTGACAGACCAACGAAAAATTAATTTCATTTATAAGTGTGACAGACTAACGAAAAATTAATTTCATTCATAAGTGTGACAGACTAACGAAAAATTAATTTCATTCATAAGTGTGACAGACCAACGACAAATTTATTTCATTCATAAGTGTGAAAGACCAACGAAAAATTCATTTCATTCATAAGTGTGACAGACTAACGAAAAATTCATTTCATTCATAAGTGTGACAGACCAACGAAAAATTAATTTCATTCATAAGTGTGACAGACCAACGAAAAATTAATTTCATTCATAAGTGTGACAGACTAACGAAAAATTAATTAAATTCATAAGTGTGACAGACCAACGAAAAATTTATTTCATTCATAAGTGTGAAAGACCAACGAAAAATTAATTTCATTCATAAGTGTGACAGACTAACGAAAAATTAATTTCATTCATAAGTGTGACAGACCAACGAAAAATTAATTTCATTCATAAGTGTGACAGACCAACGAAAAATTAATTTCATTCATAAGTGTGACAGACTAACGAAAAATTAATTTCATTCATAAGTGTGACAGACCAACGAAAAATTAATTTCATTCATAAGTGTGACAGACCAACGAAAAATTAATTTCATTCATAAGTGTGACAGACACACCGAAAAATTAATTTCATTTATAAGTGTGACAGACTAACGAAAAATTAATTTCATTCATAAGTGTGACAGACCAACGAAAAATTAATTTCATTCATAAGTGTGACAGACCAACGAAAAATTAATTTCATTCATAAGTGTGACAGACTAACGAAAAATTAATTTCATTCATAAGTGTGACAGACCAACGAAAAATTAATTTCATTCATAAGTGTGACAGACCAACGAAAAATTAATTTCATTCATAAGTGTGACAGACACACCGAAAAATTAATTTCATTTATAAGTGTGACAGACTAACGAAAAATTAATTTCATTCATAAGTGTGACAGACTAACGAAAAATTAATTTCATTCATAAGTGTGACAGACCAACGAAAAATTCATTTCATTCATAAGTGTGACAGACTAACGAAAAATTCATTTCATTCATAAGTGTGACAGACTAACGAAAAATTCATTTCATTCATAAGTGTGACAGACCAACGAAAAATTAATTTCATTCATAAGTGTGACAGACCAACGAAAAATTAATTTCATTCATAAGTGTGACAGACTAACGAAAAATTAATCAAATTCATAAGTGTGACAGACCAACGAAAAATTTATTTCATTCATAAGTGTGAAAGACCAACGAAAAATTAATTTCATTCATAAGTGTGACAGACCAACGAAAAATTAATTTCATTCATAAGTGTGACAGACTAACGAAAAATTAATTTCATTCATAAGTGTGACAGACCAACGAAAAATTAATTTCATTCATAAGTGTGACAGACCAACGAAAAATTAATTTCATTCATAAGTGTGACAGACCAACGAAAAATTTAATTTTATTCATAAGTGTGACAGACCAACGAAAAATTAATTTCATTCATAAGTGTGACAGACCAACGAAAAATTAATTTCATTCATAAGTGTGACAGACCAACGAAAAATTAATTTCATTCATAAGTGTGACAGACCAACGAAAAATTAATTTCATTCATAAGTGTGACAGACTAACGAAAAACATTCATAAGTGTGACAGACTAACGAAAAATTAATTTCATTCATAAGTGTGACAGACTAACGAAAAAATAATTTCATTCATAAGTGTGACAGACTAACGAAAAAATAATTTCATTCATAAGTGTGACAGAGTAAGGAAAATTTAATTTCATTCATAAGTGTGACAGACTAACGAAAAATTAATTTCATTCATAAGTGTGACAGACTAACGAAAAATTAATTTAATTTATAAGTGTGACAGACTAACGAAAAAATAATTTCATTCATAAGTGTGACAGACTAACGAAAATTTAATTTCATTCATAAGTGTGACAGACTAACGAAAAATTAATTTCATTCATAAGTGTGACAGACTAACGAAAAATTAATTTCATTCATAAGTGTGACAGACTAACGAAAAATTAATTTCATTCATAAGTGTGACAGACTAACGAAAAATTAATTTCATTCATAAGTGTGACAGACTAACGAAAAATTAATTCATTCATAAGTGTGACAGACTAACGAAAAATTAATTTCATTCATAAGTGTGACAGACCAACGAAAAATTAATTTCATTCATAAGGGTGACAGACTAACGAAAAATTAATTTCATTCATAAGTGTGACAGACTAACGAAAAATTAATTTCATTTATAAGTGTGACAGACTAACGAAAAATTAATTTCATTCATAAGTGTGACAGACTAACGAAAATACTTTTTCAAACGTAACCCTGACTGTCAGGCAAAAATGATTTTTCAAATTGAAGTCTTGCAGAATGGCGAAAATACAATTTCAAACTTACAGATGACAGACAGACAGAAATGCTACGTAAAACTTAAGGGTACTGATATCGATCTTGAACCAGCTTTCGTGACGTTCGACTCGGAATCGTTCGGCTGTCCTACGCAAACGCTCGAGTGTTGACGAGCCGAAGCAGCGAGCAGCCGATAATTTTTACAAAGTGAAAATAAGTGCGGATTTTTTGTCAGGAAGTTTTTTTGAAGAAAAAAAACCAAAAATGAATTACGAACAGATTTGCACTGCAGTATCATCGCGAGCAAGTAAAAACAAATAATAAAATTAAAAAAATATGTCGTGATAAAAGTAATTTTGATACTTTTTTTGTTGTTTCTTCAAAAAAATTCGATGTAAATAAAAATACAGTATTCATTTTATAACAGTAACCTCGCCATCTTTTTTTCCCGTTGTTTCTTTCAAAAAAATTCATGTAAATATGTTTAATTTTCTTTGTTGTTTCTTTAAAAAATTCCTTACCCTAACCCTAACAAAAAAACAAAAGAAAACAAACAAAAAAAAAACAAGCAAAACATTATTATCATAGGACGCAGCACCGTATCAAAAATGTCGTCTGGTACAAATCGGCTCGTCAACCCTCGGACGTTTGCGTAGAACAGCCGAACGCTTCCGAGTCGAACGTCATGAAAACTGGTTCAGGATCGATAAGAGCACCAACTTAAGCATAACAGACTGAGTGAAATACTATTTCAAACGTAAGCATGACAGATCGAAAAATTGCCATTTAAAATTTCATCGTGACAGACAGACCGACGGACATAGTCTCTTAGCGAGATGCGGAGACGCATCTAACATAAACTGCGTCAAGTACATCTGAGTGTTTAGCGAACTACAACTCTAATCCCAAAATGAAGCGTGACAGACCAAAAAACAATCTCTGCCAAACTTAAGCGTGACAGTCCAACGGACAGATTCTCTTTTAGAAATGCTTGGTAGAATTTAACATTAAACGTGTTCAATCAATACGCACGCTTATCGATGAAAATGCTAGATCAAATCAAGTCGACAGACGGACAGAGTCTCGTATATAAATGCGTAGACGTGTCTTCGAAAAGAAACAGAAAAAAAGGGAATTGTTATTTGCGGTCATGTTTCATGCACGACCAATTCTCTTCTGTTTACTCTGGTGGCGAGTTTGATCATTTTTTTCCAACTCCAGGTGTACGGGTCGTGTCTACCGCGTGGAACGGAGGGGCGCGAGGCTGTGTCACACGTGACTCGCCTCATCAATTACCTCCAAGCAGGTCAATTTCGTTATGCGGCAAATATATCGATCCGTTATCGATTTACATTGGCTGTAACCATTACATCTGGGTCGCATTCTTGCTTGCTATCGAAACCGACGGAAGACAACAATGAAGACCGAAGGTTCTTATGCATATTCACTAGCTGCGACTCATTTTTTTGTAAATATAAAAAAAAAAACTACGGTCAAGCGGTCCTTCCATTTAATCACACTTATATATGTTAAATACTAAAGGATACGTTCGCTTGTGTATATCTGATGATTTAAATTCGCAAAGCAACGTTAACATGTACGCAGTAGATCGAGGTCAGGAGGTCTGCGTATGCACTTAGAGTATACCTCTGTAGCTAGAAAAAAAGACGTGACATCATATGACTCAAGAGAGAGTGAGGTACAAAAGTAAGAGTTCGTTAGGAAGCTTTGAGCGGACAGCACGTGTAGATACATGACTTATAATCGATTATAAATTAACGGTCACTTCATCTTACTAATAAACTCTGACCAAATATTCCAAATAACATAGTATTCAAAGCCCAAATTAGATCCCCTCGGCATGGCTACTGACTGGCTCATATAAGTAATGAGGCAACTTTTAGTGACTTTACCTAAAAGAATAACACTAAGCTGGATACTCCACCAGACCAGATTATTTCTTGTTCTGAAATCCATGTTACCCCCATGGATTAAATAAAGGGTTCCGTTCGAAATTCCGTGGAGATTACCGAGTTCGGCAGAAATATTCCCGAGTTCGAAAAGATACACTTGAAAAAGGCCGGAGGTTACAAAAGCCGAAACGTTGTGAGAATAACACTCATGATGAGAACAGTAGTCCGAATAATCAAAATTATACAAATTATCAATTCTCATCTAAAAACTTCAGAACCTTAATTAACTTGTGTACCATTAAAACAATTTTAATAAGTAGCAATAGTACACATCGAAATCAGATTATTTTTCAAGTTCCAAAAAGCCATACTAAGGTTGTCCACATTAACCCGTAAGACAACGGATAAAGGCGATGATTAGCAATTAGTTCAGTGACCGTCTTCTGGAGACTGAAGTTTCAATCCTTGATAGAGGTGATAATAACTAAGGATAACCTAATAATAAACGCTTATCCCGGTCATGGCTAACGGGACAAGAACAATCAACCCCCGTAGATTAAATAAATATTTCAATTCGAAATCCTGTATCAAAGCCCGAGTTCGACGATTAACTTAACCGTATTATATTGTTGAACTGTTTCTCGGAATATAACTGGCATTAAAGATTTCGGTGCTTTCTAAGATTAGGACCTACGCTAAAAGTGTTTCGGCGTCGGTACTTTCCGGATATTTACGTAAACCGCCGAATAGTGCCGAATGAAAAGTTTGTTGATTTACCTGCGCCCCAAAATAACAAACTAGGCTGGATTTACAAATCGGACAAAACCAGCAAAAAGTTACAGTTAAAAAGAAAAAATCAAATTTTGTCAAATTGTATTTTTTTAACGTAGTTCTACCCCAAACAAGGCAGGACGCCACTGTAGACGTAAGGGGCTACTGAGAAGAAAGAAAATGGGAGAAGGTTGGGGGGTCAACCTAAATTGGGATCTGCGCAGCGAGATGTCTGTTTACATTAATTTTAAATTTCTGCATGTCAGTACTCTCGGGGAAACAGGGGGCAGGGAGGGAGTTCCAGAGGCCAGCAGCAGGAGGAAACAAGCTATTTGAGTAGAAAGCTCCCCGGCATCTGGGGACCTCCACAGTGAATGGATGGGATATAGTTGATTGTCGAGTTGGTCTAGTGAATTTACGTCGAGGGGCAACAGAGCAGCCAATTCATCGGAGCATAATCCATTGAAGTATTTGTAAAACAAGCACAAGGATGCTACATTGCGGCGATGGGACAGGCACTGGAGCTTGGTTGACAGTGAGGGACCTATTAGGTTGGCGACTCTTTTTCGGACCTTGTCAAGGAGGGAGAGAGTAGTAGATGATGCACCAGCCTAGATGTGGCAACAATACTCCATGCATGGGCGGATGGTGGCTTTGTAGAGATAAAGGGTAATGTCAGGTATGAAAGAAATATTTATTTTTTAACGTAGAAATAACAGTGATTCAAGTAAGAAGTGTTTAAAATAAAAAGTGAATCAAGTAAGTGTTTTTTTTTTTGTTTGATGAAACTTATTTTTTGTTTGTA
>OY744534.1:16311633-16341633 GCA_963556195.1 Sepiola atlantica
TTACCATTGTTTTCCACATTTTTATTGCGATATTTTTGTTGCCAGGCGACGAAGAAATTCCCGCAAATGTTTGATTGAATCTCCAATCTGTTTTTCTTTTCTCCCATCCAAGATTGATACGAGCTAAACTTGAGATATCATTATAAACTTGAGACATCATTATAAGCTTGAGATATCATTATAAACTTGAGATATCATTATACACTTGAGACATCATTATAAACTTGAGACATCATTATACACTTGAGACATCATTATAAACTTGAGACATCATTATAAGCTTGAGATATCATTATAAGCTTGAGATATCATTATACACTTGAGACATCATTATACACTTGAGACATCATTATAAGCTTGAGATATCATTATACACTTGAGACATCATTATACACTTGAGACATCATTATACACTTGAGACATCATTATAAGCTTGAGATATCATTATAAGCTTGAGATATCATTATACACTTGAGACATCATTATAAACTTGAGACATCATTATACACTTGAGATACCATTATACACTTGAGATACCATTATACACTTGAGATATCATTATACACTTGAGACATCATTATAAGCTTGAGATATCATTATAAACTTGAGATATCATTATAAACTTGAGATATCATTATAAACTCGAGATATCATTATAAACTCGAGATATCATTATAAACTCGAGATATCATTATAAACTCGAGATATCATTATAAACTCGAGATATCATTATAAATTCGAGATATCATCATAAACTTGAGATATCATTATAAACTTGAGATATCATTATAAACTTGAGATATCATTATAAACTTGAGATATCATTATACACTTGAGATACCATTATACACTTGAGATATCATCATAAACTTGAGATATCATCATAAACTTGAAATATCATTATAAACTTGAAATATCATTATAAACTTGAGATATCATTATAAACTTGAGATATCATTATAAACTTGAGATATCATTATAAACTTGAGATATCATTATACACTTGAGACATCATTATACACTTGAGATATCATTATAAACTTGAGATATCATTATAAACTTGAGATATCATCATAAACTTGAGATATCATCATAAACTTGAGATATCATTATACACTTGAGATATCATTATACACTTGAGATATCGTTCTACTTATTTCTTCCCTTTCATTGTGGTTTTATCCAATGGCAGCGTATTGGTAATATACACGTAAAAAAATGTGGGGGTTTCCCGGTGGCTTTCTGCATTGAAAGCAAATGTTTTGAAAAGTCCAATCAAAAATGAAATGTAAGACTTTTAGATGGCAGTTTCGTTTTATAGTAAATGTATAAGTAACCTATTCATGTTTAGATTTTATTTTGTACTAGCGGGAACCCGCTTCCCGGCGCTGCCCGGGAGTAATGTAAAAGGATGAATTAAACAATCCACAAAACTCAAATAGATCACAGTTTGCCGGATTTTCCGAAAGATGTCTATAATGTCTATGAGTTCGGCCGCAGTTGTTTTTCTCACGTTCCTAGTTCAAAATGTGTACAAGAAGTGGTTTGTTTGACATGATCTGCTTCGTCTTTTGTCGGGGGCAGAAAAATGGAGAATAAGTGTTGTTATTTATTTTTGTTCAGCAAACACCCATTTTGGAACACTGTATTGTGACGAAAATGTAAATGAATAAGTATTTATGTTGATATGTAGTGCGCTTCAACGTTTCTGTTCATGTAGACTGATGCAGTTATGAGAAATCATACACTGTTGAATAAATATCGAATTATATCGAAAATGATTTATGTACTGTATCAGCGTAAAATGTGTCTCATGTCTATGTAAGCTGAGCGCTGATTGGCTATTTTTTTTATTCCTAAGCGGTGAATGTATATCGCCTGTCCTCATGAAATAATCGTGAAACGGTGTATGAGGAACGTAAGAGTTAATAATTCATAGAGAGAAAATAGCGTGCTACCCTCTCTTTAGAGCATTAATTTAAGAGAGTTATTCGTATGGGATAAATAATAGGAATTAATTTTATAATGTTTAAAATATGTGAAACTTGCTGAAAACACGGTCGGGATAAGGGTGGATAGGTACTGTTGATTTTCAATGCGTTTGATGAATTAGTTGTATAGTCTATTCTAACCGGGTCGAGAGGGGAAAATCTACTACACTTTATATATATAGATAAAGTAATTTAGGAATGAATAGGAAATGAAAATTTGAGACAAAATAGAAATTAGTTTAAACAACTGTGGATACACCCTGCAACAGACTAGTAAAATTAAGGAAACAAACACACCATTAAATCTGAAACGAATTTTAAGCTTAGAATATCTCCTTAGCTAATACATCACTAGAGAAACCTTTCTCAAAACTCTAAAATACTCCAAACATCTCATTCACTTAGATAAAAATGCTATTCGTAATCACTACAACAACTCTCCCAACACCACACGTCCCACTTAGACATATTACCGTCTCTACTACACATACAACCAACAGCTTTTCTCCACTCTGTCCAAATATGGTTCTAGAACTATTCACTCTACGCACTCGCTATAAAAGCATGATAAGAAGACACAAAAACAAAGAACACCCACCTTTTACACATGCTGAAATATACACAATATCATGCTGTGACCGTGAGTAATTTCTATGTTAGTGTAACTCAACGTTCTCTAAAAAATGAATATATGAACATAATAGAGCCATCAAGTTGGGAGACACTCTAAAGTCGCTAGTTACACGTATAATTTTCAATAATCCCCATGTTGATGCGACAAAAAAGTGAAAAAGATTAAAATTACGACATTTCATTGAATCTTGTTTTTTTTCACAGACCAAGAAAAATATTTCACAAGGCCAGGTTTTTTCAGCATATCTGCGACAATAGCTAAAGGAATCCGCTTTGAAAATAAGTAAAATATTACGATAATTTAAATGGATAATTTAAACTGTCGTTTAATGGCAATATTTTTATTTATTTTAAATTTTATTTCGAACTTTGTGTATTTTTCTTTCGACCACATGTCCCTAACACTTCTGACCCCCTCGGCCCTCTTTGCTTACACATCAACCCACTCTTCCCTCATATATCTGACTGACCCCCATTATTAACCCCCTACACATTTCCTGTCTTACATCTTTATCCTCTACTCCTCTCTCTTACTCAACCAACTACATACAATATCTACCCCCTCTTACATCCGCTTTTGATGACAATACCCTCTTAATTGTGTAAAATGTTGAGTTCTGCTTAATAAAGCTTATTTTTACAAATGAATATCGTCGAAATAAAATTGACCAAAATATCTAAATTCAGGTATATGTTGTTATGTCCGTATTGCCACTAGTCTGTTCCCATTGATTATCAACTATATCATAAACTTATTTATATAAAGTTATTCGTAATTGCAATTTTCAAAAAAATATTCAACTTAAAATAAAATGTGTAGAATTTATGAAATTGTGCTCAATGATAGTTTTTACACGTTTTCTTATTGTACAAAATATTATAAAGTTTGTTTGCTAAGCTAAAGCTTTTGTAATTAAATTAACTCGAAAACAATCAGTTGTCATTTGCGTTTTTGTTAACCTATACAAATAAAGCTGTGTCGAGTTTAGATGAAGTTCCTCCATTTAAACATCCATTTTCCCCCGATGCATCCTCTGAAGTGAGAGAATCAAGAGCAGCTTGATAACATGTGCGCTCAGAAGTGCTGCATGTGCACAAATGTTTACGGAATCTACATGTTGATTTTTAAACGAAACATGGGCCTCGCTAACAAAGCAAAACGACACTCAGTGTGAATCCTGCTCTATGCCGCAGAGTTAACAACACACGCTATGGACTTTGTTATCATTACATTTGTGTTTCAGAATTTTTTAGATGAAGATGAAAGTAAAGATGCAGCAACAAGGTGTAACTTGGGAAAGTGGTATTATGGAACCGACTGGATTCGAACTTGGCACACCCAAGTTGTCAGTCCGTGTCGTTAGCCACTTGACCACCGTCACAATCCTTCAGAATGGTACCACTTTGTTGACCGGCTTTATTCTGTTGTCGGCATTCTTGCAGGAGGGACCACGTAATGGTTGCCAACACCGGTAAGTGAAAGTGGTATTATGGAACCGACTGGATTCGAACTTGGCACACCCAAGTTGTCAGTCCGTGTCGTTATCCACTTGACCACCGTCACAATCCTTCAGAATGGTACCACTTTGTTGACCGGCTTGATTCCGTTGTCGGCATTCTTGCAGAAGGGACCACGTAATAGTTGCCAACACCGGTAAGTGAAAGTGGTATTATGGAACCAACTGGATTCGAACTTGGCACACCCAGGTCGTCAGTGTTAACCACCATCACCTCCCTAGATGAGGATTGGTAATTTGTAGTCCAAATAATCCAAATAGATTATTCGGACCACTGTTCTCATCTTGGATGTTATTCTCACAACGTTTCGGCCGATGTAATCTCCGACCGTCTTCAGGTGCATCTTGTCGAATTGATGACAGTGGATGGTCTTGGGTTAAAAGAAAGCGTGATTGTTTTAAATACGACCGTTTAGAGCTGTGGGGTCAGTCGAGGCAACTTCATTGCTTTAAGAACTGGAGTCAGACAATTACTACCGACTCCGTCTAAAAGAAAAAAATATATATGATGTCGTGAATACATGTGGACCCGTCGTGCAACGGATAAAAGTGCTAAGTAATAATTTGTTTTTAGTGACACTCTTCTGGGGGTTAAAGGTTCAATCCTCAGTGCGGGCGATACTAAGAATGCAATTACGAATTACTTAAGACTTCTACCTGGTTATGGCTGACGGAACGAGAGCAAGCTACCCCCGTAGATTAAATAAAGGGTTCCGTTCGATATTCCATGCAGATTCCCGAGTTCGACCAGAAGCACCTGAAAAAGGTCGGAGGTTATATCGGCCGAAACGTTGTGAGAATAAAATTCAAGACGAGAACAGTAGTCCGAATTTATTTATTTACGGTTTTCACTATCGGCCTCGTCTTTAATGTGTGCGCCTGTATATGTTTTGGAACGTGCATTCAGCCAACTATGGATCTAAAGGCCGTGGCCGTCGTAAACTAAAGCCATGTGCATTGAAAAGTGACGTCATACTAGTAGGTAGTAAACGAGATATGTCGAACAGTCAGTAATGAATGAGAACTTAAAAAACAAAAAACATAAGAACATTTTCAATTTTCAAAGTCGCATTTTAAAAAAGAAAATGAAGGACAGAGTTAGACAGAAATTCGGTTTTTAATGTGAGGAAAATCACGCTCCCAAAAGGAGAAACTCTGGATTGGGACAAAAATTCAAATTGCCTCAGTCTAGAAGAATTTCTCATTCATTTTAAATGACCAAGGACAGAAAAGACAAAGTATAGTATCAGAACAGATATTACACTCTTAATTATTTTATTGCAAAAAATATATAAAAATATGATTGAAATTTTAAACAAATTAGGCACAAGGCCATCAAACGTGTGGGATTTGGAATGTCGATGGTTATCATTTGTCTATTCTATTCTTTGCTAGAAGCAGTATTCACCACATTTACTCTAGAGCTCAAAATCCCCAATGTTTTGAAAATTTAATTTTTTTCATTATATATATATATATATATATATATATATAAATAGTTGTTATTGTTTATTATCTCTGTACGTATAGTTTCGTCCTTTTTAATAATCGGAACTCATCAGCAGAGATATGAATATTCACTACCGGTCATGTGATTCGAAACCCCGGATTACGAGTATTTTGCAACTCAAATCCGACACCTTAACCACACGGCCAATTTTAAATAGCGAATAAACGGTGATAATTTTAACACTTTATCGGCGGCTTAACATCTAGAGCGTTCTACTTTTTAAAGGAAGGAACGATGCATTTAAAACTAGTGACGTCATGCTGTGTTAATACTACACTTACAGTGCTCTACTTTTTCGAGGAGCGACACATTATAATAAATATTTGTTATTGTTTATTATCTATATACGTATACGTTTCGTCCTTTTTAATAATCGGAGCTGAAGAGAGCCGGATGGCTGAGTCCTTCTGTGCTTGAAACCGACGGTACGAATAGTGTACTAATTTTACTGTACCAAAATAAATAAATATTACGCTTTTAATTTTTAATTTTAATTCTCGATTAATTGAGCACTCTGCTGGGAGTTTTCCTGTTATATATATAACCCCCTTTAAGAAATTAAAGTTGAGCACTCTCGGGGATGTTAAAAACAAACTGTCAAAAAACTCTAATGCAAAGTTCCGAATATGTTCGTCGAACACTCTCGACTAGTCTTCTATCTGTGACCGCTTCTAGGTACATATAGATCTTAACTTCCCTTAATCACGTGACAGTTTCCATTGGCCGAGTTGATATGGCGACTGCTTGCAGATTCTAGGCTGACTCTGTGAATCGGGTTCGCGCCTCCCGACCGTCTGAAATTGTTACTTTCCTGCACTGATGAGAGCAATAAGCTTGAAACGCTAGCGTCTGTAGGTATTAATAACTTAATATTTATTTATAAATATTATATATATACATATATATATATATATATATATATATATGTATTTAATTCAATATTTTAATCATTGCTTTCTTCTAAAAAGCAGTAATTAAATAAACAAACAAATTAAGAACAAACGATAAATAATTTTTAAAATGAAAACCATAAATAAATAAATAGCGAATTTTGTAAGTGTTATTAAAAGTGAAAAACTATTTGGAAATAAATTTATAAACAAATACATTTATTAATCATTTCGCTTTGTTTAAATTGTATTTCTTGTCCTGAAATAAAAGTATTTTTAAAGTTTCCAAAATGTAACTTTAAGTTAATTTTTTAACATTTTTCTCTAGCACCAAACATATTTTAACCGTTTTAGAATTTTATTACACACAAATAACTTTTGTGCCACAATTAAATAAACCTTGAACATTCTTTTTACACAAAAGAAAGAATGGAATGTTAACCGGATTTCTAGTTGATCATATTTTATTGCTAACAAATTGTAAAAATGAAATGATGTCGACACGTGGACATAAAAGTTCAATTTTATATGCTTTCAAAATTAAATTATATGTGTTTATAAAGACAAACAAAACGATTTATGTTATAAATACTTGTTATTGTGTAAATAAACTATTTCAAACTTCAGGGGAAACAATCAAGTTTTATTTCTTTTTAATTTAATATTTTCCTATTAATACAAATTTGTCATCCATCTTGAATTTTAGTCTAAACGAGTTTTTTTTTTACAGTTTTACCTTAAAATCACGATCAAAATTCCACCTTAAAAATGACATGAACAAAACCGTCAGTATCCTTTCTTAAATACCAAACAATTACTCGATCAAAGAGTAAATAATTCAAGAGATAAATTACCACCGTCATATGTCTACATGTAGTGTGTAACAATTTCCTTTGAACTGTCTTGTTTATCTTCCGACCACTGTGACGTCAGCAGAAAAACGACTCCGTGAATAGCCTTCTCATTTTACGACGGCAACGGGCTAGCCCCCCAAAATCGATTTTATTTGCTTGAAAACAACAGACTAAATATTTGTATCATTTGGACTATTCGGACTCCTGTCTCATCTTGAATGTTATTTTTACCACGTTTCGACCGATGTAACAAAACAATAAGTATCCTTTCTTAAATACCAAACAATTACTCGATCAAAGGTGAAATAATCTAAGAGAGAAATTTGGCCAAAATCAAAGTGTATTATCTGTTCCGATACTGCACCCCATAGACTGGGACAGTCCTGTGCAGTTCTAGGCGGTCCACCCTCCCAGGCTTTGCCTCCCCTCTTTGGGAAGGAGTAAGTTTATTGCTTACTGTCCGAGGCGCCCCTATCGGGGAATGCCGACGGGGCTGCCCAGGCAATTTTTAAATGTCCAGAGTGCTCACCTCTCGGGCGCTGGCTTTTCTAATCCCACTTTCCCGACCTTGTGTCACATCTTACCTTGTGGGGGTAGATAAATCTCATGTCTACATGTAGTGTGTACCCGTTAAATTCAAAGTGTCTTGTTTGAACTTCTTTGGTACCGATCATTGTGACGTCAGCAGAGAAAAAAAAACCGAGACTCGGTAAAATGAGCTTCTCTTTACGACAGCCTTTATTATCTTTTCGGTCCACCACATTAGAAGGCGACGAAAGGTGCGTGATGTCAGCTCTCTTGGTCTGTAAGTGCATTACCTACCGAACCGGCTTTTGAAAATGCACTGTACGAAGCTCAAAACACATTCGAATGTATGAGTACGGGATGGGCGATGAAAGCCCATCCATAAAAAAACCGTAACAGGTGCGCACGTCATCGCACGTGCAAAAACGAAAGAAACGGGTGTATTTTTAGCTCCCCGAAAGGTCGCCGTTCTAGTCACGCACGTGGGAGTATACGGAGTAGGCTCATTTCCTACATGTTAAATGAATTTATTCGTTTGTTGCTCTCCGTTTTTCTTCTTATGTAATTCGAGAAATCGGGGCCCCCCGTGCAGTGTTTGTTTTCGCTAACAGGTACGTTTGTTTCTCTGCACAATAAACAGACAAGAAAATAATGACCGCGTATTTCGCATGGGAGCAGCTTACCGCGCGTCGCAATATGTGCGTGCGGGTGTGCACGCGCGAAGGTGTGTCAATACAATGGCGGCATGATTAATCAGTCTGAGGCATGAAAGGGTTTATGGTTGAAATAAATAGACAACCCGTGTTGCGGCAATCGTGTCAAATGTAAGGTCAGCGATTTGCATTAGTTTAACAGGGAAATCAATTAATATATAAGAATAAAGGTTAGAAAATAACATTAAGCTGGTAAAACTGGGAAATCAATTAATATATAAGAATAAAGGTTAGAAAATAACATTAAGCTGGTAAAACTGGGAAATCAATTAATATATAAGAATAAAGGTTAGAAAATAACATTAAGCTGGTAAAACTGGGAAATCAATTAATATATAAGAATAAAGGTTAGAAAATAACATTAAGCTGGTAAAACTGGGAAATCAATTAATATATAAGAATAAAGGTTAGAAAATAACATTAAGCTGGTAAAACTGGGAAATCAATTAATATATAAGAATAAAGGTTAGAAAATAACATTAAGCTGGTAAAACTGGGAAATCAATTAATGTATAAGAATAAAGGTTAGAAAATAACATTAAGCTGGTAAAACTGGGAAATCAATTAATGTATAAGAATAAAGGTTAGAAAATAACATTAAGCTGGTAAAACTGGGAAATCAATTAATATATAAGAATAAAGGTTAGAAAATAACATTAAGCTGGTAAAACTGGGAAATCAATTAATATATAAGAATAAAGGTTAGAAAATAACATTAAGCTGGTAAAACTGGGAAATCAATTAATATATAAGAATAAAGGTTAGAAATTAACATTAAGCTGGTAAAACTGGGAAATCAATTAATATATAAGAATAAAGGTTAGAAAATAACATTAAGCTGGTAAAACTGGGAAATCAATTAATATATAAGAATAAAGGTTAGAAAATAACATTAAGCTGGTAAAACTGGGAAATCAATTAATATATAAGAATAAAGGTTAGAAAATAACATTAAGCTGGTAAAACTGGGGAATCAATTAATATATAAGAATAAAGGTTAGAAAATAACATTAAGCTCGTAAAACTGGGAAATCAATTAATATATAAGAATAAAGGTTAGAAAATAACATTAAGCTGGTAAAACTGGGAAATCAATTAATATATAAGAATAAAGGTTAGAAAATAACATTAAGCTGGTAAAACTGGGAAATCAATTAATATATAAGAATAAAGGTTAGAAAATAACATTAAGCTGGTAAAACTGGGAAATCAATTAATATATAAGAATAAAGGTTAGAAAATAACATTAAGCTGGTAAAACTGGGAAATCAATTAATATATAAGAATAAAGGTTAGAAAATAACATTAAGCTGGTAAAACTGGGAAATCAATTAATATATAAGAATAAAGGTTAGAAAATAACATTAAGCTGGTAAAACTGGGAAATCAATTAATATATAAGAATAAAGGTTAGAAAATAACATTAAGCTGGTAAAACTGGGAAATCAATTAATATATAAGAATAAAGGTTAGAAAATAACATTAAGCTGGTAAAACTGGGAAATCAATTAATATATAAGAATAAAGGTTAGAAAATCACATTAAGCTGGTAAAACTGGGAAATCAATTAATATATAAGAATAAAGGTTAGAAAATAACATTAAGCTGGTAAAACTGGGAAATCAATTAATATATAAGAATAAAGGTTAGAAAATCACATTAAGCTGGTAAAACTGGGAAATCAATTAATATATAAGAATAAAGGTTAGAAAATAACATTCAGCTGGTTAAACTGGGATATCAATTAATATATAAGAATAAAGGTTAGAAAATAACATTAAGCTGGTAAAACTGGGAAATCAATTAATATATAAGAATAAAGGTTAGAAAATCACATTAGGCTGGTAAAACTGGGAAATCAATTAATATATAAGAATAAAGGTTAGAAAATCACATTAAGCTGGTAAAACTGGGAAATCAATTAATATATAAGAATAAAGGTTAGAAAATAACATTAAGCTGGTAAAACTGGGAAATCAATTAATATATAAGAATAAAGGTTAGAAAATAACATTCAGCTGGTAAAACTGGGAAATCAATTAATATATAAGAATAAAAGTTAGAAAATAACATTAAGCTGGTAAAACTGGGAAATCAATTAATATATAAGAATAAAGGTTAGAAAATAACATTAAGCTGGTAAAACTGCGAAATCAATTAATATATAAGAATAAAGGTTAGAAAATAACATTAAGCTGGTAAAACTGGGAAATCAATTAATATATAAGAATAAAGGTTAGAAAATAACATTAAGCTGGTAAAACTGGGAAATCAATTAATATATAAGAATAAAGGTTAGAAAATAACATTAAGCTGGTAAAACTGGGAAATCAATTAATATATAAGAATAAAGGTTAGAAAATAACATTAAGCTCGTAAAACTGGGAAATCAATTAATATATAAGAATAAAGGTTAGAAAATAACATTAAGCTGGTAAAACTGGGAAATCAATTAATATATAAGAATAAAGGTTAGAAAATAACATTAAGCTGGTAAAACTGGGAAATCAATTAATATATAAGAATAAAGGTTAGAAAATAACATTAAGCTGGTAAAACTGGGGAATCAATTAATATATAAGAATAAAGATTAGAAAATAACATTAAGCTGGTAAAACTGGGAAATCAATTAATATATAAGAATAAAGGTTAGAAAATAACATTAAGCTGGTAAAACTGGGAAATCAATTAATATATAAGAATAAAGGTTAGAAAATAACATTAAGCTGGTAAAACTGGGAAATCAATTAATATATAAGAATAAAGGTTAGAAAATCACATTAAGCTGGTAAAACTGGGAAATCAATTAATATATAAGAATAAAGGTTAGAAAATCACATTAAGCTGGTAAAACTGGGGAATCAATTAATATATAAGAATAAAGGTTAGAAAATAACATTAAGCTCGTAAAACTGGGAAATCAATTAATATATAAGAATAAAGGTTAGAAAATAACATTAAGCTGGTAAAACTGGGAAATCAATTAATATATAAGAATAAAGGTTAGAAAATAACATTAAGCTGGTAAAACTGGGAAATCAATTAATATATAAGAATAAAGGTTAGAAAATAACATTAAGCTGGTAAAACTGAGAAATCAATTAATATATAAGAATAAAGGTTAGAAAATAACATTAAGCTGGTAAAACTGGGAAATCAATTAATATATAAGAATAAAGGTTAGAAAATAATATTAAGCTGGTAAAACTGGGAAATCAATTAATATATAAGAATAAAGTTTAAAAAATAACATTAAGCTGGTAAAACTGGGAAATCAATTAATAAGAATAAAGGTTAGAAAATCACATTAAGCTGTTAACACTGGGAAATCAATTAATATATAAGAATAAAGGTTAGAAAATAACATTAAGCTGGTAAAACTGGGAAATCAATATATAAGAATAAAGGTTAGAAAATAACATTAAGCTGGTAAAACTGGGAAATCAATTAATATATAAGAATAAAGGTTAGAAAATTACATTAAGCTGGTAAAAATGGGAAATCAATTAATATATAAGAATAAAGGTTAGAAAATAATATTAAGCTGGTAAAACTGGGAAATCAATTAATATATAAGAATAAAGGTTAAAAAATAACATTAAGCTGGTAAAACTGGGAAATCAATTAATAAGAATAAAGGTTAGAAAATCACATTAAGCTGGTAAAACTGGGAAATCAATTAATATATAAGAATAAAGGTTAGAAAATAACATTAAGCTGGTAAAACTGGGAAATCAATTAATATATAAGAATAAAGGTTAGAAAATAACATTAAGCTGGTAAAACTGGGAAATCAATTAATATATAAGAATAAAGGTTAGAAAATAACATTAAGCTGGTAAAACTGGGAAATCAATTAATATATAAGAATAAACGTTAGAAAATAACATTAAGCTGGTAAAACTGGGAAATCAATTAATATATAAGAATAAAGGTTAGAAAATAACATTAAGCTGGTAAAACTGGGAAATCAATTAATATATAAGAATAAAGGTTAGAAAATAACATTAAGCTGGTAAAACTGGGAAATCAATTAATATATAAGAATAAAGGTTAGAAAATACAATAAGCTGGTAAAACTGGGAAATCAATTACTATATAAGAATAAAGGTTAGAAAATAACATTAAGCTGGTAAAACTGGGAAATCAATTAATATATAAGAATAAAGGTTAGAAAATAACATTAAGCTGGTAAAACTGGGAAATCAATTAATATATAAGAATAAAGGTTAGAAAATAACATTAAGCTGGTAAAACTGGGAAATCAATTAATATATAAGAATAAAGGTTAGAAAATAACATTAAGCTGGTAAAACTGGGAAATCAATTAATATATAAGAATAAAGGTTAGAAAATAACATTAAGCTGGTAAAACTGGGGAATCAATTAATATATAAGAATAAAGATTAGAAAATAACATTAAGCTGGTAAAACTGGGAAATCAATTAATATATAAGAATAAAGGTTAGAAAATAACATTAAGCTGGTAAAACTGGGAAATCAATTAATATATAAGAATAAAGGTTAGAAAATAACATTAAGCTGGTAAAACTGGGAAATCAATTAATATATAAGAATAAAGGTTAGAAAATCACATTAAGCTGGTAAAACTGGGAAATCAATTAATATATAAGAATAAAGGTTAGAAAATCACATTAAGCTGGTAAAACTGGGGAATCAATTAATATATAAGAATAAAGGTTAGAAAATAACATTAAGCTCGTAAAACTGGGAAATCAATTAATATATAAGAATAAAGGTTAGAAAATAACATTAAGCTGGTAAAACTGGGAAATCAATTAATATATAAGAATAAAGGTTAGAAAATAACATTAAGCTGGTAAAACTGGGAAATCAATTAATATATAAGAATAAAGGTTAGAAAATAACATTAAGCTGGTAAAACTGAGAAATCAATTAATATATAAGAATAAAGGTTAGAAAATAACATTAAGCTGGTAAAACTGGGAAATCAATTAATATATAAGAATAAAGGTTAGAAAATAATATTAAGCTGGTAAAACTGGGAAATCAATTAATATATAAGAATAAAGTTTAAAAAATAACATTAAGCTGGTAAAACTGGGAAATCAATTAATAAGAATAAAGGTTAGAAAATCACATTAAGCTGTTAACACTGGGAAATCAATTAATATATAAGAATAAAGGTTAGAAAATAACATTAAGCTGGTAAAACTGGGAAATCAATATATAAGAATAAAGGTTAGAAAATAACATTAAGCTGGTAAAACTGGGAAATCAATTAATATATAAGAATAAAGGTTAGAAAATTACATTAAGCTGGTAAAAATGGGAAATCAATTAATATATAAGAATAAAGGTTAGAAAATAATATTAAGCTGGTAAAACTGGGAAATCAATTAATATATAAGAATAAAGGTTAAAAAATAACATTAAGCTGGTAAAACTGGGAAATCAATTAATAAGAATAAAGGTTAGAAAATCACATTAAGCTGGTAAAACTGGGAAATCAATTAATATATAAGAATAAAGGTTAGAAAATCACATTAAGCTGGTAAAACTGGGAAATCAATTAATATATAAGAATAAAGGTTAGAAAATAACATTAAGCTGGTAAAACTGGGAAATCAATTAATATATAAGAATAAAGGTTAGAAAATAACATTAAGCTGGTAAAACTGGGAAATCAATTAATATATAAGAATAAAGGTTAGAAAATAACATTAAGCTGGTAAAACTGGGAAATCAATTAATATATAAGAATAAAGGTTAGAAAATAACATTAAGCTGGTAAAACTGGGAAATCAATTAATATATAAGAATAAACGTTAGAAAATAACATTAAGCTGGTAAAACTGGGAAATCAATTAATATATAAGAATAAAGGTTAGAAAATAACATTAAGCTGGTAAAACTGGGAAATCAATTAATATATAAGAATAAAGGTTAGAAAATAACATTAAGCTGGTAAAACTGGGAAATCAATTAATATATAAGAATAAAGGTTAGAAAATACAATAAGCTGGTAAAACTGGGAAATCAATTACTATATAAGAATAAAGGTTAGAAAATAACATTAAGCTGGTAAAACTGGGAAATCAATTAATATATAAGAATAAAGGTTAGAAAATAACATTAAGCTGGTAAAACTGGGAAATCAATTAATATATAAGAATAAAGGTTAGAAAATAACATTAAGCTGGTAAAACTGGGAAATCAATTAATATATAAGAATAAAGGTTAGAAAATAACATTAAGCTGGTAAAACTGGGAAATCAATTAATATATAAGAATAAAGGTTAGAAAATAACATTAAGCTGGTAAAACTAGGAAATCAATTAATATATAAGAATAAAGGTTAGAAAATAACATTAAGCTGGTAAAACTGGGACATCAATTAATATATAAGAATAAAGGTTAGAAAATAATATTAAGCTGGTAAAACTGGGAAATCAATTAATATATAAGAATAAAGGTTAGAAAATAACATTAAGCTGGAAAACGGATACATTCCTGATGCTACCAGATCAGGCTGTCTGAAGATTCCGGCTTCCTGACCGAAAATGCACCAAACATTGATGTTATTGCTTTTATCTTTCTATTTGCAAAACTCAATCATGTTCTGCAAAGCCAAAAAGATTTTTCATCTACAAACCAAACCAAACGCCATGAATACATATTTTAACATATCAAGAACTTGAATCATAAAAAACTTTTGAGGAAAATTACCGAATTCAGTATTAAATAACCCGGAAAAGGTTGATATGCCTTAAAACAAGACAACCAAAATTGATAAATTAAGCTAACGTAGTATTCTGCTCTTGTGGCCAGCTGCGTATTATATATCGAAGAAAATTATAATAAAGTTAATATTATGTATAGTAATGTTAATGTACTATAGGGTGTTCATGGATAGTGTCCGTTTTATACAGTGTAAAATTATTATTAATAATAATAATAATAATAATAATAATTATAATAATAATAATAATAGAAACTATGTTAAGTAAATCTACATTACACTGGTTTACAAAAAAAAATATTTGGTCTGAGGCAAGAATCGGGATAGGTGTTTTTTTTTGCTAATTTGGGTATGCTGAATTCAAATTTACAAATAGTTTTGCTCTATCACCTCTAGTTCTCTGGCTTTTACATAGTCTCATTTTAGTATAAACAGAGAATAAATGTGCATATTTCAAGAGTTGCAGCAGCTTATAACAGATAGAACAGGATAGATAAAGAACATTGATTGAATAAATATACTTGGATGACACAATTACACAATTCATAGTACCACAGACAGTCAAAAGTGTGTTTTCTTAGAAGATCTGGTGTATTTTGCCTCCGGGATGTCACACAAGAGCATCCAGCAGAAGTCTCCCATCATTCCAGGGTTCCATTTGCCTTGATAGCTTCTCTCCATCTTCGTAATGTCTTGGTGGAATCTTTCTCTATGCTCATCGCCCACTGCTCCAAGGTTTGGCGGGAAGAAGTTGAGGTGGGAATGGAGAAAATGAATCTTGAGTGACATTCGGCACCCCATATCCTCGTAAGACTTTAGCAACTTCTTAACTGGCAAAATCTGTCTTGATATATATATATATATATATATATATATATATATATATATGTAATGCTATCACTTAGATTTAGTGCATAATAACTAAAAAAAAGCCATAAGTCTCACAATATTAGAATTCGCGTATCTAAAACACTAGGTGGCGAGTCACAACGGATTTCAAATTTGAATTCAGCATCCCCAAATTAGGTAAAAACAGGTATTTTTGTGCTTGCCTCAATTTCTTTGTAAATCAGTGTTATTATTATTATTATTATTATTATTATAATTATTGATAATAATAAAAACTATGTTAAGTCAAACTACAGTACAGTGATGCGTGTCTAATCGTAGTGCGTCTTATACAATGACAAGTTATAAATAATCTATACGATACTAGAACTCTGATAACCTTGCTTGCTTGCACATAGAATGTTTTAGCTGGTTACAAAATGGGTAAATGAGGCGAGAAGTGGTGGGAGGAGGCAATAGGCTGTAGGGAAGTTGTGAGAGGGGGTGAGTATATCGAGTAGTAGCACAAGCGTAAGAGGAGAATAAGATGTTTACATACATAAAGAGATGACGTAAATAAAGAAGAAGAGGAAAACATGAAAATTATAGAACACTAGAAAAATGTTAATATGGGTTCAGGGCTAGGAGCACAGAAGGGGTCCGTATTTTATATCAGTCAACCTCGAGTGCACCTTCTTGTAAAGGCTAATACTCTGGTTCGTAAAACTAAGCACTGTGAAATGACTATGAACGAGGTGCGTCTTATACAGTAAACAGCTTAATTAAAAAGAAATAATACTTTAATTAATAAGGTACTAAAGTATATTTATAAGCAGAGGACGTCTTATACAGTAAAAAGCTATTAATAATAAAGGTTACCACTCTGTTTAGTAAGGCTGGATTATATATAGATGATGTGCGTCTTATACGGTGGAAAGATATTAATTATAAATCTTGCTATTCTGTGTAGTAAGGCTGGATTATATATAGGTGATGTGCGTCTTATACAGTGGAAAGCTATTAGTACGGCTGGATTATATATAGGTGATGTGCGTCTTATACAGTGGAAAGCTATTATAAATCTTGCTATTCTGTGTAGTAAGGCTGGATTATATATAAGTGATGTGCGTCTTATACAGTGGAAAGCTATTGGTAAGGCTGGATTATATATAGGTTATGTGCGTCTTATACAGTGGAAAGCTATTGATAATAAATATTGCTATTCTGTTTAGTAAGGCTGGATTATATATAGGTTATGTGCGTCTTATACAGTAGAAACCTATTGATAATAAATATTGCTATTCTGTTTAGTAAGGCTGGATTATATATAGGTGATGTGCGCTTATACAGTGGAAAGCTATTAATTATAAATCTTGCTATTCTGTGTAGTAAGGCTGGATGATATATAGGTTATGTGCGTCTTATACAGTGGAAAGCTATTTATAATAAATATTGCTATTCTGTTTAGTAAGGCTGAATTATATATATAGGTGAGGTGCGTCTTATAGACGAAGAGCCATTGATAATAAATCTTACTACACTATGTAGTAAGGCTGGATTATACATGGGTGGTTTGCGTCTTATACAGTGGATAGCTATTTATAATATATTTTGCAAATATGTTTATTAAGACTGGATTATATATAGGTGGGGTGCGTCTTATACATGAACAGCTATTAATAATAAATTACTACTCTGTTTAGTAAGACTCAATTATATATATATATATATATAATATATATATATATATATATATATATATATATATATACCCTCCGAATGAAAATTATCCAGACCCACTCAACTATCAGATAAACCCCACCTCTTAATGTTGCTGTCACTAGATGCAGGAATATTTTGTACTCTAATAAATACGTTCCCCGAATCACTTACCCTTGGAATTCAAGAAGTTGCGAACAACCTCAGTAAAACAATCTACTTAGTGGCAACCAATATGGATTTTGTCTTGCAATTTCAACAGCTGACGTGCTGACTGTGTTATCGCTTCTGATATATCAAAGACCTTTGATGTCTCGCACGAAGGTTTGTTTCACAAGCTTGGTAGTTATGTAATAGATGGACATGTCGTCTTAACCCCGATAAGTCTATAAAAGTAGTTATTATCTGGGCAGAATTACATAGTATCAATGTTGGCGTTTCTCAACGATCCATTCTGGGTCCAACACTCTTCCTTATCTTAATAAAATGTTCTTCCAAATAACATTGTGAGATAATTCGTTGACATAACTATGTATGACAGCACTACAACAAGCGTTTATAGTCAAGATCTCCCGGACTCTTTCTCTCTCTCATTTCCGACTTAACATATTTCTTTCAATAAACCTCCATTTCCTGAATCTGTCTTATCTTAATTCTTCTTCTGTTACTCTAACGGAGTTGTTCGAACAACAGGTACTAGTCACACAGACGGCACGACGAGAAGAAGTGACAACACGTCGAAACGTAGTAGCGAGGAAGAAAGAGACGACAAGAATATGAGGAAATGTAGAACCATGTTGACCCACTCGACGACCGTCAACCCCAACGCTGTGTGTCTGTGGCATTCTTGTCTCCATCGTCTAACTGAGTCGTCTATTCACTGACGAATCGTCGAGGGCACAGCACTGGTCCACAAGTTAAATAAAAGAAACACAACTCTCGAGAAAGAACACAAACACATAAACGTTGTGTATAATTCAGTTTGAACTATGAGTGTGTGTGACACCGTCGCGGACTGTCAAGACCCCCATTGTCGTTGCTCAAGTCGTCAGCTCATCTCATCGTTTTCCGGTCCGATACGTTCTCTGTGGAGGTTCGATCCCTAACTGCTCGGCTTTTATCCGAACCCCAAACTCGTTAACTTTTTGCCATAAACCTTACTGTCGTCAAACTGTCGTAAAACTAACTTACCTTACTATCGTCAAACTGTCGTAAAACGTTGTCACTCCTAAATGTCGTGTCCGGTATTCTTTACTGAGTCACCTGTCCTAAACAATGGAAACTGACCACTCCCACATTTTCTTTTGTCTCTGTCGATGAGTCACTTCCTATCCTCGCGGCCTTCATTGTGTCACAGAAACAAGCGACAACACGCCTACAAAGATAAATGAACGAGGCACTACGGCTGCATATATCGGCATCGAGGGCAAAACGAAAAAAAAAGACAACACGCAACGCATTTCGATATTCGAGAAAAGAAGAGAGAAAAAAACGAAACAATGTAACAGAAGGGTATTTTACGTTTATTGTGAAAACGTATTAATAAAATAGGTTAATAAACGTATTAATAAAATAGGTTAATAAGCAGTTTAGCAAAGCTGTAGTTCTATGGAGAACGTTTCACGTTTATTATTGCTTCAAATCTTTCAATCACAGGGTAGAGAGAAAATGAGAAAGAGAAAATACAATCACATCAGTTCTAGCTCGCGACACTCTTCTCAATTAACTAACTTATCTTTAGTATTTCTACAGTTGTCACAGGTAGATTGTTTACCAAACAATCTGTCACTGTACATTATTAACTAGACTCATAGCAAATGCCATTTAAATTCCTAATTAGATATTTTTTGTATTACACAATTACCAGTGTACACGCATCGTCAAAAATGACGTGGAAAAAATTATGCTTGGCTTCTGTTAACACTAATATTCATATTCATATAAAATAACGTCTCAATCGGTAAAGTGTATAAAAGAAATAGAAAGCAAACGTCTCAAACTGGAAAGTGGAACTAAGAAAAAAGTATCACTCAGTATAGAAATAACAAAGAAAAAAAGAAAAAAGTATCACTCAGTATAGAAATAACAAAAAAAAAAGAAAGTATTAATCAGTATAGAAATAACAAAGGGAAAAAATAAAGTATCAATCAGTATAGAAAGAAAAAAGAAAAAAGAAAAAAGTATCAATCAATATAGAAAGAACAAATAAAAAATAAAAAAGTATCAATTAGTATAGAAAGAACAAAGGGAAAAAATAAAAAGTCTCATTATAGAAATACAGCACATAATTTCTATCCGTATTCATTTCAGACGGAAGGGGTTGTCTGACTTGCTATTTACTTTCTCTCTTTTCCTAAACCCTTGACATAGATTCGTCCGACAGATTGTTACTCGTTAACGTTTGTGTGACAGGACGAATATATATATATATATATATATATATATATATATATATATATATATATACATATATATATATATATATATATACATATATATATATATTCATATACAAATAAATACACATGGGTTTTTATTATAGAGTGGATAATTTGTTTTCTACATCGTTGCATTGGCATTGTATATAAGTTTACCATAATGAAAAAAGGTCAGAATGTTGATGTAAAAACTCATTCTAATAAAGGTTAATGCTCCTTTTTGTTAGGCGAAAGTACTTTTAAAAATTCTCGCAATAACAAAAAGGACAACGAGGAACGTTGGCAGTTCTAGAGCACAACATTCTTTTACGCCTTTAGTTGACTTAACTTAACTGTTTGTAATACTATATTTAGTTGATTTAACTGTTTGTAATACTATATTTAGTTGATTTAACTGTTTGTAATACTATATTTAGTTGATTTAACTGTTTGTAATACTATATTTAGTTGATTTAACTGTTTATAATACTATATTTAGTTGATTTAACTGTTTGTAATACTATATTTAGTTGATTTAACTATTTGTAATACTATATTTAGTTGATTTAACTGTTTGTAATACTATATTTAGTTGATTTAACTGTTTGTAATACTATATTTAGTTGATTTAACTGTTTGTAATACTATATTTAGTTGATTTAACTGTTTGTAATACTATATTTAGTTGATTTAATTGTTTGTAATACTATATTTAGTTGATTTAATTGTTTGTAATACTATATTTAGTTGATTTAACTGTTTTTAATACTATATTTAGTTGATTTAACTGTTTGTAATACTATATTAAGTTGATTTAACTGTTTGTAATACTATATTTAGTTGATTTAACTGTTTGTAATACTATATTTAGTTGATTTAACTGTTTGTAATACTATAGTTGTTATCAGATGACATTCGAGTCACATGTAGATTGTTTATCACAACATCAGCCAGTCTACAGGTTTACTGGGCTCATAGTACATATTTACTAATGTTTACATGTTTACTAATGTTTATATGTTTACTGATGTTTACATGCTAACTAATATTTACATGTTAATCTGTTTACAGGTTTACTCCTGTTTACATATTACTAATGTGTACATGTTCACTAATGTTTACATGTTAATCTGTTTACAGGTTTACTCATGTAAACATATTTATATGTTTAGTAATGTTTACATGTTACCAATGTTTATATGTTTACATGCTTACTGATGTGTACATGTTAACTAATGTTTACATGTTTATGTTTACATGTTTATTAATGTGTATATCTTTACATGCTTACTAACGTTTATATGTTAACTAATGTTTATAGGTTTACTAATGTTTACATGTTTACTAATGTTTATAGGTTTACTAATGTTTACTAATGTTTATAGGTTTACTAATGTTTACATGTTTACTGATGTGTATAGGTTTACTAATGTTTAATGGTTTACTAATGTTTACATGTTTACTAATGTTTATGTTTACATGTTTACTAATGTTTACATGTTTACTAATGTTTACATGTTTACTAATGTTTACATGTTTACTAATGTTTATAGGTTTACTAATGTTTACATGTTTACTAATGTTTACATGTTTACTAATGTTTATATGTTTACATGTTTACTAATGTTTATAGGTTAACTAATCTTTACATGTTTACTAATGTTTACAGGTTTACTAATGTTTACAGGTTTACTAATGTTTATAGGTTTACTAATGTTTATAGGTTTACTAATGTTTACAGGTTTACTAATGTTTACAGGTTTACTAATGTTTATAGGTTAACTAATGTTTACATGTTTACTAATGTTTACATGTTTACTAATGTTTATAGGTTAACTAATGTTTACATGTTTACTAATGTTTACATGTTTACTAATGTTTATAGGTTAACTAATGTTTACATGTTTACTAATGTTTACATGTTTACTAATGTTTATAGGTTAACTAATGTTTACATGCTTACTAATGTTTACATGTTTACTAATGTTTACATGTTTACTAATGTTTATAGGTTAACTAATGTTTACATGTTTACTAATGTTTACATGTTTACTAATGTTTATATGTTCATTATTGTTTATATGTTTACTACTTTTTATAGGTTTAAATGCTAACTAATGTTATATGTTTATATTGCATTACCCGTTCTTTCGGGGTACCCGGTAAGATCCAACAAGAATCACAAAGAACACAACGTATATGGAAAAACTTTGGTTTTCTTTATTTCCCATCACCGGATGGTTTACGCCGGCTATGCACGCACATATAACAATCTTTTGACATACTTTTGTCTCATGAAAGTCTTTTTCTTGCTGATGTCACAGACTTGGTTTCCGTTAGAAACTCGTTCATATATACATCCGATTGGAAAGCAAATTGCTCTGCATTGTCTATTCGAGCGTGAACTGAAGCAATTGTTCCACACGCACATCCAATTGTCTGTTTGATGAAATACAAGTATGGGGATTCCTTCACGGTACCAACTTGCTTATCAGTCGCATTTTTAGTCAACGGACACGAAAGCCTAACAGCAAGACGGGCTTGGGTACCATAGCCAATAAAGCTTCATCGGTACCATAAACATCGGTAAACTCCCATTCTTCCGGTACTTCGATAATCCGATCACCAAGCGTTTCGTCTCTTCGCGTTTTTGAAACCAACGCCTTTCAAGTCTCGCTTGCACTGTGGAACCTTCTCCTTTTTAACAGTTATCAAGTCGCCTTTTATTTCTTTCTCGACGTCCCACCCACAATGGACTCATCAACGATTCATTTTTGCCACTCTTCATTATCTTACACATGTTTTTGTTTACATGTTTACGTGCTAACTATTGTTTACATGTTTATGTTTACTAATGTTTACATGTTAACATGCTAACTATTGTTTACATGTTTACTAATGTTTATATGTTTACATGTTTATATGTTTACTAATGAATTATTTCTTCTACTATATAATTCTAAAATTATCGTAATTAAAAGCGTTTTGTTTAATGTCAAATTCCAATTAAAATTAATTTTGGAACTATTAATCGGAATCGGAACTTTTTGGGGTATCGGAATTGGTACCGAAATCGGGAAAAATTGTGTTTTTTTTCCTATGCCAAAAACGATTCTTTCAAATTTTTTTGGCTTTATTTACCATTGCTGGTACTAGTGATCAAATGATAAATATTTATTGATTTTAACAATAAAACACAAATCTATTGTTTCCCCCCCTCTCAAGTGTATTTCTTCATTTGCGAAAATTCATTACATGTGTTTTTAAGGTAATCCAACAATTAAAAAAACAGAAATTTTATAGCTAAATATTTAGAATCGGAATATGAATCGGTAATTGTATTGGAATCGGGAATTCCGTACAGAATCGGTAATTGTATCGGAATCGGGAAAAATATTGGAATCGTCCCATCACTAATTATAATAAAGATCAATACTCTTTTTTATGTAAATTCAAAATTCTCATAATAACAATACGGGGGGGGGGGGAGACAACAAAATTATTACAACCTGAGCATTTTTAACCCTAACATTAATCCTACCTGCATTTACATCCTGAGTTAACTAACTTATTTATTTTCATTTCTGCAATTGTAAATCTGTAAACATTGGCGTCACATGTAGATTGTTTATGAAAACATCAGCTAGTCAACAATTTTAGCGGACTCATAATACATGTTGTTTACGTTTATAATAAATCATTTTTTTAAAATATTTTATGTAATTATAAGTTTATCATAATAATGTGAAAAGCTAATTATAGAAATGTTTACTACTCTGTCTTTTTAAGGTAGAAGTCCTTTTCAAAATTACCCCATTAACAAGATGGAAGGAAAAGGACAAAGGGAATCCCTTAGGAGTTCGAGAAGCTTACCTGTTCATATAATACATATATATACATATACATCCTTATTTATACATACCTTATATAAATATAATAATGTATTTTATACATATATTTTTCATACATCTGTACATATTAAAAAAATATATATATATTTTTATACAATTTTTTTATAAAAATATTTTTTATAAAAATTTATATATATTTTTATACATATTTTTATACATATATTTTATTAAAAATAATTTTTAATAAAAATGTATATATATTTTTATACAATTTTTTTATAAAAAGATTTTTTATAAAAATTTATATATATTTTTATACATATATTTTATTAAAAATAATTTTTAATAAAAATGTATATATATTTTTATACATATATTTTGTATAAAAATGTATATATATTTTTATACATATATTTTGTATAAAAATGTATATATATTTTTATACATATATTTTGTAAAAATAATTTTTAATGAAAATTCATGTACATTTTTATACATATTTTTATACATAATTTTTGTAAGAGATTTTTTATAAAAAATTATATATTTTTTAATACATACTTTAAGTCATATTTTTTATAAACAGATTTTTTTATAAAATTTATATTATATACATATTTTTATACATATATTTTATTAAAATAATTTGAATAAAAATGTATATATATTTTTATACATAATTTTTATACAATGTTTTTAATAAAAATTTACATATATTTTTATACATATATTTTATTAAAAATAATTTTGAATAAAAATTTATATATATTTTCATACATATATTTTATGAAAATTTATGCATATTTTTATACATATATTTTATTAAAAATTAATATATATTTTTATACATATTTTTATAAACATTTTTTTTCAATAAAAATGTATATATATATTTATACATCTATACATATTCTTATCAATACATACTTATATATCCTTAGTTAACTAACTTATCTATTTATATTTCTACATTTGCTGCCAAGTATACATTTGCATCACGTGTAAATTGTTTATCAAAACATCTGTAAGTCAACAATGTTTACCGGGCTCATAGTACCTGCCCTTTAAATTCTTAATAAATTATTTTTGTAATATATAATTCATCATAATGAAAACTCCTGTATTCTACCGTAAAATGCTCACTATAATAAATATTAATAATCTGATATGTTAGACGAGAGTATTTTTCAAAATGATCACAACAACAATAAGGGGGGGAGGGCATAAGTAATACAAGCTAAGCACTTCGAGCCGCCTACCTGCTTCTATATACTTGGTTAACTAACTTATCTATTAGTAATTCGTCAGTTGTCACACTGTAAACATTGTCATCTCGTGTAGATTGTTTACCAAAACATCTGTCAGTCTACAATTTTACTGGGCTCATAGTACATGTCGTTTGCATTCCTAATAAATTATTGTCGGTACTATACAATTATTACTAAAATACCACTATCACTGTATATCACTTTATAATAATGGATAGGCTCTGTATTGTTCTATAAACGTCTTTCTTTCTTTTTTTTTTTTAACTTAGTTCACCCCAAACAAGGCAAGTTGCCACTGTATACGTAAGGGGCTACTGAGAATTAGAGTGAAAGCTTTTTTTTTGGGGGGGGCATCATAAATTTGGAGATGTGCAGCGAGATGCTTGTTTACATTAGTTTTGCATTCCTGCATGTGTGTACAGCTGTGGAAACAGGGAGCAGGGAGGAAGTTCCAAAAGCCGGCAGCTCGAGGAGAGAAGCTATTGGAGTATAAAAGCTCTCCGGCATCTAGGGACCTCCACAGTGAATAGATGGGATTTAGCTGATTGTTGGGTTATTCGAGTGTATTCATGTCGGGGTGGGGGGGGGCACCAGAGCAGCCAGTTCATCGGAGCACCTTTCATAGAAGTACTTGTAAAACAAGCACAAGGATGCAACATTGCGACGACAGGACAGGGCATGGAGCTTGGTAGATAGTGAGGGACCTATTAGATTAGCGATTCTTTTCTGGACCTTGTTTAAGAGGGAGAAACTAGTGGCTGGTGCACCAGCCCAGATGTGACAAAAATACTCTATTCATGGGCGGATGGTGGCTTTGTAGAGATATAGGATACTGTCAGGTGTGAGAAGTTTTCTAGCACAGTATTAATAATACAGGTTAACGCTATATTTAGTAATGTGGGCATGTTAGTGAGAACGATATCTAATTAGTAGACAAATTTAATGGAATAAACAATAGAAGCTATACAATGTGACTTATTTTACTCAAGCTCCAGTAGTTAACGGACTCATGATGGTAAATATTGGGCGAGTAAATCCACTAGTATATAAGATGGTTAGTTGAGAAAAACAAGAAATAAAAATGCAGCCGGTGTCGACTTGCTGAACTAGAGGTTAGGATTACTAGAATGTGATAATTTGACTGAGAGAGAAGCAGTTAGTTCCTCGGGAGAACGCAGCGTGTGAACATGAGAAAATGATATGAGCTGACAAGATATGATTAAACCGTGATTATGTCTCACTCTGTCTCCCACTGGTCAGTTATTTAGAACAAAGATCAAATTGAGTAAACCTCTTCTATCTTCTATCAGTTTTGAATCGACTTATTCCTTATCGAAGTGTAAATAAATATCATTGATTTCAGGCGACAAGGGTCACAAAGAGGCACGTACAAACGCAAGCAGCTAACAAAGGATGGATAATAGTTGTGAACTTTTATGTGTTCTTGTAATAATGACGGCGACTTATTTTTTCGCATGATTCACAAAAGGTTGAAGCGCAACAATAGTA
The DNA here is from genome assembly GCA_963556195.1 of Sepiola atlantica. Classification (NCBI taxonomy): domain Eukaryota; kingdom Metazoa; phylum Mollusca; class Cephalopoda; order Sepiida; family Sepiolidae; genus Sepiola; species Sepiola atlantica. Next base: position 16,338,583 of record OY744534.1, read on the forward strand.
CATGACATGTATATTATGCAGTAGTTAACGGGTTTTTAGTGCATGCTATTTAGATTCCTAATTAATGTTTGTATTATCTCATTAACACTGTCTATAAATTAACGATAATTAAAACGGCTCGTCGTTAACTCGTAAAGTCTATTAATAATAAACGTTAATTGTATGTTGTGTAAGAGTACAGTTCTCTGTAGCAATTATGCGTGAGGCGTGTCTGATACAGTGAACAGGAAATGAATGATTAGTTTTAAAGGTGGTGAAACAGAAGATGGAACTGCAATAGATTCCAGGTGTTGGTTTTCCTTCTAGATTACAGGTGTAAAACACGTGAACCATTCAGAAAAAGTAGCTACATTTTTTTCCTTTTTTCATGGGTGAATTTAAAATATGAAATCGGTGTCTGATTCTTAATGCTCTCGGGACTGTAAGTGGGGAAGATATTGTGTGAGGATCGAAAAATGACAGTAGGGGGCAATCTAAGATGTTGGGGCTTCGAGTATCATGTAAGCATCGTTTCACATCGACAATAGAATTCTCTCATTACACCATGTGACGATTAGTTTGAAAAAGTAATATATATATAGATATATATATATATATATATATATATATATATATATATATATAGAGAGAGAGAGAGAGATATGTATACAGATACAAATATATACAAATACATATATATATATATATATATATATATATATATAAGGTATTTAAGAATTTGACGTCTCTTTCTGCTCATATCGTGACTCGACCACTCGGGGTTAATACCATACAAAAGGAGGAGAAAGAAAAGAAGAAAAAAAACTATAAGGCAGTCTCGCCTGACAAAGTTGTTCTACAACGAAATCTTGCAAAAAAAAATGAATTGCTCATTTAAATTGCACGAAAGAGACGTTAAGTTCTAAAAGACGTTAGGGTAAGTGTAGTCCTGTCGATGTTATGCGCAGATTGGTGCTCTTTTAGTAAGGAAATTGACAACATTTTGAGGTACGCATGAGAAGGTATTTAAGTGAAATATTTTGAAAATCAACAATGATATAATAACTACAGAACTATAGTTAGCATTATATACATTTTAATATATTATTGCTGGTATTGAAGTTAATTCTGTTAATTACGTTTTTTTTATATATAGGGCTTCTAATATATGGCGTATTTGTTTGTTAGTACTATATTCTAAGATTTTGGTATTTTCTACTAAGAGTTTTCTGAATTCCGATCGGGAGCAGGCGTGGTCGTAAGTTAAGTGTTGGCGTATGGCGCTTGTATCAGACAAGTGCATCGTCAATCTCCTCGACAGAGTCGTTGTAGTCAAACCTATGTTAATATTTTTTTCTTGGCTGTCATCACAAGTTCCATTACAATGATAAAATAGATGGAGAAGTTCTAAGAAATATTATTGATAAAAACGCACTCCCTACTAACCCCCCCAAAAAGGTAAAACTAATCATTTTCTACAATAAAGTAAAAACTACTGACGTTATTATCACAAATAATTCTTCCACCTCGATTAGAGTTTTGGATAAGACAAACCTTGTTTATGAGTTCATATATCGTTTGTCTCTGAAAACCAAGAAACAAAAACATATACACAGGCTTGACTACCACAGCTTTGTCGAGGTAGATCAGTGGCAGAGTAACTCGCCTAGCATGCCCGTAACTCCGGTTTCGAATCCTGAGTTCGGATGTTTTCTACTGATGAGCCCAAATGAAGGCGAAACTCTAATCTAAGGGTTCCGGTTTGTTTCTTTCATAGGTTGTGGGCTGCGGCGTTGTTTGATTGTGGAAATAATTTTATATACATATATATATATATATATTAACGCACCAACCATATATATATATATACATACATATATATATATATATATATATATATATATATATATATATATATATATATATATATATATTAACGCACCCACCATATATATATATATATATATATATATAATATATTACGCACCCACCATATATATATATATATTATATATATATATATTACGCACCCCACCATATATATATATATATATATATATATATATTACGCACCCACCATATATATATATATATATATATATATTACGCACCCACCATATATATATATATATATATATATATTACGCACCCACCATATATATATATATATATATATATATATATATATTACGCACCCACCATATATATATATATATATATATATATATTACGCACCCACCATATATATTATATATATATATATATATATAATATATTACGCACCCACCATATATATATATATATATTACGCACCCACCATATATATATATATATATTACGCACCCACCATATATTATATATATATATATATATATATATATATATATATATATATATATATATTACGCACCCACCATATATATATATATATATATATATATATATATATTACGCACCCACCATATATATATATATATATATTACGCACCCACCATATATATATATATATATATATATATATATATTACGCACCCCACCATATATATATATATATATAGATATATATATATATTACGCACCCACCATATATATATATATATATATAGATATATATATATATATATTACGCACCTATCATATATCTGGTGATACCAGATCAGGCTGCCCTGTGGCTCCCTAAGACGAAATTCACCTACATTGACGTTTTTTTTTGTTTTTTTGTTTGTAAAACTTAATTATGTTCTACAAAACCAAAAACAAAAACAACAGCCCCTCTCCCTTTCTCCCTCCCCTTTTTTATTTTTATTTTTCCTACCCTACTCCCGGTCCTGGATATTACCTTAAACTACATCCGATGGTGAGATCCGGCTTACGGACTTTGGGAATGTGGAGCCTCCTCTTACTTACCATTGCTCCCAGGTCCACCCTGACCCGGAGTGGTAGTACCTGTTAGGGTCCCAACTATGGGTTAAATAGAAACAGATATTAAAAGGGGAAAGAAACAAAAAAGAGAGAAAACAAGACCAGATTCGGCATTAAATAAACCAAAAAAGGTTGATATGCCGTATAACA
>OY744534.1:16348430-16365930 GCA_963556195.1 Sepiola atlantica
GATAACAGGACTGCCTTACTTATCTGATCATGCATGAGTAGAGGCGTACGGGAAGCGAGCAGAGAAGAGAGCAAGATAGCCGTATTAACAAACAAACAACAAAAAAAATACAATTCGTGGAAGCCATCTTGTCGTAGCGTAAATGCACTAATGTGACGTCATCGTGACGTCAGGCGCGCGTTCAATGCGAGTTAATGTTCTACGGTTTCGTTTTCTGCTACGCCCACGCGCCAATCCTAAGTTGCAATATATTATCTCAGTCGACAGTTTTTCTTTTATCTGTAAAAGCTCTGAAATTCTTGACGAAAGAAGAAACATATATGCGCGCGTGTCCCTCGTTCACCCTTCCTCTATTTAGCCCGCCCCTCTCTTTCTCTCTCTCTCTCTCTAATAATTGTCTACATATACACATAAATTATGAGCACTGAATGATAGGGAGTTTCTCTCAACACACCTTATATATATATATATATATATATATATATATATATATTTATCTTGGCCTTTTGGCCAATATCAAAGTCTAGTATCTGTTCCGATGGGTACTGCATCCCATAGACTGGTATTGTCTTAGCTTTCGGGGCTTGATTTATGCCGGTCTATGGGTTTGTCCTGTGCAGTTCTAGGAGGTCCACCCTCCCAGGCATTGCCTCCCCTCTTTGGGAAGGAGTAAGTTTATTGCTTATTGCCTGAGGCGCCCTTACCGGGAATGCCGACGGGGCTGCCCAGACATTTTTTGTAGGCCAGAGTGCTCACCTTCTTAAATTTCACTTTCCCGACCTTGTGTCACATCTTACCTTGTGGGAGGAAAATAATATATTACATCATTTTTTTATATTTTTACCTACGTGCGACGGTGTTTCGAGCTTATGGCTCTCATCAGCGCAGGGAAATAACAATCTCAGACGGTTATATATATATATATATATATATATATATATATATATATATTTCTTCTCTAATATATATATATATATATATATATATATATTTCTTCTCTAATATATATATATATATATTTCTTCTCTAATATCTATATATATATATTTCTTCTCTAATATCTATATATATATATTTCTTCTCTAATATATATATATATATATTTCTTCTCTAATATCTATATATATATATTTCTTCTCTAATATCTATATATATATATTTCTTCTCTAATATCTATATATATATATTTCTTCTCTAATATCTATATATATATATTTCTTCTCTAATATATATATATATATATTTCTTCTCTAATATCTATATATATATATTTCTTCTCTAATATCTATATATATATATATATATATATATATATTTCTTCTCTAATATCTATATATATATATTTCTTCTCTAATATCTATATATATATATTTCTTCTCTAATATATATATATATATATTTCTTCTCTAATATCTATATATATATATTTCTTCTCTAATATCTATATATATATATTTCTTCTCTAATATATATATATATATATTTCTTCTCTAATATCTATATATATATATTTCTTCTCTAATATCTATATATATATATTTCTTCTCTAATATATATATATATATATTTCTTCTCTAATATCTATATATATATATTTCTTCTCTAATATCTATATATATATATATATATATATATATATTTCTTCTCTAATATCTATATATATATATATATATATATATATGTTAGAGAAGAAATATTAAATAAACATTTCAGACAAAATAGAAAATTAGTTAATGGAAAAGTGGATAAGTCACATGCTAATAGAAATAAGATGGGTGTGTGTCAATATTTCTACTTGCATGTATTTCATAAACTATTTCTCTCTCTCGCTCTCACTATATATATATATATATATATATACATATATATATATATAATATATACATATATATATACAATATATACATATATATATACAATATATACATATATATATACAATATATACATATATATATATAATATATACATATATATATACAATATATACATATATATATACAATATATACATATATATATATACAATATATACATACAGGGTGGGCAAAAATAAGGGTCCTATTTTTAAAAATTCATAACTTTTTTATTTATTGATTTAAAAAAATTTTTTTTTTAGAATAAGTAAAGGACCCCTTCCGAAGCAAGCATGAGCCGTATTAGCCCTAAGGAACGTACCCTCATTTAGAAAACATTATTTTTGCTTAAAAAACTCAAAACAGTGTAAAAAACAATACTTTAGTTTTTGTAAGTTTTAAGAAGTGTTTTTCGGCTAAAATTTGTTTTGTTTATTTCAAAAAATCTCGGAAGGGTCAGTCTACACACACATACAGTTTGGTGAGTTTAACTTTTATTTTGTGGAAGTTATTCAAATTCAAGTTATTCAAATTTAAAGATAGGACCCTTATTTTGGCCCACCCTGTATATATATACATATATATATACAATATATACATATATATACATATATATACAATATATACATATATATATACATACATATATATATATATATACATATATATATACATACATATATATATACATACATATATATATATATATACATATATATATACATACATATATATATATATATATACATATATATAGAGAGAGAGAGAGAGACAGCATCTTTTCTTGAAGGCAAGTATTGTTAAATATATCAGACAGCTGATTCCTGTGCTGATTCCTGTGTCAAAGATTAGAATTTAGAATATCCCAACACATACCACGTGATATTCGCTTACACAAGGTTTCGAGATCATCCGGGAACTTTCAGCCACAGGAATCAGCCATCGGTAATCACCTCGTTAGTACAAATAGTTGTTCTGACAACTATTCCGATGGGTGGTTTTCTGTTTTACACAGTGCCAGGTCGAACTACCATCTCAATATTATTGAGGCGTTAGTTATTAACAATTCTCGACCTAGCCTGTGTAGACAAAAGATTTTGAAGCATCAGTTGGAGATCTTTAATGATTCAAAGCCACCATAACGTTGAGAGATTTACTTTTTTTCCCCCTCTTCAACTGAAACAATTTTTCCCCTCATATCTCATTCGATTTTCTTAGTTTTTAATTTATCATTCTGACGTTACCTCTTAGAGGGTCAGACGATAAGGCCTTAAAGAAAATTTTAGCAATTTTCTTTTTTTTCCACCCGCCCGTTTCATTGATTAAAAAATATATATATATCAGGTGTTAAATAAGCGACTACTTAAAACCGAAAAGTTCGACCACCATTTACTTTGACATAATCGGCTAAGTATAAGTAAAAACACAAAATTTGAGATAACAAAACTTACAAAGTTTCGAAAAGGTAAAAACTAAGAAGTCGGTAGAATATTACATTGTCTATCGTTTGATGATAGTTACTTGTTGTCTATTTATTTCTCTCCCCCCCCCCGTTTCGCTGTAAACTATATTACACTTTCGCTATTTGGGTCTTACTTTGAAAATCCGACAAGAGAACTTTATAAATTAGATATATGTAATTATTCCGGATATTTCTGCGAATAGTCTCTTTAGAATAGTTATGTGATGCTATCAGATCTAACGCTAACAAGAAAATCTCCATAAAAAAAGAGTCGACTTCTTCGCGTAATTCTTTGAGTGGCCATCAATTTGGCTCGTTGTTACGTCCTCGCCAAAATTCCAGCCTTTAAGAGACACTTAGCGAACGACAGCTGTTCTATATCGTGTCGGATGTAACTGCGAAGTTACCCACCTTGTGAATTCGATCCCTCGCCTAGTCATGTAAGAAATGCTCGACTAATGACAGAAGTACTTTGCGCGGCCAGCTTTGAAAACCTACGCTTTTTGCTGTTTGTCGTAACGAAAAAAGAGTTTCTTTCGTATTATTAGTAATGCTGTCTTTATTAGTTTAAAATATGTGCACAGTGAGGAGCTTCTGTCAAGCGAGTGCACACGTTGCTTTTTTCCTGTATCTATTGACACACGCGCACGAACACACTCTATAACAGAAAGAGACCTTGCTAGTCTTTCTCTACTCTCTCCTGATTTTTATGGTATGTTCTCGACTGAGCTCCAATCTCTGGTTCCCTCTGTAAAACATTCACAGAAAAAACTCGTCTCATACATGTTTAGTACGTTTCCTTTTTTCATCTGTGTATCTGGATGTTTTTTTAAGATCTGCTCGTCTGTGAAACGCAACACCGCATGGTTGCTTCACGGCTGACTACACCATGGTCGTTTGCAAGTCCAATGTTAACAAATTCTTGTTGAGCCATCATCTTAACTAAGCAAATTCTGCCATGATCCAATCATCGTCTGCAATTCGCAATGTGTTTCTCTCACCATCCACCTGATACAAACCCATAAACTCTTATCCTCGAGTGGCTTTGAGGCCTTGATGAGCGGTCACTTGGTAGTGAAACACACACACACACATATATATATAACTAGATAAAGTGAAATAATAAAATAAGGTGCGACTGCATCGATAGCAAACAAATTTCCCGCCTGGATAACTTTTTCGTTTTTGGACTACCATTCACCACCTGGATTGTTTTTTAATCAACCTCTTTGATATCTTTCTTGAAGCTGTTTTAAATTTATGACTTGGATGAACTGTATAAGTTTAACAAAAAAGTATGTTTACGGCCGATATATTTGATGTTTTATATACTTTTATGTATTTTTTATATATATTTTTTTAATATATTTTCAAAATTTAATTTTTATTACCTGCAGTAATGTCATTACGGTAATGGTCTTCTGAGGAGAAGATTTTCTTTGAAAACTCATGGGTTAAGGACTTTAAAGTACTTTGTTTGAACATTGAATGCTAATTAAATTTGATTCGCACCTCATTTTATTCGTTCACGTTATCTATCCAGTATATTGAGCTGATTAATGTTCACTAATTAAAGATATTAGGTGCCTCTTATATCTTTTGTGGTATTAACCTTATATATATATAAGGGTGGATATAGGTATATAAGTATTTTATTTACTCTGCTTAACTACAAGATGGCGTTGGTTTTGGAATAAATACAAAATTTGTTTTTGAAAAACATCGATCTAAAGAAATGTTTACTAAAGTCGTTTGTTTTCGGAATTTAAAAAATATTTTTCAGGTCTTTTTTTTTGACAAATACTCATTCTAGAAAATTAAAAATTTGCTTGAATACTTTGATAGTTTGGATAAATAGTGAAACGTCCGTAAAAATTAATCTCTTTATTCGTAATCAAGATTATAGTTGCTGGAATCTGCTCTTCTATTGTCTCTATATATGTATTTATATTATTACAGAAGTGCGGATCGACATGGTACATTAGATTTGAATCTAAGGAGGGGAAGACAAAGGTGAAAAAATTGCTGGCCTTTCTTGAATTTTAATTGTAATCGCTCTTAAAATGCAATAAAATCTAGCTTGAATTCTAAGGTACATGAATAAATAAATAATTAAATAAAACACTTAATAGAATAACATTTAAAAAAAACATTTTTTTAAACACAAAACTATCAATAAATAAATAATAAATAAAATAAAACTCAATAAATCCCAACCAATATATAACTGACCGCGGTACCTTTTTCAGAAGGGACACCTATATATATTTTTCTTCGTGGAGGGTAGATTCTTGGATCTAATCAGCTAGAATCTCATTGGATGTTTTGCTCCACTTTTCAAACTTTGAGTAGTGGTAGCAAAACAATAGCACCTTCTTTTGCGCAACAGTTCGTGGTTGGACTTTTAAGCCTCTTATGTTTCTTTTTTTTGTTGCTGCATTTGATGGAGATAGGGAGCCAGGACCTTTGGTCTCAAGGCCTGATGGCTGACCCTGGTTGGTCTCTGTATTGGATGGAGCACCATTTCCAGAGGCAGGAAGGTTTACACCACTGCTTACATCTTCCTGCCTGATGTATGGACGGGTTGATGGGTCCTTTTATTCCTGGGTGCCGGCCTGCCAGTATTTATTTTTGTTTTTATTCATATTTTGTCATCATTCATTTCCTCATTGTCAACGGCTTCTAATTGTTTATTCGAAGCTGCCCTCTATTAATAGAGGGGGTGCCCCCGTCCACAATTCGGGAGACGTGCTGGATGGTTTTAGGAGACAGCACACCATTTTTCTTTGAATATTTGGTCAGGGTTTACTTCAAGTAAAAAGTATCCTTATGTCAGAGTCTCTGACAAACCCCTGTACAGAGAGACCAAAGACACCCGAGGGTGGTATATCTATGTGTGTGTGTGTGTGTTGATATGTGGATTACAGATGTGTCTTTTTCTTTTAAACTATTAGACTTACTAACGTAACATTTTCTAGGAGGAACTCCCCTCTATATTGAGATTGCCACATAGAGATCTTATTTCTTTTTTTTTTGTTTTAAGATGTCCCCGAGGAAACATGAACTCTTCTCACACTTAAATATTTTGTTTACTTCTGATCTTATTTCACGGCACATCATCCATTTTGGAGTTATATCAGGTCAAGACACAATAACATTTCAAACGATTCAGTGGTTGCTTTTGTTTCTCTGTTTTACAACATAACATTCCTTTTCAGGTAATTTAATTCCGAAAGAAAAAATACTATTGCATATTTGAAGGTTAGTTTTACGGCATATCAACCCTTTTTGTGTAGTTTAATTCGGCAGAACAACACCTATAAGAAACGATTCCGTGATTGGTCGATTATACGCTACATAAAACCTTTTTGAATTGTTTAATATCAGGGGGGGGGGATTATGTTTCGGAAGTTTTTAGATGAGGATTGAGTATTTGGATTATTTGGCTTATTCGGACTAGCATTCTCATCTTGGATGCTATTCTCAACAGATAAAAGTACTAAATATTAATTAGTTCGAAGTGACAGTTCTCTGTGGGTTGATGGTTCAATCCCTAGTGCGGACGATACTTAGAATGCAACAACTAATTAGTTGCTGTATTACTTAAGACTTCTTCCCTGTCATGACTGACGAAAGAAGAGCAAGCTACCCCCATTGTTTAAATAAAGGGTTCCGTTGGTAATCTCGTACAGATTCCAGAGTTCGATTTAAAGATTCCCGAGTTCGGTCGAAACATTGCGAGGATACCATCTAAGATGAGAGCAGTAATCCGAATAATGTAAATAATACGGAATAACAATTGTAAAGAATTAAACCCTTTTGAGCCATTATTTCAACAGTTCGACTAACCGTCCATACATTTATCGTTTATCATTTCGATTACTTATTTTTAAAATTGTCCCTTTTCACTCTCTCTCGTATGTATATATATATGGAAATTGAAAACAGGAAAAACAAAAAATATTATTGATGTAACGTTTCGTCTTTATTTCAAGACTTCCTCAGGATGATTGTCTGAAGAAAATAACACACACGTGCAGAATGTTTTAAACATATGTGGTGGCAGGCGTAGGCCTTAAAGGGCCGCTTATGGACATATAAATTACGATATACAAATAGATGTTGGCAGTAGGACATTGAGTTGGCAGTATAACGTGTGGGGGAAATGGTAGCGGTTGGAGTTATAAGATCATTAGGGAGAGGGAGTAATCTAATGTTATGTGATCCAAGAGAGATTGTTTATGATAAGATCAGTTATGGGCACCTTGAGTTGATGAGAGACATTAGAATAATAGTGGAAGGAGTTGGGGCGAACATTGGTAGCGGTCGGAATTAATTTAAACTATGAAGGAGTAAGAGACATGAGACATGTTTATTGAATCTTTTTGCAATTAGCCTTGAGGTGAGAGAGCGAGAGGGTTAAAAAATAACGGTCGCATAATAGGACGGTGTAGGAGGGAGGGGGCGATGGAGGGGGCGAGAACAAGATGTAGCGTGTTGAAGGTGTCCACATTTGATACCTACACACACACATATATATTTACATATATATATATAAGCACACATACATATACACAATTAAACATATACATATATATGCATATATACATACCCAACAGGCACGTAAAATCACACGCTATGTATGAAAAAGAAAAAGAAAACAAATATTATCTATGTCATGACGTGCTGGGGTAATTGACTTGAAGCATATAGTTGTAAGAATATTAAAATGTGTGGTTTTGTCCATTATTTTAAACTAAATCATAGATCAAACTGAAAAAAAAGGAAATATTTTTTTACTTATCTAAAAATTGTTGCTAATTTTGTGGTGAAGAATTATTCAATGACTATACTTAAAACTTAGTACATCAAACTTTATAACATTTTTTCACAGATTATTTCTATCGCAAATACAACTAAAGTTATCAATTATTTAAAGTGCACACGCACTTTACGGACGCCCTGTATCTATCCCTGCTTTATATATGATTATGCCTCTGTCTTTACCCTCGTTCATTCGACTTGGCTTTACCGCCCCCACTTCTGCGCACAGCTATGTTCTAATGAATACCTATATTTATTTTAACCTCATTTTATGATGATAGATTAGTTAATGTCGGGTACTTACGCCGGTCAGGTATGTATACCCGAACATGTACTGCTATACGGGTGAGAGGAAAATAAGACTGTTGCAAACAATGTCTGACTATTAAACTCTGTTTTCGTTCCTCAATACAGTGGAATAGTACGATGTGTTTTTCACTCACCCATGTTTCCCTAACCAACCACTTATCTTATTAACTAGCTGGTCTACCTGTTCAAGCAAGGGTCCACGACACTCAGGCACCATTGGACTCTTTGGTAAACGCATGAACTGAAACTGTTTTATGATGTAAGTTTATCGACGTATTTCGGGAATAAATGAACGTACCCAGACACAATAAATACAGTTACAACTAATCGTCACCTGTTGACTCTCTCTTTCTTTCTCTCCCCCTCTCTATCTACCTATGTCTGTATCTGTCTCTTTGCTTCTCTTTCTATCTCTCCCCCTCTCTATCTACCTATGTCTGTATCTGTCTCTTTGCTTCTCTTTCCTTCTCTCCCCCTCTCTACTACCTATGTCTGTATCTGTCTCTTTGCTTCTCTTTCTTTCTCTCCCCCTCTCTATCTACCTATGTCTGTATCTGTCTCTTTGCTTCTCTTTCTTTCTTTCCCCCTCTCTATCTACCTATGTCTGTATCTGTCTCTTTGCTTCTCTTTCTTTCTCGCCCCCTCTCTATCTACCTATGTCTGTATCTGTCTCTTTGCTTCTCTTTCTTTCTCGCCCCCTCTCTATCTACCTATGTCTGTATCTGTCTCTTTGCTTCTCTTTCTTTCTCGCCCCCTCTCTATCTACCTATGTCTGTATCTGTCTCTTTGCTTCTCTTTCTTTCTCGCCCCCTCTCTATCTACTTATGTCTGTATCTGTCTCTTTGCTTCTCTTTCTTTCTCTCCCCCTCTCTATCTACCTATGTCTGTATCTGTCTCTTTGCTTCTCTTTCTATCTAGCCCCCTCTCTATCTACCTATGTCTGTATCTGTCTCTTTGCTTCTCTTTCCTTCTCTCCCCCTCTCTATCTACCTATGTCTGTATCTGTCTCTTTGCTTCTCTTTCTATCTCCCCCCTCTCTATCTACCTATGTCTGTATCTGTCTCTTTGCTTCTCTTTCTATCTCCCCCCTCTCTATTTACCTATGTCTGTATCTGTCTCTTTGCTTCTCTTTCTTTCTCTCCCGCTCTCTATCTACCTATGTCTGTATCTGTCTCTTTGCTTCTCTTTCTTTCTCTCCCGCTCTCTATCTACCTATGTCTGTATCTGTCTCTTTGCTTCTCTTTCTTTCTCTCCCCCTCTCTATCTACCTATGTCTGTATCTGTCTCTTTGCTTCTCTTTCTTTCTCGCCCCCTCTCTATCTACCTATGTCTGTATCTGTCTCTTTGCTTCTGTTTCTATCTCTCCCCCTCTCTATCTACCTATGTCTGTATCTGTCTCTTTGCTTCTCTTTCTTTCTTTCCCCCTCTCTATCTACCTATGTCTGTATCTGTCTCTTTGCTTCTCTTTCTTTCTCGCCCCCTCTCTATCTACCTATGTCTGTATCTGTCTCTTTGCTTCTCTTTCTTTCTCGCCCCCTCTCTATCTACCTATGTCTGTATCTGTCTCTTTGCTTCTCTTTCTTTCTCTCCCCCTCTCTATCTACCTATGTCTGTATCTGTCTCTTTGCTTCTCTTTCTTTCTCTCCCCCTCTTTATCTACCTATGTCTGTATCTGTCTCTTTGCTTCTCTTTCTTTCTCGCCCCCTCTCTATCTACCTCTGTATCTGTCTCTTTGCTTCTCTTTCTTTCTCGGCCCTCTCTATCTACCTATGTCTGTATCTGTCTCTTTGCTTCTCTTTCTTTCTCGCCCCCTCTCTATCTACCTCTGTATCTGTCTCTTTGCTTCTCTTTCTTTCTCGGCCCTCTCTATCTACTTATGTCTGTATCTGTCTCTTTGCTTCTCTTTCTTTCTTCCTCTCCCCCTCTCTATCTACCTATGTCTGTATCTGTCTCTTTGCTTCTCTTTCTTTCTTCCTCTCCCCCTCTCTATCTACCTATGTCTGTATCTGTCTCTTTGCTTCTCTTTCTTTCTTCCTCTCCCCCTCTCTATCTACCTATGTCTGTATCTGTCTCTTTGCTTCTCTTTCTTACTCTCCCCCTCTCTATCTATCTATGTCTGTATCTGTCTCTTTGCTTCTCTTTCTATCTCTCCCCCTCTCTATCTACCTATGTCTGTATCTGTCTCTTTGCTTCTCTTTCTTTCTCGCCCCCTCTCTATCTACCTATGTCTGTATCTGTCTCTTTGCTTCTCTTTCTTTCTCTCCCCCTCTCTATCTACCTATGTCTGTATCTGTCTCTTTGCTTCTCTTTCTTTCTCGCCCCCTCTCTATCTACCTATGTCTGTATCTGTCTCTTTGCTTCTCTTTCTTTCTCTCCCCCTCTCTATATACCTATGTCTGTATCTGTCTCTTTGCTTCTCTTTCTTTCTCTCCCCCTCTCTATCTACCTATGTCTGTATCTGTCCCTTTGCTTCTCTTTCTTTCTCTCCCCCTCTCTATCTACCTATGTCTGTATCTGTCTCTTTGCTTCTCTTTCTTTCTCTCCCCCTCTTTATCTATCTATGTCTGTATCTGTCTCTTTGCTTCTCTTTCTATCTCTCCCCCTCTCTATCTACCTATGTCTGTATCTGTCTCTTTGCTTCTCTTTCTTTCTCGCCCCCTCTCTATCTACCTCTGTATCTGTCTCTTTGCTTCTCTTTCTTTCTCGGCCCTCTCTATCTACCTATGTCTGTATCTGTCTCTTAGCTTCTCTTTCTATCTCTCCCCCTCTCTATCTACCTATGTCTGTATCTGTCTCTTTGCTTCTCGTTCTCTCACATTATTGTTTTATAAATAATTTGACTTGTTTTGGTTTGTCTTCACAATGGCGGCCATGATTGTTTATTTATTGTTGGTTTGAAATTGTATTTCTTGTCCTGTATTAAAATTTTAAAAAAAAACTAAAAAAAAAACTAAACGTCGTTGCAGTTATTGATGGCATTCATTTCGATCCGGTAACGTTAACGAGAACTTACCAGTCGAGGATCCGATCTCAACAATCAGTTCCACAGAAACTAGATCATTTCGTCCTGGGTAGTCCTAGAAGGTCCATCCTCCCAAGCCTTGCCTCCACTCTTTGGAATTGAGTTAGTTAATTGCCAACTGTCTGATGCGCCCTAGCCGAGAAATGCCGATGGGGCTACCCAGACATTTTTTACGAGAACAGAGTGCTCCTTCTTTTGGGGCGCAGGCTTGATTCTCCCCACTTTCTGACCTTGTGTCACAACTTCCCTGCGACGAGAAGGAACTGAATTCAGTTATTGATGGCAGTTATGGCTACAGGATCGAACGAATACTTTTTACTTTATGTAACATACTTTTGTTAATACATTTTTTTAAATTATACCACTGTGGTTGTCTTGAGTTTTACCGGCCTTTCAAAGCCACAAGAAACTGTCACAAAAAATAATAGCGTCTGAGAAATATGAGGCTCTGATTGGCTGAGTTTTTTTTGTACTAATGAGTCGCTTCTTATCAAGGCCCAAAGGCCACTTGAGGATAAGGGTTAAAGAGTTTGTCAAATGGACGGTGAGATAACACCATGACGATTTGTTGGTAACGATGGTGGAGACTGGGCAGATTTTTTTTTACTATTTATTTAGTAATATTTATTTACTATTTATTTAGTAATATTTATTTACTATTTATTTAGTAATATTTATGTACTATTTATTTAGTAATATTTATGTACTATTTATTTAGTAATATTTATTTACTATTTATTTAGTAATATTTATTTACTATTTATTTAGTAATATTTATTTACTATTTATTTAGTAATATTTATTTACTATTTATTTAGTAATATTTATTTACTATTTATTTAGTAATATTTATTTACTATTTATTTAGTAATATTTATTTACTATTTATTTAGTAATATTTATTTACTATTTATTTAGTAATATTTATTTACTATTTATTTAGTAATATTTATTTACTATTTACCTAGTAATATTTATTTACTATTTATTTAGTAATATTTATTTACTATTTATTTAGTAATATTTATTTACTATTTATTTAGTAATATTTATTTACTATTTATTTAGTAATATTTATTTACTATTTACCTAGTAATATTTATTTACTATTTATTTAGTAATATTTATTTACTATTTATTTAGTAATATTTATTTACTATTTATTTAGTAATATTTATTTACTATTTACCTAGTAATATTTATTTACTATTTATTTAGTAATATTTATTTACTATTTATTTAGTAATATTTATTTACTATTTATTTAGTAATATTTATTTACTATTTATTTAGTAATATTTATTTACTATTTATTTAGTAATATTTATTTACTATTTATTTAGTAATATTTATTTACTATTTATTTAGTAATATTTATTTACTATTTATTTAGTAATATTTATTTACTATTTACCTAGTAATATTTATTTACTATTTATTTAGTAATATTTATTTACTATTTATTTAGTAATATTTATTTACTATTTATTTAGTAATATTTATTTACTATTTACCTAGTAATATTTATTTACTATTTATTTAGTAATATTTATTTACTATTTATTTAGTAATATTTATTTACTATTTATTTAGTAATATTTATTTACTATTTATTTAGTAATATTTATTTACTATTTATTTAGTAATATTTATTTACTATTTATTTAGTAATATTTATTTACTATTTATTTAGTAATATTTATTTACTATTTATTTAGTAATATTTATTTACTATTTATTTAGTAATATTTATTTACTATTTATTTAGTAATATTTATTTACTATTTATTTAGTAATATTTATTTACTATTTATTTAGTAATATTTATTTACTATTTATTTAGTAATATTTATTTACGTTTTATTTAGTAATATTTATTTACTATTTATTTAGTAATATTTATTTACGTTTTATTTAGTAATATTTATTTACTATTTATTTAGTAATATTTATTTACTATTTATTTAGTAATATTTATTTACTATTTATTTAGTAATATTTATTTACTATTTATTTAGTAATATTTATTTACTATTTATTTAGTAATATTTATTTACTATTTATTTAGTAATATTTATTTACTATTTATTTAGTAATATTTATTTACGTTTTATTTAGTAATATTTATTTACTATTTATTTAGTAATATTTATTTACGTTTTATTTAGTAATATTTATTTACGTTTTATTTAGTAATATTTATTTACTATTTATTTAGTAATATTTATTTACTATTTATTTAGTAATATTTATTTACTATTTATTTAGTAATATTTAGTTACGTTTTATTTAGTAATATTTATTTACTATTTATTTAGTAATATTTATTTACGTTTTATTTAGTAATATTTATTTACTATTTATTTAGCAATATTTATTTACGTTTTATTTAGTAATATTTATTCACTAATTATTTAGTAATATTTATTTACTATTTATTTAGTAATATTTATTTACTAGCTTTGCCAGCTCGCTATCGCTTCGCTACTTGAAATACTTGAAACCAAAATGTTCAATATAAAACATTTAATTCATAAGTATTTTGTAAACAAGACAAAACTGTTCGTTTTATTTATCTTCCTCCCACAAGGTAAGATGTGACACAAGGTCGGGAAAGTGGGATTTGAAAAGCCAGCGCCCGAGAAGGTGAGCACTCTGGCCTACAAAAAATGTCTGGGCAGCCCGTCGGCATTCCCCGGTAGGGGCGCCTCAGGCAGTAAACGATACACTTACTCCACCCCAAAGAATGGAGGCAAAGCCTGGGAGGGTGGACCTCCTAGACCTTTCATTTTTACTTATTAAAACTAATAAATAACGGTGGCGTCTGTCGCTAACTGGGAAAAGCAGTTAGACACATTTTCCCCTGTCTCTATATGGCGTCGCTAACGGAAGAGAGAGAGAGAGAGAGAAAGAGAAAGAGAGAAAGAGAGAAAGGGAAGGGAGAGAGAGAAAAGAGAGGGGAGTCAATCATCCTGTCTCTTTTCTTAATTCTCACTTATACTTCGTATGCCTTTCTTTCTAGTTAGTTTCATTTAAATTACCTCCCCTGAAAATTAACCAGCAAATATTTTAAACACGGTTTAATAATTTATCTTTTTTGCATTACATAATTTGAATTAATTACTTTTAATATCGACAAAAATATTGCATATATATGGAAAAAATAAAACGATTAAATAACGAATGAATAACACCAACCATTACTTCTATTATGAACTGTCTAAAAAAAATAATTACGCTACTGAGCCATCCAATGTTCTGTCTTTGGTCCGTTCGTCTCTACTATACATACAGTATTTCAAAACACGATGTTGTATTATTGATTTAAATAACAGTAACCCGTTTTGATGGTAATATAAGAGTGATAAAAAAAAAACTTTCGCATTTATTCATTTAGAAGAGTATAGCTTAACAAGAATGTGTTAAAATTGTAGTCAGCTGTGAAGCAACACCGTGGTATTGTGTTCCACGGACGGGTAATTTTTGGAAATAAACTTTGCTCATGGTAGTTATGTTGAGTTTTAGGTACTCAGAGAAAGAAAGGAAAATTATTTACAGTGGCTGTAGCTAGACGAGTTATTTTTGTGGATGTTTTGAAGGGGGGATCATAGATTGGAACTCAGTCGAGCATCTACCATGAAAATAAGGATACAGTTAAGGACTCGCAACCTCTCTTTTGTGAGGAAGAGGATGTAGGGGAGAGAAGAGGACATCGCCCACTAGATTTCGAAGTCGATTTTCTGCTCTATCAAGGCAGGAAAGAGTGATCTGAGCGGCACCTCCCTGGATGTGGCAGCAGTACTCGATTATGGGGCGTACCAAACTCTTATACAGATAGAGGAGTACACCAAGAGTCAAGTACTTTCTGGAGCGATAGAATGATCCAACGATTTTCCACCAACCTTAGTAACAGATTTGACCACGTATTACGAGAAAAGAATTTGTTTTAAATATTTACAGATATACGTCAAATTTGTTTCAGACAATGGTATATTAGTTGTACTGATGGGAGGTGACGGTGGTTAAGTGGATATCGACACGGATTGAAGCCCTGGGTGTTCCAAGTTCAAATCCAGTCGGTTCCACAGTACCACTTTCACTTAGGGATGTTGGCAACCTTCTCGTGGTCCTTCCCATAAGTACCCGAAACTAATGACAACACTAGAATCATCTGATTCACACGAAAGAAGAAGTCGTACTGACCAATCTAGTGAGGAAAGGTAAATAGAAATTCCCAAGGTGTTCATTATTTAATTTTTTTCCGATCTGATTGTACGGCATATCAACCCTTTTCCTGTAATTCAATAGCGAATCCAGTCATTTTGGTAAAAGTCTTTCTGCTTTAACCTCTAAATATCTTCATTTTTATTTTCGATTTTGGAAAACAACATCTTGTTTTTTTTTTAATTAAATTTTAAAAAAAAACTTTTTTTATTTATTTAAAAAAATTAAATTAGGAAACGAATATCTTTATCAACTACGTAAAAAAAAACTATTTATTTTTTATATTTAAATTAGGTAAACACACTTTTACACAAGACCTGACAAAAAGGAAATTTCGATTCAGGAAAATTACATCTTTAATTGTTTTTAATTAACAAAATTAGATAATTAATCCTGTTGTTTGCTTTAACTTGTTGTTCATGAGATAAGTGTATCTGTATACAACCACCAGGTGCAGTTTAATACCCAGAACAGTGGGGTTGCTTCCCAGTCGACTACAACATGGCCGTCTTCAAGTCTAACATAAACAAATACTTGTTGAGTCATCCTCTTAAATAATCAAGTCCTTGCACAACTTGAGCCAGTGTTTGTACTAGTCGGGGATACGTCCTTGACAATCAGCCCGAGGGTGGCTTTGTTGCGGTCAGGCCGAGGTAAGGTTCTGTTCAGACCTAGAAGGCCCACATTCCCAGGATTTATCTTCTCTCTAAGAAGGGGTGAATTTATTGCCAATCACCTTAGACGCCCCCATCGGGGAATGCCGACGGAGCTGCTCAGGCATTTTTTTGTAGGCCAGAGTGCACTTTACCTAGTTCGCTGGCTTTTCAAAACCACATCTGACCTTGTGTCTGACCCCCTGGAGAGGGGCTAAATATACTTCTAAGTAATCGTCTGTCCATGCCATCCACTGGTTTGAATCCCCTCGGGACAGCGACCATCATCGTCCTACTGACAATCTTTATAACCCTTCATCCTCGAGTGACCCCCGGGCCTTCACAAGCCGTGACCCATCATGAAAAAATGTATTTTACGAATAGATGAGACTATGACAGGAATTTCCCTGACTGATCAGATTGAACTTGCGAATAATAAAGCAAATCCCCTAACTTGGGTCCTCGGCACTAGAGGAGTTGTATTTCAACTATACATTGGAACCTGCCAGGAGTACCACGCATGCTCAGTATGGGTTATTAAATTTTCAAAATATATATGCCGCTCCACATCTGGGGGCATCACATGAGTAAAGGGAAAATTATTCCAAACTAGAATTATGTTAAAATTATATTTCGTATGGATAATTGAATTAGTTCAAAAGTGTCGGAAAGAAAGCAAATAAATAAATGATGTAATTACATATAGAAATAACTATTATACTTCTATTTTTGTAATTACTTCTCCCACTAACCTTTATTATATATATATATATATATATATATATATATATATATATATATATATATATATTAACTTCAATTATATACGTGCACGTTTTTCGTCGTTTACGACGAAACACGTGACCGTGGATTATTAATAATTTTTTAAAATATATATGCCGCTCCCCATTTAAATATTTAGCTATAGAGTTTTTTTGTTGTATTTTTTTGTTGTATTTTTTTGTTGTAATTTTCGGATTACCGTAAATACCCATGTAATATGTGCATATATTTTCGCAAATGCCAACATACACTTGTGGTGGGAATCTATAGATTTTAGTTTTACTGGTAATTTAAAATCAATAAATATTTATTGTCTTATGGTTAGTACCAACAATGGAAAATTGAGTTTTTAACAAATAAAAAAAAACA
>OY744534.1:16375930-16460930 GCA_963556195.1 Sepiola atlantica
AAAGCATTTTTTTTTCATTTATTTAAAAATTCCTGGGCATAAAAACATTTTTATATCGTTTCTTTGTTTTTTTGCCGAAGATCAAAGTGTTGTATCTGTTCTCAGCTTTCGCGGCGACATCAGACGTTTTCTATCGGCGAAAATATTGCGTATATATAAGAAAATATGACAATGCAAATTTACAACTGTATATTACAGGATATTAATTCGTTAGAAGGCCAAACTGTGGGTATTTGCAGTCTGCTATATATACGATATTTATAACACTAACGTTGTACCCTTGAATTAAATAAGCATAGAGTGTTTTGATTTTAATATAGTTAGGATAGATGGAAAAAAACTTTCGCATTTATTCATTCATATATATATATATATATATATATATATATATATATACATAAATAATTATAAATATTTGTTTTTATCTACATACGTATATGTTTCATCCTATCGGGAATCGTCAGTGTAGAGATTATTATTCATACTGGTAGCAGGAATCAAAACTCCACAACACGAGTCATGGTATAACCCAAATTATGACGCCTTAATCCACTCGGTCACTATGAACAATCTGATGAATCCTGTTAAAGGCAGCCGTCGTCAAGTGTTCAACTACTGAAGGAATATCCATTAAAGCTACGATGACGGCTGTGTTAATACTACTCACCACAGTACCGAGGCTAGATTGGAGGCGACTAATAATATATATGTATATATATATAATAATATTTATAAATAAATATTAAATATTTATTACCTACAGACATCGATGTTTCATGCTTACGCATTCTTCAGTGCAGAAAGCTAATTTCCGACGGTCGACGGGCGCGAACTCTGATCACAAATCACCACTGATTCGCAGTCAAGAGAGTTACGAGTTGGCCACCAGAAATTAACTTGGAATTTAGGAGGAATTTAACTTTGTAAATACCAAGTCAGCGAGTATTCACAGCAAGCGGCGAAGAGTGATCAACAACAACAAATCGTGTTGGAACTCGCAATGAAGCTAGTAGTACTGCTTGTTATTAAATTCACTCAGAGTGCCCAGCCTGAGTAAAGGGGTTTATATAATAATATTTATAAATAGTAATTCTTTATTACACATATATATATATATATATATATATATATATATATATATAAGAAGCTAAGCTTCTGAAATCATCGCAAATAACACTTATTGAAAGCGTTTGTGAATCCACAGCAGGAATCATGACTCGATTTCGGCTCCTCCGTTGCGACAGAGAGAGAGAGAGAGAAAGAGAGAAAGAGAGAGAAAGAGAGAGAGAGAGAGAGAGGGTACCGCTTACGCGGAACATTCCATTTTGCGTGGGAGTGATAACAAATATGACGTTAAATCTCCGTTACAGATAGAGATCGCCAGGAAAACGCCTACCAACGATGAATGTGAATTGGAATAGCGTAAAGAGAGATCATTCATAAATAGGCGATCCAAATAATACGCTAACACTTTTCAGATATGTTTTATGTTTCGATGTATGAAAAAAAACATCATCGTCGGAACATCAAACACCGATGATATCATTATTAGTAGTAGTAGTAGTAGTATTAGTAGTATTGCTTGTACTATTATAAATAATCGGCTTTTATGAAGATCAAAGTAATTGCGTATTTAATATAGAAGGTGTTAATGACCCGAATCTAAATATTATAGGGTGTTTTTTCTTCTTTTTAATAAAAGACAAAGGAAGTTTCACCATTGATTAATATGTGGTGGACGATGGCAAACGTTGAATGGTATTAAGTGGTTCGAACTGTCCAGTTTATAATGAATAGGAACATTGATAGAAATAGATCATATATATATATATATATATATATATATATATATATATATATATATATATATATATATATATATAGAGAGAGAGAGAGAGAGAGAGAGAGAGAGAGATAGATGGGTGAGTGAGATGGGGGAGTAAGAGGGAGAGGAAGAGGCAGAGAGATATGAGGATAAAATGCATGATATGTCATAAAAATGAAATGCCGGGAAAGACAAGATGTGTGACAAAAGACAAACGGAGAAAACAAATTTAGATACAGGAAAAAATCATTAAGATTTTACCGATTTCGTTCGGATCAACGAACGTCTTCAGAAAAAGTGAAAAGCCCTTAACTTTAATGGACGTATTTTTCGTAAATATATATTTTTTTTATTAATGTTATTAATGCTATAACCAATAACAATAATTAGATTAAAAATACATATATATATATATATATATATATATATATATATATATATATATTTAAATAAATTTTTCGTGGTACAAAATTTGATAACGGCGAGGAATACGGACGTTTGGGACATTTTTTGGAGGGTCGAATGAGATTAAACAAATATAAAAAAAACGAGAGAAAACGATTAAAAAGAAATTAATTAATGTACTGAACCGGTTTTCGTCCACACTCATCAGAGTAAAACGTGGAAGTGATTGAATACGACTAAAACCTAAAAATAATTTGTAATGAACACTAGTGACAAGTTTAGGAGAAAAAAAAAAAAAAAAAATATGGGGAGGAGAGTCATAAGTTGATCACATTAAGTCCTAAAAGCCATTCCTTTTGCTTACAAAGGGAAGGTTTGATTGACTTGATATATATGGCTTCCAGGACTTTGAGGTGGAATAGGGAATGCGATCTACTTATGACAGAAAACCAGTCACTAGTGTACGTCGACGCACATTCGGCGCTATTTATGAGATGGGCAGCAATAGCAGACCCGGATGTATTAACTAAATTATTTAAATTATTTAGTCGGCCCTGGCGTATGGCAGGGGGGATGTGTTGTTTGATTCTGGATTCAAACCTTTGCACTGTACTTCCCACGTATACGGCATCGCACCGACATTTAAATAGATAAATAATATTACTAATATGTTGGGGTGGGAGAACATCCTTTTGAATAGATTTGAGCAAAGGTCGAGCAGAAAAAACAATTCTAGGATTAGATGCCTGGTAACACCGACGCACATTATTATATATATAGTCCAATCAAACGAGAGGGACTTAATAAACAAAACGATGAGTTGCAGCGATCTCTAATTTGTTTATTTTTGTTATTTATTTCCTACAATTACATCTTACAGCAGAAGTATTCGTGGACAATCCTTATTAATATATATATATATATATATATATATATATATATATATATATATATACCATACTTCTAAAAAGGAGTTTAATAAAAACTGGCGAAGTTTAATAAAGAAAACGATGAGTTGAGCGTTGTATAATTGAATTTTTTTTGTTGTTATTTATTTCCTCCTGACGATTCCGTAAGGATGAAACGTATGTATGTTGATAATAATTTTAAATATTTATTATTGTAATAATTATTTAATAGCTCCCTTTACGGCTGAGCCCTTTAAGAGGAATGCCAATAAGCCGGCAAACTGAAGTTAAAATGTGTGTTCCGTCCACTGGATTTGTCGAACACTAGATGACGCCTTAGTATATGTTCTACTGAAAAACATAATCGACTTGTCGTTTTGGCCGCAATGACTAAGGGACTCCGATTTTAGTTTAAAAGTTATTTAGGTCTCTAGTTTGAATCGTGCTACCAGTGGAACACTTATCTCCACACTGATGAGTCCGTAAAGATAAAACATTATGTGAATAATAATTTAACAAATGCTTTTTTATAAAAATTATTTATGCATATATATATATATATATATGGGAAATTAAAAGGAAAAACCAAAAGATGTTTTTTTTATATATTCATCAACGTTTCGTCTTAATTATTAAGACTTCCTCAGGATGATAATTTTAAGACAAATGTCATGCAAGTACGTGAAAATATTGGGTTGACATGATGGGTTGATGAGAAAAGTAGTAGCCACTACTGGGTGCACTGGACCGAGGTCCGGGCTTAGTGAAGTCAGTGGCATGAAATTTTTCTTGAAATTATCATCTTGAGGAAGTCTTACAAATAAAGACGAAACGCTGATGAATACATAAAAAAACATCTTTTGGTTTTTCCTTTTTCATTTCCCATTACGTCGGATTACTCTCATCCTTCCTTTCTCACCCAATATATATAAGTAAAATTCATTTACATTCCAAATGCTAAATATTTTTTAATACTTTTCCTTAGAAAACATTTCTCAAAATAAACACATTTCAGTGCAAATTATTACGAACCGTTTCGTTTAAAGTAAACCAAACATGATTATGTCGATGTTGGATCTGTTGAACAGGTGAACAGTTCCAATATTGACATAATAATGTGGTTTTGGTTTACTTTAAGAGAAACAATTTATAATAATTTGAACTGAAATGCGTTTGTTTTGAAAAGTTTTTGTAAGAAAAAACAAAAAAAAATCTTGGCTGTTGGAATATAAATGAACCTTGCTTACTTATATATGCTCTGTTGTTACTGGTTGACATTCACCGAGCTTAAATTGGAAGAGGTTGGTAAATATAAAATATTGAAAGTATTTGTTTAGATATATATTTTTACAATAATATTTACGTAGATAGATAGTATACATTTGTATTCATACAAACATAATTGGTTACATATGTGCATACATGTTTCAGTTGTCCTCTGCAATAGAGTCAGCATCTTCAGACCGGAATAGAAATAGAAAATCAAGAGTCAATTGTATAAATAAGAAAAATGATACTAAATACAGCTCTACTTGTTATTGAGCACTTTTTATAAGCACTGAAGTTTCAATGGATTAACATCTATAAAAACAAATATAATACATGCACTATATATATATATATAGATAAATAGATGGAGAGAGAATACAGGGAAAGCGTGAGAGAGAGAGGGGGGGGGAGAGGGAGAAAGGAGGGTAAGACATAAACATGCGAGAGATCGATAGATATATATGAAAAGCCTAATATAGTTAGGTATCTATTTACCTCCGTTTGTATTCCCGGGAAACGCTTGGCGGGGCTTGTAGTATATACACAAGGAAAGAGGGTGATACATAGAGAAATATCTATCATATATATATATGATAGATATTTCTCTCCCTCTCTCTCTATTTCTCTCGCTCACTCTCAATCTCTCTCTCTATATATATTTCTCTCTCCTTCTCTCTCTATTTATCTCTTTATATTTATATTTCTCTCTCTTTCTATCCCTCTCTCTCTCTCTCTATATATATTTCTCTTTATATAAATATATCTATCTATCTATCTCTCTCTCTCTCTATTTATCTCTTTATATTTATATTTCTCTCTCTCTCTATCCCTCTCTCTATATATATATATTTCTCTTTATATAAATATATCTATCTATCTATCTCTCTCTCTCTATATATATATATATCTCTTTATATAAATATATCTATCTATCTATCTCTCTCTCTCTCTATATATATATATATGTATATTTCTCTTTATATAAATATATCTATCTCTCTCTCTCTATACATATATATATATATTTCTCTTTATATAAATATATCTATCTATCTCTCTCTCTCTATATATATATATTTCTCTTTATATAAATATATCTATCTATCTCTCTCTCTCTATATATATATATATATCTCTTTATATAAATATATCTATCTATCTATCTCTATATATATATATATCTATCTTTATATAAATATATCTATCTTTATATAAATATATCTATCTATCTATCTATCTCTCTCTCTATATATATATATATCTTTATATAAATATATCTATCTATCTATCTATCTCTCTCTCTCTCTATATATATATATCTTTATATAAATATATCTATCTATCTATCTATCTCTCTCTATATATATATATATCTTTATATAAATATATCTATCTATCTCTCTCTCTCTCTCTCTCTATATATATATATATCTTTATATAAATATATCTATCTATCTCTCTCTCTCTCTCTCTATATATATATATATATATATTTCTCTTTATATAAATATATCTCTCTATCTATCTCTCTCTCTCTATATATATATATATATATATATATATTTCTCTTTATATAAATATATCTCTCTATCTATCTCTCTCTCTCTCTATATATATATATATATATATATATATCTTTATATAAACATATCTATCTATCCATCTATCTCTATACATTTCTCCCTCTCTCTCTCTATATATATATATATTTCTCTTTATATAAATATATCTATCTATCTCTATACATCTCTCTCTCTCTCTCTCTATATATATATATATATTTCTCTTTATATAAATATATCTATCTATCTATCTCTATACATCTCTCTCTCTCTCTCTATATATATATATATATATATAGAGAGAGAGAGAGGGGGAGAGAGAGAAATATATAGAGAGAGGTAAATAGAGAGAGAGAGACGGAGAGTGAGAGATAAATAGAGAGAGATAAATAGAGAGACAGAGAGAGAGGGTGTAGTTA
Organism: Sepiola atlantica; assembly: GCA_963556195.1. Taxonomy (NCBI): domain Eukaryota; kingdom Metazoa; phylum Mollusca; class Cephalopoda; order Sepiida; family Sepiolidae; genus Sepiola; species Sepiola atlantica. The sequence continues at coordinate 16,382,319 of OY744534.1, forward strand.
GAGATGGCTCGATAAAAAATAAATACAGTTAGAAGGTTGAATCGAATAATGAATATCTCTATGCAGCCTCCCCCATCCCAACGCGCCATCCTCATCCGCTTCTTTTTTTTTATGGAAGTCTACCTGTGCGCCTTTCAAGCCTTTCAATTCGTACCACACTTAATTCTTCGTTGATTTATTACTTGTTGTCCTCAATTGGATTTTGCCAGTAAAAAACGCGGATTCTTTTCTTCTTTTCATTTCAGTCCGGCTGATTGCGAGTAACAAAAAAGAAACAGAAATAAAAGCCGTTCTTTTTCAGCCAAGTAGCTCTTATGGATGTCCCTAACTGGCTCTCATCTTTTATGCCATTTAATCGCCGCTTTCAATACCAATTGAAGCCGCCTCTTTAAACAGGTTTACATTAGGAAGGTATAATTTGTTATTATTGTTATCGGCCTCCGTACTTAATTGCGGGCGATTGTTTGTAAAAGAACCAAATAATACGTAATATTTTTTGTTTTTTTTTCTTTTGTTTTTTTTTCTCCTTTTTTTCTTGGAAAAAAAAAAGATTAACTCTTCTGGCAGAGACTCAGAACTCGCCGGGCACTTAGTGGGTACCATGCTCATTAAAACTAATAAACTAGACATACGCCCACACATCTCGAATGTTGGCCCCGTTCTTTCCCTGCGTCGGTCAATCTGTCACGCCTAGGCTTAAAATGATATTGTTCCTATTTACATGCCTCTCCACGAGGGCAGCGTTAGACACATTGTCGATTTTCAATGTGGGAGAAATTAAGCTCCCTCAAAAGGGGCACTCTAGATTAGAAATTTTTTTTTAATTGCCTCAGTCTAGAAGGATTTCTCTTTCAATGAACCGTGGGCAGAAAAGATAAAGTGTAGCATCAGAACAGATACCACACTTTGATCTTAGATTTGTTATTGCATATTTATGCGTACCTTTGTCGTCGGTCGGTCCACTCCTGTTCTCGTGCAGCACGCATCCTCTGAGGTAGGAAAGTTTCTAGGAATTATCACATTCACAAGCGGTCCCCAGGGTCATGTGAATCCCGTCTAAGCGCGATAATTTTAACGGCATTAATTTTGCAGATATCTTTTTTAATGGAAATCGCTCCAGACAAGGCACGAAGCCACTTGATATAAGGAGCTAACAGGAACGAAAGATGATTATCACAAAGACAGGAGATGCCTATTGACCTTAGTCTTGAAAAGACCAAGATTATAGGTAGGAGGAAAACAGTCAGCAGGAAGAGAGTTCCACAAGCCTGTAGTTCTTGGAAAGAAGCTACTGGAATAGGAAGTTGTATTACAATGAGGTATCAAAACTGCGAATTAATGGAGACAACTAGACTAACGAGTCAAACGAGCTGGAACAAAGGAAGCAGGGAATAGATCAGGGAATTCTGAAGAACACATGTCATAATAGTATTAATAGAAAAGACGGTACTGTTTTAGATATTGACCCTAATTTCCGTGACTGCCCGGCAGCAGCAAGCCGACAGCTAACGGAAGCGTCCGAGACCTGCCGAAATCGAAAACGAGGCTGGCGTCAGACGATATTGATTTGAAGGAGAGACGCTTGGCACTTGTTGACAATGAATTTTGAAGTGTTGTGTAGTTCAATTGCCTCTCCGGAGCAGTGCATTAACTTTTGCCAGCAGAAAGCTCTGCTGGCAAAAGATATGCGATGTGTGCGATGTTGAGGCGGCGGCCGACTTTGCCGGCTAGTACCGCGAAAGACAGTTACTGAAAAATATGCCTGGAGATGCCCCACCCAGGAATGCCGGGCTTGGATTTCATTGCGATCGGGGACGTTTTTTTCGCGGTCGAAACTCGCCATATCAACAATTTTAAAAATGATCTACCTGTGGTCCTCCTCTTCTGCCTGTATTTCGCTAAGCCCCCCCCCCCATCCAAAAACGAAAAACAAGCCCTTACCCCTCCAGCTAAAATAATGGAAAAAACAAAAAACAATGCGTAATTGCAAAAAAAAAAAAAAAAAATGGTTTACAAAAATTATTATTTTCGCGTTCTACAGTTTATAAAAACAGTTTATTTCAGTTACAAAAAAAATTGTTTTAAAATGTTAGCGTTTATAAAAAAAATTCTTACATAAAATGGTTAAATATTAATTAAAAAAAAGTTTATTCATTTCAGCTATGGGTTTGTTCATTTATTTCATTTTTTGTATAAAAATATATGCATTTCTTTTTCTTTACGTATAGTCATCGTCTTACATTGTTGTCGTCTGCCGACTCGGCAGGTCTCGGACGCTTCCGTTAGCTGTCGGGTCGCTGCTGCCGGACAGTCAGGGAAATTAGGGTCAATATCTAAAACAGTACCGAAAAGACTGATGAAGTTGCGTGTGGCAGAGCCAATCACTCCACTCGTCTCTACAGCGATCGGTTGAAATACAAATCTGCCGAAGATCGGCATATTTTAACCGCTTGCGGCTCCATGCTGATACTGCTGCATGCCCAGAGTTTGTTGCCGATTCTATCACTGACGAGGGCGAACAATAAGTTATTATACACAAGCAAAACTACAGACGCAAGAACAAAATTGAAAATATTGTGCGATTTCTTTTGTTTTTTTGCTTTTTTTCTTCTGCTTTTGTTGATTTCAACTATATATTATTGATAGCACTTTGATTTACAAAAAAACAAAAAAAAAAACACAAACGTTTTTCTCCAAACTGTTTATTTCAATATGTGGAGATTGTGCAGTATAGTTAACACGAAAAAAAAAAGGGGATGAGAAAACAAACAGAAAACGAATAACCGTTACCAAACGCAAGGAAATGTACTCTTACGTCTACTTATCTATATAATCTTCACGTGTGTTTATTATTGTTAGATTTATTATCTAAGCATTTATTGTTGCCGCTTTTACTTACAGAGCCGATCACTCCACTCGTCTCCACAGCGATCGGTTGAAATACAAATTTGTCGAGAAGATCGGCATATTTTGACCGCTACATGTCCAGGGTTTGTTGCCGATTCTCATCAATTCGCTTTGTCTTCTTTTTTTATATCGATAGACAGTCATAGGGTGAGTTTTGTTTCTTGAATTTTTGTAGATAAAGATTGATAATTAGTATAATTTGGATCATTCGGACTACTGTTCTCACCTTAAGTGTTATTATCACAACGTTTCGGTCGCTGTAACCTTCAGCCTTCTTCAGGTGTATCTTTTCGAACTCGGGAATATTTCTGCCAGAACTCGGAAATCTGGACGATATTTCGTGGCGCAGTAAAATTCAGTTCTAAGTGATAGTTATCTGTAGGTTGAAAGTTGAAGGTTCAATCCTCGGTGTGGGCGATACAAAGAATTGCGAATTACTTCAGACTTCTACCCAGTCATAGCTGACTGAACGAGAGCATGCTACACCCGTGGATTAAATAAAGGGTTCCGTTCGAAATTCCGTGGAGATTCCCGAGTTCGACAGAAATATTCACCTGAAGAAGGCCGAAGGGTAGAGCCGCCGAAATGTTGTGAGAATAACACTCAAGATGACAACAGTAGTCTGAATAATTCAAATTATGCAAAAGGTGAGTTTTGTCTTCTTTTTCTTATCGATTAGTTTTGTCTTCTTTTTCTTATCGATTAGTTTTGTCTTCTTTTTCTTATCGATTAGTTTTGCCTCAATGATTTCAAGTGAATAAGATTGAATTGCGAAACGATAGCGAGCGGGCGATGTCTGCCATTTAATGATTATCACGATGACGGTGATAGTGTACTATCATTCGATAAGGACGTATCAGCAGCTGATGATCATCCGAGCATCTCACGGATAAATGTTATTTCTATCCCCGGGACCGAACGCAAACTATTTGATATCTGATGATCGTAAGAAACGAATTCCCCGGCTTAAAACGACATTAGATCAGATTAGTGAATCAATTATATTATTTTGTTCTCTGTTCAAAGTAAAATCGATAAATCGATAATGGTAACATCAAAGAAACTTTATATTTTAAATACACACATCAGAGTTCAATAACACTTTTAGGAAGACGGCTTTCTTAAAAAAATTGATTCATGAAACTGGAAGGCGTACAAAGAAGGGTGACAAAACTAATAAGTAAAGTAAAGGAGTGCAGTTACAGGGGGAGATTGGACAAATTGGGATTGACTACTTTGCTGGAGAGAAGAATGAAAGGTGATATGATTGAGACTTTCAAGATAATTAATGCCATTTCTAACTATGGTCGATATTTTTTTTAGTATTTCTCCTACATCTGGAAGGTTATTGTCAAGGCAGTTTTCAAAAACTAGATCTGTTAATCAGTTAAGTTTTTTTGCTCACAGAGTAATATGTTTTTGGAATAAGTTGCCAGATTGGATTAAGAACAGCAATAGCGTGGATCAGTTTAAGATGAGGTTGGTTGAATTCAGAGGAAGTGTGAGGAAGGAGAAATTGAGGGGGCACTGTTGGGAGTTATCAAATGAAATATTTAACAGAATTTGATCTGGATATCGATACTCTACTACTAATTTTTTTTAACAGTTGAATTGAGAAGATAGTTAAAGGGGAGATTCCCAAGGAGGCATAACAAACAAACAAACAAATAAATAAATAAATAAATGACTAATGGATTCAATATGCACAATTCAAGGGGTTGCTTTCTCCTTCAGAAGTGATTAGTTGATTTCCAGTCGCCTGAGGACCGCCTACAGGAGAATGCCGACGGGTACGTTATCAGTTATTTTTTGCAGCCAGACAGATGGCCCCAAGGGGGAGTTTGTTTTACCCTCGTAAAAAATAATGTGTAAATATAAACAATAAAAATGTATGTAAATCACCAGTCGCCTGAGGACCCCCTACCGAAGAATGTACTTAAATCTGCTGTAGCCGTAAAAAATGTATCAATGACAGTTCAAAATAATTTATTATCGCAGAGAGATTTACTAGACTTTAATAAATTGATGTCCCTTATATGAAATAGATTTTTTTAAGACTGGAAATCGCTCCAGACAAGACATGAAGACACTTGATGTAAGGAGTTTAAAAAATACTACTTCAAGGTAAAAAACTAGATAACGATAAGTGGTTTATGGATAGATTTCGACCCAGAAAACAGCAATTCTTCCCCCTTTGTCAGAAACATCGCTGATGAAATGTGAGGACTAAAGGACAAAATAAGTGAAGCGAGTTATGAGGTTGCCGAATGTAAACCCAAGGTTAGTCATTTTCTACTCTCTTAAATGTTTGCACTATTCAATTGTTGGGTGATTGGTTGTTGGTATTTACGCCATCTCAACCGTTTACATACTGTGTGTTTACGGCATAATCACGTTGACACAAAATGTAACGAAATACATGACAAGCCAAACAATTAGTATCTTATTATTTTTAATGATTTACTGCTCGCTTTTAGCTGGTATTTGGAATCCACGTGGTTAATCTTGTCTTCTGCTAAATTGAGCGACTGTAAAAAAATCCTCAATCACATTTCGGTGCTTCTACAAAATTTGAACCGAATCTAACCGACTTTTGCCGAACTAAACCTAACACTTAGGTTAGGTTTAGGGTTAGGTCATGGTAAGAGTTTAAAAAAAAACAACAGTTCCTTTGAAATCTTGTAGAAATACCCACACATCTGATGCACCGGTATTCCTTGAGTTCAGTGGCAAAGAAACGTCCCAGATGACAGGAAACACTGCCGGGATAAGCAGAGAAGGCCATCTCCAGGGGTTAGGCACAAGGCCAGTTTTATCTTACCCCCACAAGTAAGATGTGACCCAAGGTCGGGTCGGGAAAGTGGGGTTTGAAAAACCAGCGCTCGAAAAAGTGAGCACTCTAACGATTAAAAATTGCCTGGCCAGCCCCGTCGGCATTCCCCGATAGGGGCGCCTTAGGCAGTAAGCAATAAACTTACTCCTTCCCAAAGAGGGGAGGCAAAGCCTGGGAGGATGCACCTCCTAGAACTGCACAGGACAATCCCTCAGACCGGCGCAATCAAGCCCCGAAGGACAAGATGGTACCAGTCTACAGCGTGTAGTATCCATCGGAACAGCTACTACACTTTGATCTTACTGTCTTAAGAGTATCAATGCAAGTGATGCAGTAGTCCGCGACGAAACTCGAACCCGGCACGCAGAACACACAGTTTGCGATTGTAATGACTACACTATGCTACTTTACTGTTTTAGATATAAGTATTTTTTACCGTTTTTTCTACTGCATCAAACTACGACATTGCATCGGTTTATAGTGGGGAGTTCAGCTCCCCCCAAGGAGGCAATCTGGATGGTTATAGAAATAGTCTGGATCGGACCTGTCAGGATTCCCCGGGCGACCGGTAATACTCTTCCCTATTCTGAAGGCAGAGGTAATGCCTGGGAGGATGGACCCCGGAGAATGTAGAGAACTATACTCCAATCTGATATCATGCCGAAGGCTAGTAACCCAAGCGTGCATAAAACCCTGCGATCAATGAACCCACAGCCACGTTAAAAGTTAATCGTTTGTAATGTAATTTCTTTGATCGGACGTTGGTTGTTTGAGCATAAAGTGTTGAACATCAATTGTTTTATAATATTTATTATATATAAAAAATATTATATACAAAATCTGACACAGGACTGAAATGGGTGTGCGGGGGAAAGGTTGGTCGATTCTGACTTTTAACTAACTTAGCTAGTCGCATTCACTGACCACTCGATTCACAAAAACATGACAGTTATACCAAACATTTCGCTCTTCATTCAGCTAGAACGAAAATCAGAAAATGCACACCCTACTTAAAAAAAAAAAACATTTATAAAAAAATATCCACAATAAAATGTGTGAGGTGGGGTAACCAAACATTTAGACAGAGAAAAACGAGCGAAATGAATATTTACAATGATCACGAACCCAGAATTAGTATAAAACCGCCACCCCTCACATTTTTTTCAGAATTTTATTTCGATGAAAATTGTCTTATCGACACACGAAAAACAACAATAGGCGTCGAGATGGTCGCTTAACTTTGCTAAACTTATGATATTACGTGTGGTTTTATGGGGGGGGGGTTCTTCTTTAGAGAGCTTCTCGGACTAAAGGTTAGTAGTAGGGTAAATAATTATTATATATAGCAAACGCATTAGAATTAAATTCTCTACTCGACTCATATACTTGATAAGGTAAGTAATTATTTTAAACTATCATGAACTTAATCGAAGAAAAACAATCATACTAGTCGACATTTTGGTTTTATGTGGCAGAAAAACAGGTTTACCAGTCGAAAAACTTGATGCAGGCCCCAACGCTTTAATAAATCTTGGCTCTTCGCATCTTATTATTCATGCATTCAAGAGTAAAAACACTCGAAGTGTTTATGGGATTTAAATTTCGTAAGACGTCCTATCGATTTTATTGCGGAACCAGTGTTTATAACATGTATTCCTTCGTTGAATTACCTTTCCAAAATATGTTCTTATGTTCTTACAATTAAATTGGAAACCAAAATCGTCCGCTGGATGCTCGGAATTACACTGCTCGATCACGTCTGAAACGAGGTTACCCGAAGGCGCTACGGAATTACACCGATTGAGGGCAAGATGTGGTAATGGCGGCTCAGATCGTTTTGACATGTGCTGAGGGCCAACGACAACACCGTTGCAAAGCTTGCTTTTGCATTAGATATCGCCGGAAAGCGACCGAGAAGTAGAAACTTGTCATAAACCTTCCTCGTATGTAATCTCATGTTGTTGATTCCATTAATCATTTGTAATCCTCTCATAATGTTCTTCATCATTCAACTGACAATGCATCTATATCGTTAACTCTTATCCTCGAGTGGCTTTTGGCTTTGATATGTTGTGATATGTTATAAAGCATATCACTTGAAACATTGATTCACAAGCGGATAGTGATGCTGTTGCAATGTTCTTAATATAAACGGATTTTAAAAATTTCTGCACAAAGATCTCTGTAAAATCGGCCTTCACTCTGGACCATGCCCGTGATCGTGCCGAGTGAAGATAAAAATCTATCATTGCTGATCCCGAGATTAAGTCTTAAAGTCCAATGCTAACAAATACTTGTTGAACTGTCCTCTGAAGTAATCAAATCCTGCCCATTCCATTCATCGTTTTAAATACGCTCATAATACTGTTCATCATCCAACTGACACTTTCCTTAACATTCATCCTCGAGTAGCTTTTGGTCTTGGTAAGTGATGAATCCATATATATATATATATGTGTGTGTGTGTGTGTGTGTGTGTGTGTGTGTGTGTGTGTGTGTGTGTGTGTGTGTGTGTGTAATGATAATAGATCAAGCAAGGTAAACATCCACAGGACAGGAATCCAAAGAATTTCAATCGGGCTTATAAAAAGTGCGCAATATCAAATAGAGCTTTTATATATGGTTATTTTTTTTAATTATTTATACAGACATGTACAAAATCTGCGACACTGGCATATCGATGTTATCGATTGACAGCTGTTGGAAACTGAGATTTCATCAGGCAGAGTTAAAATCCGATCTTAACGTTAGATCATATTTGGAAAAAAATTAAATGGGGAGAAAAGAAAAGAAATTTAATATTGATATTTGGAAAGTCACGTGGTTAGAATTGAGAAATATCAAAATCATAATATAATATACAGTAAAAAATATAAAATAATATATATATATACACTTAATCTATTTTATGTAATTGTGCATGTATAAAATTAATAAATAAAAATATATATATATATATATATATATATATATATATATATTAACGAGAAATACGTCCTATAAATTTAAGGGCGACTAATAATGCAATCGTCTGTATTAATCTGCATCACTTAGGAAGTAAACAAGTAAATTAGAAGCATAGCAAAGAAACAATTGCATGAAATACATTAAATATTTAGGTGATAAAAACCGTAAATATTTCCGGGCAAGGCGTAATAGTCCGACTTTAGACATCAACATCAAATGTTTGATCCTTGTCTATGTTAGCCATGCTGGTGACGGCTGTTAGCCGGAAACACGTGTCCATGAATTACTTCATGTACGAATAATATATATATATATATATATATATATATATATATATTAATAAGTGTATATATAATATACCACTTTACTTTAATGCTTTTGCATTAGAAGTCGCCGGGAAGCGACCAAGAAAAAGACCAAAGATCTTTGTAAAATCTGTAAAATCGGCCTTCACTCGAATCATTCCTGTGATCGTGTCAAGTGTGGAGACAAAAATTTATCATTGCGAACTCTGGTGTAGCTCGGGATTAACGAAGAAGCAGAAGAAGAAGAAGAAGAAGAAGAAGAAGAGAAATAAAAGAAGAAGAAGAAGAAGAAGAAAAAGAAAAAGAAAAAAGAAAAAGAAAAAGAAAAAAGAAAAAGAAGAAAAAGAAGAAAAACAAAAACAAAAACAAAAAAGAAGAAAAAGAAAAAGAAAAAGAAGAAAAATGAAAAAGAAAAAAGAAGAAGAAGAAGAAAAAAGAAGAAGAAGAAAAAAGAAGAAGAAGAAAAAGAAGAAGAAGAAGAAGAAAAAGGAGAAATTAATTAAAAGAAAAGCAAACAACGGGGGGAGGGTGCAATGCGCGAAACATAGATGAAAGTAAGAATACTCCCGGGCAACGCTGGGTAGATACAGAAATGAAGGTAAAAAAATGTGAGCAACTGCCTACCTGCTGTAGGCATCGACGATCATCGTCTTCAAAATCCTTCTATCAGCAGATTTATTTTCTGTTTAATGGCAATTCATGATTATCTTTGTGAATTACTCGCAGTTTTATCCAATTGCCTTCCGGGAGAATGGTTAACCGATGCTCGAGTAGATGTTGTTATTTCGGCGTTTTCCTTTAAATTGACGAATCTTATTTTAAATGCACCCTCAGCTTTGTGTCACACACGCCGCAGCCAAATTGCCGTAATCATTAAAGTTTACTATGGTTATTCCTACATCGGTTGCCAGTCGTTCTTCTTTTACACGTGATCCTCATAGACTAAGGGAGGGTCTGTCTTGTAATTAAAGCTCCTTATTCACACCTTCAAAAAGACTAACTTGACACAAAACCGATGGAAGAGGGCCAGGCATTTATTCAACGTGATCTTCGTTCCAAATCATTGACACGTGGGGAACACATAGAGAGAGAGAGAGAGAGAGGTGAAGAGAGAGAGAGATCAAAACTACTGATTAGTCATATCTTGTCAGCCCATGTCATTACACGTCTTACGCTTCGTTCTTCTTAAACGAACTCATCTGTTATCACTCCCTTCTTTTACCCATTTGACGTCATATCCGTTTTAAATTAACTCTAGACAAAATAGACGGAGGACAGCGGATCATTTATTCAACGTGATCTTCGTAGGGGAGAGAGATCGAAATCACTAATTAGTTATACCTTGTCAGCCCATGTCATTACACGTCTTTCGCTTCGTTCTTTTTATACCGAACCCTCTGTTATAACTCCCTTTCTTTTACACATATGACGTCATATTCGTTTTAAATTAACTCTAGACAAAATAGACGGAGAACAGCGGATCATTTATTTAACGTGATCTTCGCGAGAGAGAGAGAAAGAGAGAGAGATAGATAGATCGAAATCACCAATTAGTTATATCTTGTAAGCCCATGTCATTACACGGCTTACGCGTCGTTCTTCTACACGGACTCCTTTGTTATCACACTCGGTTTTACTGATTTGACGTCATATCTGTTTTTGATACATTCCCATAGCCTAAGTAATTTCCAACCAGAGTTCAGTTAATTGACTTCTGGGTTCTTTCATTTCTTGTTATTTTAAACTAACTAAACCATATATTAGATGATCTACCCGTGCAATATTCAACACGGGTATCTATATTAAAGTCTCTGTCGGTCTTCACGTTTAAGTTCGAAAGAAATATTGTCTCCAATCTGTCACACTTTAGTTTTAAATAGTATATCGAGTATATCTTTTGTCTATGATCATAGTGTAGTATCTGTGCTGCTTTAGGTGTTCATACCAACAGCGGTTCACCTTGTTGGTATCATTCTGGTATTCAGACTTTTTGCCTGCGTGGTCCCAGTCTCCTTGCTTGCCGGGATGAGGTATCGTTTGGCTCGGTGCTAGAATGTGCACCATCCCAGGCAAGGCCCAATCCTTCGGGAAAGGAGTTGGTTGATTGTCAGTCGCCTGAGTAAGCTTACCAGTCAATGCAAACAGGTCCGCTCTCGGCTATTTTTTCACCCAGCCTAAGTTTCTCCTGTGGGTGGAGCTGGTTTTAGTCTCGTTAAAGTCTAACTGTAAAAAATACAGTCACAATTATGGTCCGAACTGTGGAGGGAGAGAGATGTTTTACGTGTCGGGCGGCCACTTTCAAGAGAGAAAAAACTAATTATTGTTATGATGGGATGGTGATCTACCCTATTTCGTGACTATATGGACTCTTCTAGACATTAGATATAGAGGGACATATGACGAAGGACGAGCCGTCTTTTTTGCGCAGTTTTACTGTGAAAATCAACGACGCAATTCTTACCATGTTGAGGCGGAGGTGGCCAATTATGACTGACTGTGACTTTTCTTCTGTCGGGCTGAGGTACCGTTCTGGGTTATCCTAAGAGGTTCACTCTCCCATGCCTTGCCTTCCCTCTTTGGGGAGGAGTTGGTTTATTACTAACTGCCTGAGGCGCTTAGAGCGAACAATGCCGACGGGGCTAACCAGGTATGTTTTGCGGAGTCAGAGTACGTAGTTCTAGTGCGCTGGTCCGCTAAATTCCACTTTCCGACATTCTGTCCCATTTTCCTGCGGTGGGAAGGAGCGAGGTAAATATCAGTCTTTCTATAACATTCGAATTTTTCTTCTGTAAATACAGACTCTTGTAAATATACCACCTTCTTGTCTTATTTAGTATCAGACCTTGAAGTCCACAACAATTATGAAACTAAGTCCAGATTTGAAAAAAAGTAAAACCTCTGAACTCACGAAACGATGCTGTAACAACTGAGACCTACAATAATCAACCCGCGCGCTTTATTAACCCGAACCCCCCCCCCCAAAACGCCGCTGTGTTCGTAACAGAATGGGTTTCTGTAAACTTAACGGACACAAGAAGGAATCACTATGCTGTATACACATTTTATGTTTATCATGAGTATTTCATAAATTTCCAGTCGAGTGGCATTCCGTGGCAATATCGTCCCCATAAATTTATTGAATCACGAATTCAATATAAAAATTGATTGGCGTCGAGAATTAAACCGGAATTTTATGACGCCTGATGCGATTTGGTTTTGAAGCCCGCCACAGCGTTCGTAAATTGCATATTTGATACGGTTTCATTATCAAGGATGTTTCTTTTCTAGTAAAGCGGAATGAAATATACAAAATATATCAGTTAAGATTGCCCTAAAGGCCTAATTAATGCCATAAACTAAACTGGTTTGTACATATATAGACATAGACACACAGAGCCCATATATATATATATATATATATATATATATATATATATATATATATATATATATATATAACTTCTTTGTAATATAGCAAGAAAAATCCCAGCAGAGTTCTCGATTAATTATTGATAATTAAAGTTAAAAATTAAAAATTAAGAGCGTAATATTTATTTATTTAGGTACAGAACGATGCCAACAGAATGCTAAAGAGAGCCGGATTGCTAAGTCCTTCTGTGCTTGAAACCGACAGTACGAATGTTGTACTACTTTTTCTTTATCAAAATATATATATATATATATATATATATATATATATATATATATATAGAGAGAGAGAGAGAGAGAGAGAGAGAGAGAGAGCAATCTAACAAAAGATATAAGCGTCAACTAATATCTTATAATTAGTGAAACATCCGGATAAAAACTGAAGCTCAATATACTGGATAGAGCATTAATATTATAATATAAAATGAAGTAATAAAATAAGGTGTCAATCAAATTTTATTAGAATTACAAGGTTCAAGCAAAGCATCCTTAAGTCCTTAGCTCATGAGTTTTCAAAGATAATTCTTCTCTTCAGCCGACCATTACCGCAGTTATACTACTACAGGTAATAAAATTACGCTTTGAAAATATATAAAATTATATACACAAATACATAAAAATACATAACATCAAACATATCAACCCAAAAACATACTTTTTGGTGAATACATACAGTCCATCCAGGTCATACAAATTGAGAAGCATAATCAGGAAAGACATTACTCCAAGTTATAAACAGCAGTCCATATCGTCATTCATTCTGTGTAACTCAGTGGCCATGAGTATATTTTTATACTGCTACACGTATAGAAGGACAATAAGATTATATATATATATATATATATATATATATATGATTATTTTTATTTACACAGACATGTACAAAATCTGCGACACTGGCATGTCGATGTTATCGATCAACAGCTTTTATAAACTGATATCTCATCAGGGAGAGTAAAAATCCGATCTTAACTTTAGATTATATTTGGAAAATATATATATATATATACATGTAAAGGAGTAAGGCTAAAATGATAAAACAACAAAATAATAAATAAATGTTGAAAAAAAACATTTTACAAATGTTGGTAGCCTTACTCCTTTACATATATATTTTTCTCTCGTTGGAACTGTACTAATACTGCACTACGCTCTTTTCTCTCTCTCTCTCTCTCTCTCTATATATATATATATATATATATATATATATATATTTCGCATCTACAGCCATGCCCAGGTCTGGACAATTTCTGACAAACTAAAATTGATATTCGGTATGATTTTTCTACATTGTTTTCTTCATCTTGAGGAAGTCTTTCAATAAAGACGAAACGATGATGAATACATAAATAACAAGTTTTGAGCTTACATCTTTCATTATATATATATATATATATATATATATATATATATATATATATATATATATATTACATCATTTTTTTATATTTTTACCTCTCTTTCTATCTCCCTTTTTTCTTTTCCTTTTCCGCCCTCTTTTCCCTAAAAAAATATTTTCATCAATAACTTAACAAATAATTATGTGCACTCATTGCCACATGACAATCAAAACAAAACATTTGTCTCCCAGAAATATTTCAATTGGTTTTAAAACAAACCACGCTTAAAACCCCCTTTCATTTTGGAGTGCACTTAATTTTTTGGTTTTTATAAGAAAGAAATGTTTTCAGTTTTATATTTCTTACAGTATCCGAAAATTTCCAACTGCAGGCTCATTGAAGATGTATTACAAAATTCTAAGTGTATATCTATATCAATTTAATACTAAATGATAATTCTCCACTGAAGTGCGGAAATAAAGAATTGAAGGAACTTATGTGAATTATGTCTTTGGTTGCTTTTTACGTGGACTTTGGAATTAAATTAATAATCTGACTTATAGATTGTTTTTAAGAAGAAAAAGAAAAGTAAGAAACTATAAGACAGTCTCGCCTGACGAAGTTCTTTTACAACGAAAGCCTGCAAAAAAAAACTTTTTTTCATTTAAATTTCAAAATGTGTTGATTTTCAAAAATATTTCACTTAAATACATATTGATGCGTGCTTCGAAGATGTTGTCAATGTTGTGTGCGTGCGTGTGTGTACAACGATCATTCGATATTATAACCACACCAAACATTTTGTCCATCTAACTGCTATGGTTCGTTCGAAAAAATAATGAAAACATTATTTTCACATTATAATCACACCAGATTTTTAAAAATTCTAACAACTATGTTTCGTTTCAAAAGGAAATTTTGATTTTCATATAAAAAACGCACAACATTTTTGAAAATATTGTATTTCTATGCTATTTCTTCAAATTAGTCATCTCGTGAAAGTCTTAAAATAAAGACAAAACTTTGATAAATATATAACTATTTTTGGTTTTATCGTTTCATTTTCAATATACAGGGTGTCTCAAAAAAATGTACTCACTCGTAGAATGACGAGAAAACTTTTATTTTATTATTAAATTTATTTTATTTAGTACATAGAGTGAAATGAAATAGCATCGAATACATGAGACAGATGTAATTGAAGAATCATGTTCGCAAATGTTCAAACTGATGACCATTATTGTTCAAACAAAGCTGATAACGCGCACCAAGGGATTCGCAAACGTCGTGAAACATTAAGAGTGACTACATTTTTTTGAGACACCCTGTATATATGTGTGTGTGTGTGTGTGTGTGTGTGTGTGTGTGTGTGTGTGTGTGTGTGTAGGATTTGGTGTATTCGGACTACTGTTCTCATCTTGGGTGTTTTTATCACAACGTTTGGCCGATGTAACCTCCGACCTTCTGCAGGTGTACTTTGTCGAACTTGGGAATCTTTCTGTCGAACTCGGGAATCTGGATGGAATTTCGAACGACACCCTTTATTAAATCCACGGGGGTAGCATGCTCTCGTTCCATCTGCCATGACTGCAAGGCCCGGTGGCGCAGTGGATACAGTACTGAGTACAATTCAGTTCTAAGTGACAGTCATCTGAAGGTTGAAGGTTCAATCCTCAGTGCGGGCGATACGAAGAATTGCAAATTACTGAAGACTTCTTCCCAGTAACTCGGTGTTATTGCACACTGGATATATTTGTAAGGCTGACTGTGGTTTGGTTCCATGTATGGCTCGGTTATTTTCGCGTTCTGGACCGCGTAATTAGGGCATCACCAGTTATCTAAACTTTGATTTCTTTTAATGGAAATCGCCCCAGACAAAGAATGAAGCGACTTGATGTAAGCAGTAAAAAAAGAATTACCACTTCAAGGTTAAAAAACTAGCTAACGGTAAGTGTTCGAAGGATATATTCTGACCCAGAAAACAGCAATTTTTTCCCCTTTGTCAAAAACATCGCTCATGAAATGTGAGGAAGCGATAGTTACGTTCGGTCGGCCGAAACGACTTGGTTGAACTGTAGCATTGCTAGAATTCTATTGAGTGCCTCCATAGTTACCAGACCCGAGATGGAGTTGGGGGTCGCGAAAATGAGACAGTTTTCGCAATTCATCAACCTGACCGAACCGACTCAGATCTCACAAACCTTATAGTTTGGGGGGGGGGGGGGCGATATGTTCAGCAATACAATTGTATCAGCTTCCATTAGTTGTGTCTTGGTTGCAACTTCACATCTTGAGAAGCATTTATTTATTTAGTACGTTCATTCGTTACTAGCTGTGGTACCCTAACCCATTAAACACGTGTCACTTACATATAACAATTTACAGCCGAGAAAATGATCAGCTCTGACAAATGGCTGAAAATGTCTTGTACTGATAGCACTGAAACGTGAAGTACGAGAGAAAAGCTGGGACCAGATTTCAATTCAGAAGCTGAAAATCAGTGCAAATCAGTTCAAAGTCTTCATGCCAGAACTAATTTCGGAGGTTGCTGACCAGTGTAATAGATAGAATAAACAGCGAATCAAGTGATGCGTGAATTTAATGCATTGCTGAACAAAAGCACTTGTTCTTGAGTTCGCTTTTCAAAGGTTTTCAATTTCAGACTACGCCGAACAGTTGATAAGTTTGCGCCTTGGGACTCTTTTTGCGTCGCTCTGAAATCATAAGCAAACAATAGGCATCCCCTGTGCTCCGTTTACCAAAAAGAAACAAACAAAAAAACAGATCTCATCTTCGATAGCGAATCACCGAATTAAGGAGGTATCTGTGGTAAGTTCTCGCTCTTTTTCTCTCTCGTACTCAGCCATCCTTCTATCTTCTCTTCTCTCTCAAACTCGTTGAGGAAGAGCGACGATGAACGATTAAAAACTCTGATTGTTACGAAATAAAGAACCTAGTTAAATATAATAAGTCGTAAAGTCAAAATATGGTTTATAGACGTACAGTCAGAAGGAAAAACATGCGCTTCTCACTCACACATATACACATGTAAATATACATATATACACATATTTTGTATAATTAGGCAACAATCCTTCTTTTATACATATCTGGTTGAACAGGAGTGCCAACTTCTGTTTATTCCTTTTGCGATCCAATCTTTCTATTCGTCGAACGATAGATCTTGTACTATTAACCAAGGAGTGTAGGAAATCTCCATATTTGACGCAAACGTTTTCGACCATCATTGGTCGTCTTCAGGCGGATGATTGATCAATGCAAAATAAAATTGATGAATTTATTTAAGAAGACGTTTCCATGTGATTAAAAACATTAAAAACATTCAACAGCATTTCAACACGCCTTCGCACCCCTCATAACGTGCATGGTTGATGTTAGGCTTTTTTAATTGAATGAACAATGCTTCTATTATGGGGAGGCGAATACCGCAAAATGACACAGCCAGGATGGATGTACTATCGGTTAAGATATTTCTAAAATTATCTTTGGAGATGTTATGTGCTGTAAGGTGTTTGTAAATTGAGCTTTGAGGGGAGGTCAGGTGGCAAGTATTTCATGTCGATTAACTTGCCACCTGACCTCCCCTCAAAGCTCCATTTACAATGGTATTTGGCTTCAACTCTAAAACCAACAAACTACACTACCCTCTCAAAAACATATACAAACAATTACAACATGACCCCACCATTAATACAATATACAACAAACCATCTATCTGTGCAAACGACAACACCGAACTTACATTCTCTACTAACATCCACCCAAATACACCACCCCCTCGCACCACAAAGAAAACAAGATAAAATACATAAACTGAATGGTTTGTACGGGAGAGAGAGAGAGAGAATGAAGGACTTTGTTACACTTTTAGCCATCTGTGTCCACCGTCCTTTGTCCCCCATCTCGCGCTGGCGAGGACTTTGAGTTCTTCACGTCTGATCAATTTGCTGATTCGCGGCGAAGAGATAGATCCAGCCCCAAACGGAAGTGACGTCATATTGGACTTCTGCTTGAACTCCCCCCCCCTCAGGGAACCCCCTTCACTATCTAAGAAAATAATAGGAATGCAAACATCAATGAAAGTATCTAGATAAAAAGTTTGTATTTTGAAAATCACAACATGAAACGAATTACACAGATATTTATCCCATGAATAAATATTTGAATATATTAAGAACTTGAAGGTACTGATATCGATCCTGACCCAGTTTTCGTGAGGTTCGACTCGGAAGCGGTCGGCTGTCCTACGCAAACGCCCGAATGTTGACGAGCCGAATGGTACCAGACGACAATTTTGATACGGTGCTGCGTCCTGTGATTGTAAGTTATATTTTCAAGAAATTTTCTAAAAAAAACAAACAAACAAAAAAAACAAGCTAAGCATAGCGAAGTTACTGTTATCAAATAAATAGTTTTTGTTATTTTGATACGTTGCTGCGTCCAATAATTTTTAGTTATATTTGCAAGAAATGTTTTAAACAACAAAACAAATAAAACAAGCAAAACAGAGCGAAATTACTGTTATCAAATAAATATTTTTAACGCTAACCCCTAACAACAAAACAAAACAAAACAAGCAAAACATTATTATCGTAGGACGCAGGACCGTATCAAAATTGTCGTCTGGTACAAATCGGCTCGTCAACTCTCGGGCGTTTGCGTAGGACAGTCGAACGCTTCCGAGTCGAACCTCACGAAAACTGGTTCAGGATCGATATCAGTACCAACTTGAAACATACTAACTCTTGTAAAAATGACTGAATTCATTATTGACCCTTGTGTGCATACTGCTGTTCCACAACAACAAAAAAAAAAGTTGTTATTAATTATCATTGATTTTTATTTAACCAATTATATTTGTTTTTGTGTGAGTCAGCTCAACTTGAAGTAACGTGGTACAAGAGGAAGTTAGATCAGGTACGTAGAATTTCTGTAAAAAAATGAGCCATTAAATGCTTAAATGACACGAAAAGAGTTGATATGCCGTAAGACAACAAGCCAATCGAACATCGCATTTAAATAGAGTAATTTACTCCTCTCCAGGAGTTAGGCACAAGGCCAGTTTTTATCCTACTCCCACAAGTAAGATGTGACCCAAGCTCGGGTCGGGAAAGTTGGTCTCGAAAAGCCAGCGCCCGAGAAGGTGAGCACTCTGACCATCAAAAATTGCCTGGGCAGCCCCGTCGGCATTCCCCGGTGGGGCGCCTCAAGCAGTAAGCAATTAACTTACTCCTCCCCAAAGAGGAGAGGCAAAGCCTGGGAGGGTGGACCTCCTAGAACTGCACAGGACAATCCCATAGACCGGCGTAAATCAAGCCCCGAAGGCCAAGACATACCAGTCTATAAGGTGCAGTATCCATCGGAACAGATACTACACTTTGATCTCGACCAAAAGGCCAAGAAACTCGCATTTAAATATTTTAACATATCAAGTACTTGAAACATGCACATTTGAACAAAAATGACTGAATTCGGTATTTAATAACGAAGAAAACGTTGATATGCCGTAAAAACTCACAACAAAACACGAAAAATAAATATTTGAAGATATTCACATCTTGAAACATGAAACTTTTACAAAAATCATAGAATTTGACATTAAATGACAAAAAAGTTTAATATGCCGTCGAAAAATACAACCAAACCAAACACGAAAAATAAATATTTGAAAGTTTTAAGAACTAGAGACATCATCTAAAATCGATCTTTCATCGCCGGTAAGTGTCTGGTCGACGCATATTATAATGAACGACCTACGACTGTTTGAATTTGTTGCAGGTTGGTCGTCGACCTTCGGCTTGCAAGGTTTTACATAAAGCACGAAATAGTTACCCATCTAAAAACTGACCAGGCTACCCATCGCTTAACTTCGGCGATCTTATAGGAACCGGTGCGTCAACATGACTAGAGAAGCATGATAACCTTTACCAAAATGACCGTATTCTGCATTAAAAGGGTTGATATGCCGTCGAATTAAACAACCAAAGGAATACCAGAATATGAGCGACGTAGATAGCTATTATAATCAACAGCCTCGCCCTCGCAAAAAAAATCTCGCGATCGACTGAACCGAAGACGTTTCTCTTGGAACACTTCCGATGTTAAGCAATGAAGACAAGCATTCACGTCCATTATTTTTCGTTAAATCAAACACTTGGCCTTTAAAATCAGAAAGAAATGTTATCTCTTACGGCAAATGCATCTGGCAAATAGGGGGAGTGCACCCACGTGCTGCATAATGTATATGAGCATGTCAAGTTTAGAACGTTTGAAACCAATACGTATATATATATATATATATATATATATATATATATATATAATAAAATATAGTAACACGAAATTACATAATCATCGATGCAATAATTTATTTCAACCTTGTGGTATTGTGAAGGTTGAAATAAATTATTGCATCGATGATTATGTAATTTCGTGTTACTATATTTTATTTTATTCTTGCGCTGTTTATTACATTGAGCTCTCATACCCAGATTTTCTCCTGTAATTTATTTCATTATAATACTATATATATATATATATATATATATATATATATATATATTATATAAATATTATATCATACGGAATTTCCACAAGACCATCTTGATACAGGTATTACATAACATTGTAACATTGTGTAGATAGACATATATATGTGTTGTGAAAGGGAAAAAAACAACAATAAATAATAATAATAAATAAATATATATATTTGTATGTACACATTGTATTAAGGTTGAAACTAATTCATTTGTTCCACCATTATATGTCTTATTTGCTCCAACTTGTGTCTATCCGTCACACCTCTGCATTGTATTGCCTTCTAAATATCACATTTATATATATATATATATATATATATATATATATATTAGTGTTTCGATGTATGTTGAAAAGAAAACAAAGTGCTCGATTGCAAAAATATGAGATGCGATCTAATATACATATTAATTTAAAAGCTATACGTTACATACTTAGAGACGTATTATGGTTTCATTGAGATAGGCTGACCTTTTATTTTTGTCAAAAAGTTCGTTAGAACCAATTCAAATCATCAGCGACTCAGGACATCAAAACAAATCGAAGAATAGAGTTCAAAGATCACCATAACGTCTTCTGGTGAGTTACCTAACGCATCCCTTTTGGAGAAAGTACCGAATGAAAAATGTGTGTTTATATTGGTCTTAATCGTATTTACATTGTGTGTATATATATATATATATATATATATATATATATATATATATATATATATATATATATATATATATTGTACATGTATTGTCTTAGTTTCTTACCTGCCTTCTTATTCTTTCCCCTTTTCATTGTTTTATTACCTACTTAGCATGGATTCCTTTCTTCTCAATTTAACACTTCAAAGTTTTAATCTATTTACAAACCTATTCAAGCATAAATATCTGATCTTTATATAAAACACACACGTGTGCACAAATTAATAGATACACAAGTACATATATAAATAAACAGACACACATACATACATAAATATCTATACACGGATATACACATACATCCATTTTCAAGCATAAATATATGTTCAATATATAAAATACACACGTCTGTACAAATTTATAGGTAATAAAAAAGAATAAAAAAGATAGAAACTAATTGAAAGAGTTAAGTAAAGAATGTAATCCTATACTAATTCATAAAAAATAACCTATCCCCAAAAAAGATTTATTTAAAGGGAAAGTTTTCCAAATCAATCCCACTTCTCTGGAGTCTTTGGTCTGAAGAGGTTCACATTCTGTGAAGAGTACAACCGAAACATGTATGCACATATGTAATCAATAATGTTTGTATAAATAAAAAATTATATATATATATATGCACACATATATATATATATACATATGTACATATATATATATATACATATATGTGCACATATTTATACATATATGTAAATTTATATATATATATATAAATAGTTTTTAAATTCTCGAAACTGTTTTTCATGGTAAACAACTGATGATCCCTTAAATAATGTTGAGACTAGCGTAAATTCTTGGAAGCAAACTAATATAGTAACTGCTAAAAGTAAATTGACTTATAAAAGTGATTTTCCACCGAATGACTTGGGACTAAAATGTTTTAATGGTTAGGAAACTTCCGAGACTATATATATATATATATATATATATATATATATATATATAGAGAGAGAGAGAGAGAGAGAGAGAGAGAGGGGGAGAGAGAGAGAGAGAGAGGGAGAGAGAGGGAGAGAGAGATAAGATAGAGAGAGAGAGATAAGATAGAGAGAGAGATAAGATAGAGAGAGATAAGATAGAGAGAGAGAGATAAGATAGAGATAAGATAGAGAGAGAGAGATAAGATAGAGAGAGAGATAAGATAGAGAGAGAGATAAGATAGAGAGAGATAAGATAGAGAGAGAGAGATAAGATAGAGAGAGAGAGATAAGATAGAGAGAGAGATAAGATAGAGAGAGAGATAAGATAGAGAGAGAGAGAGAGATAAGATAGAGAGAGAGAGAGAGATAAGATAGAGAGAGAGAGAGAGATAAGATAGAGAGAGAGAGAAGATAGAGAGAGAGAGCAGGAGAGAGATGATTAGTTTGTCATTAATGGTTGTATATGATGTTTTATTGTCAGTCATAAAAAAAGCAATCTTGACATTACTGGTGTATCTCGAAGAAAAAGAACCTATTCATCCTGAAACGTAAGATTTAACAGCAAAAGAAAACTGTCTTTAAACATTTTCTCAGATTTGCGACCGACGGCCGCACGTTTTTTTTTCCTCGTCTGAATTCTTTTATTTTTTTGTATCGTTTCATTTCCCGAACCCCATCACAACATCGCCATTTTTATACGCGTTATTAAAAGACTATTGCATTTTCGTTGCGGTATCGACACACCACGCTAACGTAAACACCATTCCTGGTCGGCAGCGTCGCTCGCTACAATGGCCGTCGCGAGATTCCATTACCAACAGCACTCTACCGCAATAACAATTAAATAAATACCATCTTTCATTGATTTGCCACGCTTATGTTTAAAGCCGAATTTCACAGTGGAAAATCCTACGTCTTCCATTGTTTTAAAATTAAATATTTGAATTTTCAAACGAGACGTTGTGGCCATATTATGCCCACAAAATCTGTTTAAAATACTCCAAAGAAAGTGAAACTTTAAGAATATTCCATGAAAAATGCCAGTATACTGAAATCATGTGCCTTTAATAGGGTTAAGATGAAAATTCATATACACTAAATGTACAAAAGCAAAGAAATTTCCAAATTTTTACACTTTGATTGTCATTAAGGGTATGCGAGCACAACAGGGCTATGTATTTTACTGGTAGGAATTTTTCTTCAGCGCACCTCACACACCTCATCCACTCATGCATAGAGATTTATACTGTAGTGATGTGATAATGAAATGGTTTGGTTGATATGTAGTCATACCCTTAATGACAATAAAAGTGTAAAAATTTGAGAATTTCCTTGCTTTTGTACATTTAGTGTATATGAATTTTCATCTTAACCCTATTAAGGGCATATGATTTCAGTATACTGGCATTTATCATGGAATGTCATTACTTTTGTAAAGACTATGCCTCAATACAATGGTATTTTTTTAGTTTTTTTTAATTTTCTGGAAAACTAAGGTATATGGTAAGCTGAAATTAAAATGCCATAAACTAGACCCTAGAACCTCTATCTCTGCCAAAAATCAGCTGAATCCATCAAATAGTTGATGAGATACAGGGTGGCACACACGTACGTACGTACACACGGATAACACAAAATCATGCCTGACCTTTCTGGATCTCTGGGTTGCCTTGACTAATGATGCTGAAATTCTACACACTTATAGAACCTATCAAATGAAAATGTTGTGCAAAGTTTTAACTAATTTGGTTTATTGGTTTTTGACTTATGACTGATCAAAGAAATGAGATTTCTAGCATCGTCGTTTTTGAAGTCTATTAAGTGATAGAGCGCTATCGCGCCTCCCTTGATTTATTGATCGATTTCTGATACCTATTGCTTAAATTTCACAAAAAATCAGAGTTTTCTGACTATTCACAAAGGGCTTCCACCCTTTTTTACTCTATTTGCATAAAACTAAATTAAAATATAGCCCACATGACGATCATTTCGCCTACCAGTTGTGTTCCAAAATTTATAATGATCGGTTAATTAGTTTAGCAGTTAATTATGTACATGCGTAAGTTTAATGGGATCAGACTAGTAATTATTACTTTGTGATTGAGTAGTTATCTCCCTTGATTTGAAGAGCGTTCAACTATTATTGTTTAATGCACAATAATGGCGGCTTTTTTTATTTCGGAAATCATCGGATTATTCGCAATTTTCCTGCAGTATCAGTGGATTTCATCTTTATAATTTGATTATGCACCCATTTGTGTTTTAAAGTTAAATATCTCTTACTGTTTAGATTACTGATTTTTTTTTCAGAAAGAAATAAGCATAATTTATTAAAATAATATGATATTTCAAAAAACGTATCACAAACTGGAACGATATAAGTACGTTGAAGAGTGAATCAACCGTTTTGTATTTTAAATCAAGCGCTCTATCCCTTAATAGACTTCAAAAACGACCTATGCTAGAAATCTCATTTCTTTGATCAGTCATAACTCAAAAACCAATAAACCAAATTAGTTAAAACTTTGCACAACATTTTCATTTGATAGGTTCTATAAGTGTGTAAAATGTCAGCATCATTAACCTAACTCTAACCAAAAAGTTTTTTGTATCGCGAATGAAAGAAAATGAAAGCAAAAAAAGGAACAAAGAGTTCTTTATCTTTTGCTTTTTTTATTTTGTGTATACATTTTTTCAAAGTTAAATGTTGCCTATAATATTTACAATTACATTATCATTGTTTCTCTATCCTCTGATGAAACCGGTTTGTCTTTGAAAATCCATGGATTAAGGATATTAGACTCTTTGCTTTGTAACTTCTAATGTTTTAATAAATATTGTATCCTTGCATTTTTTTATTCTCATCTTTGATCTCTAGAATTGATTGCTATCTTCAATATATTGAGCTTTATATTATCACGATAGATTATTATTAAGCGATAATTCAATTATCTTTAATTTAATATTTTAACATATATATATATATATATATATATATATATATATAAAATCAGTTATAGTTTTATTACATTTGCTGCGGATATTAATATTTATTGCGTTATAAGCAATATTGCCATCCACACGCTTTTTTGAGATTTGAAACACCTACTATTTGAAAAAGAGGACTCCCTCGAAATATATTATGGAACACGGTTACACAGATTACATCACAGTGTTGAAGTCTTGCCTTATCAAGAAAGATTTGTAATATCAGAAAAAAAATGATTAAAATAGTTTTTGAAAAAATCTATAATTAAAATCACTTGTTTTTGTCTTACTTCTTAACGCCGACATATTTCCATTTCTTGCATTGTGATAGCCTTCTAATACTCCCCCTCCCCCTCTCTCTATCATTATATATATATATATATATATATATATATATATATATATATATAAACCAAACTATTAACAGCCGATACATTATATTCCTCTACACCAATATACTCATTAAAATCGCATGAACATTCTTGCAAAACATTAAACAAATATTCTAGTCATTTATTCCCATCAACACCGCCATTAACATAAGCAAACACATCATCGGAATGACTTATTGAGAAAACCAAACAAAAATCCGCTTTCCCAATGGGCAACCCGAACGGCTGCCTCTCAGCTTGTTTATTTTGATGTTTATTGAAACACTATTAATCATATGTTATTTGCATTGTTTGAAAAGGAAAAAAAAATATATAAAAATACTTACAAAAGTTTGCTGATATTTGTTTACAGTAGAAAAAAATTATCCCATTTGGAAATCGATATCTAGTTTTTCTAAATATTTATTCTTCATTAATTCAGATTTCAATTAATGGTTTCCTCTGAAACAGAAGCGCCATCTTTAAATTATGCGTATATTGGAACCGCGACTAGGACGGCACTACACAAATCTGCTAGGCACACTACGTGCTGACCTCAAGCAGGCGTGACTAGGACCACTACGTACAGCGAAACAACATCATTGTCTACGACCACTTGCGCATGACAAGGCCAGATGGTCTGGGACTAGCATGGATGACTGATTGCAGCTACGGGATGTCATTTGACTACCGTAGCCGCAAAAAGAGTTTTAATAATAAAAATAATATTGGAACCACGGTTCATATAACCACAAACTGCATAGAAATATCACAAGAAAATGTTATGAGGATAAGTTCATTGAATCTGCGATTAAAATGCTATTTGAAACGTAATCGTGACAGACTAACGATAATGCTTTTTCAAATTTAAGTATGACAGACTGACAAAAATTCTATTTAAATATTTAAAAACTTAAGCGTGACAAACTGACGAATATGCTTTATCAAATTAAAGAATGACAGACCTAAGAAAATGGTATTTAAAAATTAAGCGTGACAGACCGACGAAAACTTCTATTTAAAAATTAACTATCGCAGACCAATGCCATTGCTATTTTGAACATTAGCGTGACAGACTGACGAAAATGCTTATTAAAGCTTCAGCATGGCAGACCAATATAATTTCTATTTCAAACGTAAGGGTGACAGATCTACGAAAATTTTATTTAAACTTTAACGTTACAGACTAATGAAATGCTATTTCAAACGTAAGCGTGACAGATCTACGAAAATTCTATTTAATGGTGACAGGCTAATTAAATTCTATTTCAAATGTAAGCGTGACAGATCTACGAACATTCTATTTAAATGTGACAGACTAATGAAATGCTATTTTGAACGTAAGCGTGACAGATCTACGAAAATTCTATTTAAATGTGACAGACTAATTAAATTCTATTTAAAATGTAAGCGTGACAGATCTACGAAAATTCTATTTAAATGTGACAGACTGATTAAATTCTATTTCAAATGTAAGCGTGACAGATCTACGAAAATTCTATTTAAATGTGACAGACTAATTAAATTCTATTTAAAATGTAAGCGTGACAGATCTACGAACATTCTATTTAAATGTGACAGACTAATTAAATTCTATTTAAAATGTAAGCGTGACAGATCTACGAACATTCTATTTAAATGTGACAGACTGATTAAATTCTATTTCAAATGTAAGCGTGACAGATCTACGAAAATTCTATTTAAATTTAAACGTGACAGACTAATGAAATGCTATTTCAAACGTAAGCGTGACAGATCTACGAAAATTCTATTTAATGGTGACAGACTAATTAAATTCTATTTAAAATGTAAGCGTGACAGATCTACGAAAATTCTATTTAAATGTGACAGACTAATTAAATTCTATTTAAAATGTAAGCGTGACAGATCTACGAACATTCTATTTAAATGTGACAGGCTAATTAAATTCTATTTAAAATGTAAGCGTGACAGATCTACGAAAATTCTATTTAAATGTGACAGACTAATTAAATTCTATTTAAAATGTAAGCGTGACAGATCTACGAACATTCTATTTAAATGTGACAGACTAATTAAATTCTATTTAAAATGTAAGCGTGACAGATCTACGAACATTCTATTTAAATGTGACAGGCTAATTAAATTCTATTTCAAATGTAAGCGTGACAGATCTACGAAAATTCTATTTAAATGTGACAGGCTAATTAAATTCTATTTCAAATGTAGGCGTGACAGATCTACGAAAATTCTATTTAAATTTAAATGTGACAGGCTAATTAAATTCTATTTCAAACGTAAGCGTGACAGATCTACGAAAATTCTATTTAATGGTGACAGACTAATTAAATTCTATTTAAAATGTAAGCGTGACAGATCTACGGACATTCTATTTAAATTTAAACGTGACAGACTAATGAAATGCTATTTCAAACGTGAGTGTTACAGACCGTCGAAAATTTCATTACAAAAAAGCGTGAAAAACTGAATTAAATGTAATTTAAACGTGAGCGTTACAGACCGATGAAAATTCTTTTTAATAACAACCGTGACAGACCGACGAAAACGTGATTTTATACTTAAAAGCGTGATATAAACGAGAAAAATAAGAGCGACAGACCAAAGAATATGGTATTTATTTCAACCGTAGGTATGGCAGAGCGATATAATTGCTATTTCAAAATTTAGCGTGACAGATATAAAAGAAATAAGTCCGACCAAACAACGAAAATGGGATTTCATATTTAAGCGTGACAGACTGAGGCAAATGCTATTTTAAAGTCGAGTGCGACAAAACAAAAAAAACTTACCGTTCAACATTTAGGCATAATAGACCGAGGAAAATGATTTTCCCGCGCTTTAAATGTTGGACGAACGGATCGAACGCACGACGACATAATCAAGGGAGGCACAAGAGCGCTCTATCCCTTAATAGACTATACAAATGGCCTATGCTGGAAATCTCATTTCTTTGATCAATCATAACTCAAAAACACATAAACCAAATTAGTTAAAACTTTGCACAACTTTTTTATTTGATAGGTTCTAAAAGTGTGTAGAATTTCAGCATCATTAGTCAAGGCAACTCAGAGATCCAGAAAGTTTATTCATGAAATCATGTTATCTGTGTGTACGTACGAACGTACGTACGTACGTACCACCCTGTATCTCAACTATTTGATGGACTCAGCTGATTTTTGGCAGAGATAGAGGTTCTAGGATCTAGTTGATGGCATTTTAATTTCAGTTTACCATACACCTTAGTTTTCCAGAAAATTCATAAAAACTAAAAAAATTACCATTGTCTTGAGGCATAGCCTTTACAAAAGTAGTGACATTCCATGAAAACTGCCAGTATACTGAAATCATATGCCCTTAATAGGGGTTAAGATGAAAATTCATATACACTAAATGTACAAAAGCAAGGAAATTCCCAAATTTTTACACTTTTATTATCATTAAGGGTATGCGAGCACAACAGGGCTATGTATTTTACTGGTAGGAATTGTTCTTCAGCGCACCTCGCACACTTCATCCACTCATGCATAGAGATTTATACTGTAGTGATGTGATAATGGAATGGTTTGGTTAATATGTAGTCATACTCTTAATGACAATAAAAGTGTAAAAATTTGGGAATTTCCTTGCTTTTATACATTTTGTGTATATGAATTTTCATCTTAATCTTATTATGGGCATATGATTTCAGTATACTGGCATTTTTCATGGAATCTCTTATACAGTTGCGTGGACGGATATAAAAATACAATTTTTAACTGAAGGATAACAGACAGACGGACAAACAGACAGAACCTCTTATAAAGCTACATGGACACATCTAAACGCGACCCATAATACAATCAAAAACTACAAAGCAGATTGCAAATAACAAAAAAAGAAGAAAAAAAATAAAACCAAACGCGATTTTGAAATTCAAAAAAATCCCGCCATTTTGTGTATAGTTACTCGCAGTTTTATGATTAGCGAAGCGGGTGACGTAATTTTGCTAATGACCAACTTTTCAGATTAATTAAACATTTCGTGTCCACTTTTTGTATTTTATTCAACGTTTTATTTCATCTATGCAGTACGATATGCTATGCGTAAATTTTTCAAGAATTTCATGATACCCTTCAAATTGTCCTCCGATTCTATCTGCCATCACTAGGGTTCAATTAGCTGTTCAAATCATCGTTTCAAGTGGATGCAGTTTTAAACAAAGCCCTATACGAAGATCGAACACAACTTTTCTCGAGTAAAATTTTAGGAGAAATCCTATGGTGGTAGGATTTAGTATTAAGGTTAGTTTTTTTTAAAATAATATAATGGGTCTCTTCGTTCGCACCAAACAACCTAAAACAGCAAAAATGCTGGTTTATATTTTTTTAATTAAAGCATATAAAATAGTAATATAAGGTTAAAAAATAGGAACATCTGTAAAAAAACTTTCATTACTTACCGGACAACGCTGGGTAAATCTGTTGATGTGCATTATATATATATATATATATATATATATATATATATATATATAATTACGGAAATGATAATCTAACGTGATGGAATATGAAAAAAGGAAAAAGCGAAAATTGTTCATATATCTATCAACATTTCGTCTTTATTTGAAGACATACTCAAGATGACTGATTTGAAGAAAAACATAGAAGTCAATATTTGAAAATATGTGGTGCGTCTATGACGTGAAAAACATGCTTTTGTTTTTACTTTCGAACGAAACAAACGTTAATATTAAAATACAGGATGCGTTTCTGAAAATGGGATTATATTTTCTTCAGATTTTTTATATTAATATCGATTTTATGTACAAAGTTTTGTTGGGGATGTAGTGTAATATATTTTTTGTATAAAACATTTTTGTTGTGAATGTTATATAAAATATTTTTTGTTGTGAATGTTGTGTAAAATATTTTTTTATTGGGAATGTGTAGTAAAACATTTTTTGTTGGGAATGTTGTGGAAAATATCTTTTTGTTTGGAATGTTGTGAAAAAATATTTTTTGTTGGGAATGTTGTGAAAAATATTTTTTGTTGGGAATGTTGTGAAAAAATATTTTTTGTTGGGAATGTGTGGAAAATATTTTGTTGGGAATTTTGTAAAATATATTTTTTATTTGGGAATGTTGTGTACAATATTGTTTTGTTAGGAATGTTGTATAAAATATGTTTTTGGTTGGAAGGTTGTGAAAAATGTTGTTTCCCATCATAGATGCACCACGCATTTTTAATTTCTACATCTATGTTTCCGTTCGAAAAAAAGAAAAACATTGATTTTTATATTTTTTCTTCCAATACGTCATCTTGAAAAAGTCTTGTAATAAAGAGAAAACGTTGATGAATATGTAAACAATTTTTGCTTTAGTTTTTTTTTTACATTTTCTCGACTCATTTCATTCATTTTAAAATATCTGGCAGAAGACCTTTTGAATTAGCACTCATTATAAACTCTAACACAATTAAACAACGTCATGGTTTCTACAATTTATCTCCTTTCATCAGCAAACTCATTCTATCCGAACAAAACTTGAATTTAGATCAAGGCTAGCTATTTTACACTACAGTCCCCTTAAAAATATTTGTACATAACAACGATGATTTAAAAAATAAAAACATAACTCATTACTTTTAATAAACGCATTATACGTTTCGAATTATAACGGTAGGGTTCGTTCGAAACAAGAACGAAAGCATTTTTATCATGTCATAATCGCAGCACATCTTTTAAAATTCAAACTATGTTTATTTTTTAAAAATGCACCAAATATTTTGAAATATTGTATTTGCATGTTATTTCTTTAAATCAGTCATCTTGAAAAAGTCATGAAATAAAGACGAAATGCTGATGAATATTAAAATAGTTTTGTTTTTTACTTTTTCCATCACGTTTGAATATTATTTCCATAATGTCCATTATATATAGACACACGCACACGCACATATGTGTGTGTATGTATATATAATTCTTAAATCGCCGCTGACTGCGTAATGCTTTTCATTGATGTGTGTAAGTCTCGTCTTGAACCACTTACCTGAAAAGAATTGAAAGAAGAAATTGTTAGTAAACAGAATCTCATCAAATAAATAGTTGCATTTGACTTACCTCCCCTTTTTACTATAACTTTTTGTTGCACTTAAACGTATATGAATGAGTTTACACAGCGCCATATTTTAACTTTGCTTCAAAACTTACCGAAGAAACCTTCTATAATAGAAACCTTGTATTATGTACACAAAGGCGTCCACAACGACATATCCTATAGTTTATGTATTCTACACATACGAACCATTTTTGTTTTAGTTTATTTTGATCTTTTTTGTATATTCCATATTATGTAAATTCTGTAATTAAATAATATTCCATATTTCGTACATTCTGTAATTAAATTATATTCCATACATTCTGTAATTAAATTATATTCCATATTACGTACATTCTGTAATTAAATTATATTCCATATTACGTACATTCTGTAATTAAATTATATTCCATATTACGTACATTCTGTAATTAAATTATATTCCATATTACGTACATTCTGTAATTAAATTATATTCCATATTTCGTACATTCTGTAATTAAATTATATTCCATATTTCGTACATTCTGTAATTAAATTATATTCCATACATTCTGTAATTAAATTATATTCCATATTACGTACATTCTGTAATTAAAATTATATTCCATATTACGTACATTCTGTAATTAAATTATATTCCATATTACGTACATTCTGTAATTAAATTATATTCCATATTACGTACATTCTGTAATTAAATTATATTCCATATTACGTACATTCTGTAATATAATTATATTCCATATTACGTACATTCTGTAATTAAATTATATTCCATATTACGTACATTCTGTAATTAAATTATATTCCATACATTCTGTAATTAAATTATATTCCATATTACGTACATTCTGTAATTAAATTATATTACATATTACGTACATTCTGTAATTAAATTATATTACATATTACGTACATTCTGTAATTAAATTATATTCCATATTACGTACATTCTGTAATTAAATTATATTACATATTACGTACATTCTGTAATTAAATTATATTCCATATTACGTACATTCTGTAATTAAATTATATTCCATACATTCTGTAATTAAATTATATTCCATATTACGTACATTCTGTAATTAAATTATATTACATATTACGTACATTCTGTAATTAAATTATATTCCATATTACGTACATTCTGTAATTAAATTATATTCCATATTACGTACATTCTGTAATTAAATTATATTCCATATTACGTACATTCTGTAATTAAATTATATTCCATATTACGTACATTCTGTAATTAAATTATATTACATATTACGTACATTCTGTAATTAAATTATATTCCATATTACGTACATTCTGTAAGTAAAATTATATTCCATATTACGTACATTCTGTAATTAAAATTATATTCCATATTACGTACATTCTGTAATTAAAATTATATTCCATATTACGTACATTCTGTAATTAAATTATATTCCATATTACGTACATTCTGTAATTAAATTATATTCCATATTACGTACATTCTGTAATTAAATTATATTCCATATTACGTACATTCTGTAATTAAATTATATTCCATATTACGTACATTCTGTAATTAATTTATATTCCATGTAACGTACACGTTGTAATTAAATTATATTCCATATTTCGTACATTCTGTAATTAAATTATATTCCATATTACGTACATTCTGTAATTAAATTATATTCCATATTACGTACATTCTGTAATTAAATTATATTCCATATTTCGTACATTCTGTAATAAAATTATATTCCATATTACGTACATTCGGTAATTAAATTATATTCCATATTACGTACATTCTGTAATTAAATTATATTCCATATTACGTACATTCTGTAATTAAATTATATTCCATATTACGTACATTCTGTAATTAAATTATATTCCATATTACGTACATTCTGTAATTAATTTATATTCCATGTAACGTACACGTTGTAATTAAATTATATTCCATATTTCGTACATTCTGTAATTAAATTATATTCCATATTACGTACATTCTGTAATTAAATTATATTCCATATTACGTACATTCTGTAATAAAATTATATTCCATATTACGTACATTCGGTAATTAAATTATATTCCATATTACGTACATTCGGTAATTAAATTATATTCCATATTACGTACATTCGGTAATTAAATTATATTCCATATTTCGTACATTCTGTCATTAAATTATATTCCATATTTCGTACATTCTGTAATTAAATTATATTCCATATTACGTACATTCTGTCATTAAATTATATTCCATATTTCGTACATTCTGTAATTAAATTATATTCCATATTACGTACATTCTGTAATTAAAATTATATTCCATATTACGTACATTCTGTAATTAAAATTATATTCCATATTACGTACATTCTGTAATTAAATTATATTCCATATTACGTACATTCTGTAATTAAATTATATTCCATATTACGTACATTCTGTAATTAAATTATATTCCATATTACGTACATTCTGTAATTAAATTATATTCCATATTACGTACATTCTGTAATTAAATTATATTCCATACATTCTGTAATTAAATTATATTCCATATTACGTACATTCTGTAATTAAAATTATATTCCATATTACGTACATTCTGTAATTAAATTATATTCCATATTACGTACATTCTGTAATTAAATTATATTCCATACATTCTGTAATTAAATTATATTCCATATTACGTACATTCTGTAATTAAAATTATATTCCATATTACGTACATTCTGTAATTAAATTATATTCCATATTACGTACATTCTGTAATTAAATTATATTCCATATTACGTACATTCTGTAATTAAATTATATTCCATATTACGTACATTCTGTAATATAATTATATTCCATATTACGTACATTCTGTAATTAAATTATATTCCATATTACGTACATTCTGTAATTAAATTATATTCCATACATTCTGTAATTAAATTATATTCCATATTACGTACATTCTGTAATTAAATTATATTACATATTACGTACATTCTGTAATTAAATTATATTACATATTACGTACATTCTGTAATTAAATTATATTCCATATTACGTACATTCTGTAATTAAATTATATTCCATATTACGTACATTCTGTAATTAAATTATATTCCATACATTCTGTAATTAAATTATATTCCATATTACGTACATTCTGTAATTAAATTATATTACATATTACGTACATTCTGTAATTAAATTATATTCCATATTACGTACATTCTGTAATTAAATTATATTCCATATTACGTACATTCTGTAATTAAATTATATTCCATATTACGTACATTCTGTAATTAAATTATATTCCATATTACGTACATTCTATAATTAAATTATATTACATATTACGTACATTCTGTAATTAAATTATATTCCATATTACGTACATTCTGTAATTAATTTATATTCCATGTAACGTACACGTTGTAATTAAATTATATTCCATATTTCGTACATTCTGTAATTAAATTATATTCCATATTACGTACATTCTGTAATTAAATTATATTCCATATTACGTACATTCTGTAATAAAATTATATTCCATATTACGTACATTCGGTAATTAAATTATATTCCATATTACGTACATTCGGTAATTAAATTATATTCCATATTACGTACATTCGGTAATTAAATTATATTCCATATTTCGTACATTCTGTCATTAAATTATATTCCATATTTCGTACATTCTGTAATTAAATTATATTCCATATTACGTACATTCTGTCATTAAATTATATTCCATATTTCGTACATTCTGTAATTAAATTATATTCCATATTACGTACATTCTGTAATTAAATTATATTCCATATTACGTACATTCTGTAATTAAATTATATTCCATATTACGTACATTCGGTAATTAAATTATATTCCATATTACGTACATTCGGTAATTAAATTATATTCCATATTTCGTACATTCTGTCATTAAATTATATTCCATATTTCGTACATTCTGTAATTAAATTATATTCCATATTACGTACATTCTGTCATTAAATTATATTCCATATTTCGTACATTCTGTAATTAAATTATATTCCATATTACGTACATTCTGTAATTAAAATTATATTCCATATTACGTACATTCTGTAATTAAAATTATATTCCATATTACGTACATTCTGTAATTAAATTATATTCCATATTACGTACATTCTGTAATTAAATTATATTCCATATTACGTACATTCTGTAATTAAATTATATTCCATATTACGTACATTCTGTAATTAAATTATATTCCATATTACGTACATTCTGTAATTAAATTATATTCCATACATTCTGTAATTAAATTATATTCCATATTACGTACATTCTGTAATTAAAATTATATTCCATATTACGTACATTCTGTAATTAAATTATATTCCATATTACGTACATTCTGTAATTAAATTATATTCCATATTACGTACATTCTGTAATTAAATTATATTCCATATTACGTACATTCTGTAATATAATTATATTCCATATTACGTACATTCTGTAATTAAATTATATTCCATATTACGTACATTCTGTAATTAAATTATATTCCATACATTCTGTAATTAAATTATATTCCATATTACGTACATTCTGTAATTAAATTATATTACATATTACGTACATTCTGTAATTAAATTATATTACATATTACGTACATTCTGTAATTAAATTATATTCCATATTACGTACATTCTGTAATTAAATTATATTACATATTACGTACATTCTGTAATTAAATTATATTCCATATTACGTACATTCTGTAATTAAATTATATTCCATACATTCTGTAATTAAATTATATTCCATATTACGTACATTCTGTAATTAAATTATATTACATATTACGTACATTCTGTAATTAAATTATATTCCATATTACGTACATTCTGTAATTAAATTATATTCCATATTACGTACATTCTGTAATTAAATTATATTCCATATTACGTACATTCTGTAATTAAATTATATTCCATATTACGTACATTCTGTAATTAAATTATATTACATATTACGTACATTCTGTAATTAAATTATATTCCATATTACGTACATTCTGTAAGTAAAATTATATTCCATATTACGTACATTCTGTAATTAAAATTATATTCCATATTACGTACATTCTGTAATTAAAATTATATTCCATATTACGTACATTCTGTAATTAAATTATATTCCATATTACGTACATTCTGTAATTAAATTATATTCCATATTACGTACATTCTGTAATTAAATTATATTCCATATTACGTACATTCTGTAATTAAATTATATTCCATATTACGTACATTCTGTAATTAAATTATATTCCATATTACGTACATTCTGTAATTAATTTATATTCCATGTAACGTACACGTTGTAATTAAATTATATTCCATATTTTGTACATTCTGTAATTAAATTATATTCCATATTACGTACATTCTGTAATTAAATTATATTCCATATTACGTACATTCTGTAATTAAATTATATTCCATATTACGTACATTCTGTAATTAAATTATATTCCATATTACGTACATTCGGTAATTAAATTATATTCCATATTACGTACATTCGGTAATTAAATTATATTCCATATTACGTACATTCGGTAATTAAATTATATTCCATATTTCGTACATTCTGTCATTAAATTATATTCCATATTTCGTACATTCTGTAATTAAATTATATTCCATATTACGTACATTCTGTCATTAAATTATATTCCATATTTCGTACATTCTGTAATTAAATTATATTCCATATTACGTACATTCTGTAATTAAATTATATTCCATATTACGTACATTCTGTAATTAAATTATATTCCATATTACGTACATTCGGTAATTAAATTATATTCCATATTACGTACATTCGGTAATTAAATTATATTCCATATTTCGTACATTCTGTCATTAAATTATATTCCATATTTCGTACATTCTGTAATTAAATTATATTCCATATTACGTACATTCTGTCATTAAATTATATTCCATATTTCGTACATTCTGTAATTAAATTATATTCCATATTACGTACATTCTGTAATTAAAATTATATTCCATATTACGTACATTCTGTAATTAAAATTATATTCCATATTACGTACATTCTGTAATTAAATTATATTCCATATTACGTACATTCTGTAATTAAATTATATTCCATATTACGTACATTCTGTAATTAAATTATATTCCATATTACGTACATTCTGTAATTAAATTATATTCCATATTACGTACATTCTGTAATTAATTTATATTCCATGTAACGTACACGTTGTAATTAAATTATATTCCATATTACGTACATTCTGTAATCAAATTATATTCCACATTACGTACATTCTGTAATTAAATTATATTTTATATTACGTACATTCTGTAATAAAATTATATTCCATATTACGTACATTCTGTAATAAAATTATATTCCATATTACGTACATTCGGTAATTAAATTATATTCCATATTACGTACATTCGGTAATTAAATTATATTCCATATTTCGTACATTCTGTCATTAAATTATATTCCATATTTCGTACATTCTGTAATTAAATTATATTCCATATTACGTACATTCTGTAATTAAATTATATTCCATATTACGTACATTCTGTAATTAAATTATATTCCATATTACGTACATTCTGTAATTAAATTATATTCCATATTTCGTACATTCTGTAATTAAATTATATTCCATATTTCGTACATTCTGTAATTAAATTATATTCCATATTTCGTACATTCTGTAATTAAATTATATTCCATATTACGTACATTCTGTCATTAAATTATATTCCATATTTCGTACATTCTGTAATTAAATTATATTCCATATTACGTACATTCTGTAATTAAATTATATTCCATATTACGTACATTCTGTAATTAAATTATATTCCATATTTCGTACATTCTGTAATTAAATTATATTCCATATTTCGTACATTCTGTAATTAAATTATATTCCATATTACGTACATTCTGTCATTAAATTATATTCCATATTTCGTACATTCTGTAATTAAATTATATTCCATATTACGTACATTCTGTAATTAAAATTATATTCCATATTACGTACATTCTGTAATTAAATTATATTCCATATTACGTACATTCTGTCATTAAATTATATTCCATATTTCGTACATTCTGTAATTAAATTATATTCCATATTTCGTACATTCTGTAAAAAAATTATGTAATGTTACAAAAAGGTTACTCGCTTTCCTCTATTTTGTCCTTTAATTCTCGCATTCCATGAGCAATCTGACAGAGGAGGGATAATTGCTTTTGTACGTAGGTCTTATGTGGCAATTTTCAATCCTCCTATAATATTCATCATCATCATTCAAATGTCAATCTGATCAGGTTGTTTGAGTATATCGGCTCCCTGATCCAAAATGCACCAAACATTGATGTTTTATGGTTTCTTTTCTCTTTTCAAAACTCAATCATGTTTTGCAAAATCAAAAACAAACAAAAACAATTTCCCTACCTCACTCTATTCCCTCTTCTCCCTCCCTTTCCCACATTTCCATCTACCAAACACCATGAATAAATACTTGAAGCATAAAAATTTTCACCAAAATGATTCAGCATTAAATGACACGAAAAAGGTTGATGTGCCGTAAAACAAAATCACCAAACAAACCATCATGATTAAATATTTGAAGATATAAAGAACTTGAAGCATAAAAACCTTCACCAAAATGACCAGATTCAGCATTAAATAACTCGAAAAGGGTTTATATGCCGTAAAACAAAACAACCAAATGTGAATCTATCTATGTCATTACATGGCTAAGAGCAGTCTTCTATTTTTTGCTTAATAAATTTAATTACATTTAATTAACTTTTATCACGAGTGTTTTTGGATTTTGATAAGCAGTTACTCACTACTAAATTAAAATTAAAGGGAGATAATTTCATTTATTTCGCAGGATTGGTTTTCTGTAGAGGAAATATTAAATTGTTTGTAAAACGTAAATGATAACATTTTATAAAAAATCCTGTTTTTATTTACATTTCCCCGATCAAATAATACATATATTTATTGAACAATTTGTTAATATAAATACAATATCTTATAAATGTACAATCAAATTTATTTAATAATACATAATATTAAAATATATATAATATATATTGCTGAGTTGAAATTTGTTTTTTACGATAATGATCGATGTTATGAACACTATCATATATTAAGTTAACTTTTCTAAGAGATGAGCGAGTTTCTCCCTTACGTATATTATAAGTAATATCGCAAAAAAAAAACTCAACATATTCCAGGCATGCCTTCGTAGTCCACACGCAATATGTCAACGTACAGAAACAGTGATTGTGAGTTCTAATCTTGCCACAGTCAGCCACACTAAAGATAGGTGGTGCCGTGAAAAACATGTGTATGTGGATTATATATATATATATATATATATATATATATATATATATATATAGTGTGTGTGTGTTAGAGTGAAATAAATTCTAGAAGAAAATCCGGGTATGAGAGCTCAATGTAATAAACAGAGAAAGAATAAAATAAAATAAAGTAACACGGAATCACCGGTGCGATAATTTATTTCGACCCTCTGGTCTTTTCAAGCATCTAAGTGAGGTGATTACATTTTGTACTATATTTGATATAGCAATATACATATATATATATATATATATATATATATATATACATATATATATATATATATATGTATATATATATATATACATATATATATATATATATATATGTATATATATATATATATACATATATATATATATATATATATGTATATATGTATATATATATATATATATATGTATATATATATATATATACATATATATATATATATATATATGTATATATGTATATATATATATATATATATATATATGTATATATATATATATATACATATATATATATATATATATGTATATATGTATATATATATATATATATATATATATATATACGAAATTAAAATGGAATAAGCGGAAGACCTAAAAAGCTCAACGTTTCGCCCAAATGTTATATGGGCTTTGTCAAGAGCGAACGAAAAAAATGCAAAAAATGACAAAAGACGAGAAAAGACGAAAAAGTCTATAAATTATGAGAAATATATATAGTGGTAGGGTTCATGTAAAGAGGGAAGATATGTAATTGTGTATAGAGTCAAAGATAAATACATAGCAAAAAAAAAAATGGTAACGGGAAAGAAAAGAAAAGAATAAAGAGTAGACATCGGTTGATTCCCTGAGTTTTGAATCAGTCTTCCTTTGGATCGCATTTCTACTCTTTATTATTTTCTTTTCTTTCCTGTTACTAATGTTTTTTTCTTTTGCTATGTATTTATCTTTGACTATACATATTTACATATTTTCCCTCTCTACATGAACCCTACCACTATATATATTTCTCATAATTTATAGACTTTCTCGTCTTTTGTCATTTTTTTCGTTCGCTCTTGACAAAGCCCATATAACATTTGGGCGAAACGTCGAGCTTTTTAGGTCTTCCGCTTATTCCATTTTAATTTCATACCGTCGTATTATTTTATCCTTTCATCTATATATATATATATATATATATATATATATATATATATATATATATATATATATATATATATATATTGCTATATCAATATTTGAAGTCAATGGCATTCATTTAAAATAAAGATTAACTTCAACCGAAGAGTATATGACTCAATAAAATGTTATACACTCACAAAAAGTTGAAAAGTCACAAAAAGTTGAAAAGTCACAAAAAGTTGAGAAATCCCCAAATACCAAATTAAAATTGCTTTTTACAAAGGTTCACTAAAAAATTACCCCCTCCCCCTTAAAAAATATCGTACGCCATTTTTTGTTTACCTCGTGATATCAAATTACTACAAAAGTATGTTTTGAGTTTAATATTTTTGTTTACTCAATCAGGGCATATTAATGCATTTTCTGTCGCAATTAGTGGTAACTCTCGATCATTGGGGACAGCTACCAAAAGAAGGGCAAGGGGTATCGCCAAATTACGTCCTTCGTGGTCCATAAAAGACTCGTTATATTTCTCTTTGTCTTTGTCCCCACTCAAATATGTCTCCCCCTAAATCCACTCTATTCTGCAATATTTAGAACGTGTTGGTTTTTGCTTACTTGTTTTCTGATCATGGATATTTACGAATATTCTTCGTAGACATGGAACAATTTAGGACTTGACACTTTTTCTGTGAGTTGTTTTTTTTTACTCCTCTCCAGGAGTTAGGCACAAGGCCAGTTTTATCTTACTCCCACAAGTAAGATGTGACCCAATGTCGGTCGGGAAAGTGGGGTCTGAAAAGCCAGCACCCGAGAGGTGAGCACTCTGGCCATTAAAAATTGCCTGGGCAGCCCCGTCGGCATTCCCCGGTAGGGGCGCCTCAGGCAGTAAGCAATAAACTTACTCCTCCCAAAAGAGGGAAGGCGAAGCCTGGAAGGGTGGACCTCCTAGAACTGCAGAGGACAGACCCATAGACAGGCGTAAATCAAGCCCCGAAGGCCAAGACAATACCAGTCTATGGGGTGCAGTATCCATCGGAACAGATACTACACTTTTATCTTAGCCAAAAGAAAAACTTCCCAATATGTAATTAAAATGAACTTACCCACTATTAAGAGATTGAGAAATTATCAGATTTCTTTAGAAACTGAATCAATTTTTACTGCAAATGGAGGCTCCTAATTCAAATATTTAATTAATCTATATTTTAGACCAACCGAAAATGCGTAATAAGCGCAATTTAGCAAGCATACAAAGCATGGATATCCCTGGAGCCTCCTTTGCGCCACACAAGGGAGAATTCCAAGATACCAACCCAATTGTAAGCTGATACCAAATACAAACTTAACTTAATCGATAACAATTTACTGACCTAATAGAACCGACAGGAGAACGACATGCTGTACTAAAACAAACTTGAAGACGACCAGGTTGTAATCCAGGGGCGGGCAACCTCCGGCCCGCTGGCCACATCCGGCCCGCGAAGGCTTAGCGTCCGACCCGCCACCCTGCTATGCTTTATTATTTTAATCCGGTCCACGGACCTCTCAGTAAAAAACATATCATTTTGTAACATAGACGTAAAAGTAGTTTTCCATTAAGATTTACAATGGGATAAAAATGTATAAATTTCAGTTATCTGTTGTCCATCGAGCCAGACATGGAAATACTTCTTTCATGGCAAACAGCAGCAGCAGTCTCATTGATTTGTTGAGTGTTCAATACAATTTTTGTACAATTTATTCATGTAAACAAAATATAGTAATTCTGAGATTTCGTTTTTCACTCCGTCCCGCAATCTCTTTCCAAAAGTCTCATCTGGCCCTCACTCGGAAAAGGATGCCCACCCCTGTTGTAATCAATAGGGAAGCAGTTTCACGGTAATTTGTTCCATGGGCAGAGAAGCTCTGTCCATGGAAAATTCGCCTGACACTAGGCACATGAAGGGAGAATGGTAAGTCTTTTTTCAATCATCGCCACAAGATCAGTTGGTCTGTCAGACTTAAGTTAGAAATAGTATTTTCGTCAGGGTGTCACGCTTACAATTTAAATAGCATTGTGTCCAAGCTCGGTCATAAGAGTCTGCCCATCAATCGGATAGACACGATTTACTCTCAAATAGCATTTTCATTTGTCTGTCAGGCTTTAGTCCGAAATACTATATTTGTCGCTTTATCATGTTTTAGTTTTAAATATCATTTTCATTGGTCTGTCAGGCTTTAGTTAGAAATAGCATTTTCATTTGTCTGTCAGGCTTTAGTTAGAAATAGCATTTTCATTTGTCTGTCAGGCTTTAGTTAAAAATAGCATTTTCATTGGTCTGTCAGGCTTTAGTTAGAAATAGCATTTTCATTGGTCTGTCAGGCTTTAGTTAGAAATAGCATTTTCATTGGTCTGTCAGGCTTTAGTTAGAAATAGCATTTTCATTGGTCTGTCAGGCTTTAGTTAGAAATAGCATTTTCATTGGTCTGTCAGGCTTTAGTTAGAAATAGTATTTTCATTTGTCTGTCAGGCTTTAGTCCGAAATACTATATTTGTCGGTCTATCATGTTTTAGTTTTAAATATCATTTTCATTGGTCTGTCAGGCTTTAGTTAGAAATAGCATTTTTGTCGGTCTGTCATGCTTAGGTTTTAAATAACATTTTTGTCAGCTTGTCAGGCTTCATTTAGAAATAGCGTTTTCGTCGGTCTGTCATGTGTACGTTCGAAATAGCTCTTTTCTCAGTCGGACAGCTACCATGAACATATCGATACAGTAGCGAGAGGCTAGCAACATCGACGGTCTCTTCACGATAAATATAATCTAACCTAAAACCTAACTGTATGACGTCACGAACGACGCACGAAAGAGCCAAGCGTTGGGTTTAATCTGTCCCTTTATTAAAGACAGATTCTGACATCAGGTCACAATCGAACAAAAGTCGATCGAACTGCGTTTCTCATCTTCGTTTTATTTGGATACGTGTAGAAATTAAAAAAAAAAAGGATACTTTATTTAATTGCTAGTAAGCACTGCCGGCGTAACCCGACAATTGATGAAGACCCCTTTCTCTCTTACTCCCAGTCCTGAATGTACGTGCTACCTGGTGCGGTTGCGTCCTGGTCGGGTTGAGCCGGCATCCTTCAAAATAGGAA
Source organism: Sepiola atlantica (assembly GCA_963556195.1). Taxonomy (NCBI): domain Eukaryota; kingdom Metazoa; phylum Mollusca; class Cephalopoda; order Sepiida; family Sepiolidae; genus Sepiola; species Sepiola atlantica. The sequence continues at coordinate 16,426,440 of OY744534.1, forward strand.
GTTTCTAGGGAATTTAATTTGTAACATGGTCCTAGACGAATGTAAATATATCGATCAGGGAAGATAACGACATTTGTTTATGTATTTTTATTTTGCACATCGGTTTCGATGACCTCCAACCCGACAACATTTCGTATTCCTAAATGGTCACCCTTCTGGTACTGACCAGGCTTAACGTTGCTTAACTTCGGTGATCTAACATGATTATGCCTTATAGTTCTGGAGCTCAGATGATTATGATGATGATAGTGATGATGATCATGATGGTAGGGATGGTGATGGTGGTCTTGATGATGATGATGATGATGATGTTGGTGATCATAATAATGATGATGGTAGTGGTGGTGATAATGATGTTGGTAATGATGATGGTGATGATGATGATGCTGATAATGATAGTGTTGATGATGATGATGATGATGATGATGATGATGATGATGATGATGATGATGATGATGGTTATAATGATTACAATTATGATGATGGTGATGATGATTCTGATGATGATTCTGATTATGATTCTGATGTTGTTGATGTTGATTTCGTTTCTATAATTTTACATTTTTAGATTATAAATTAAAATCAAATTAAAATAAAGTAAATTATGGGTGTTTGCTGTTCACGGATCTCTGGCGCGAACATAGACCTCACAATATTTTTGAAAAAACAAAAACAAACAATTTAAGTGCAGACACACAGACAGAGCACAAATGTAGGACAAAGACATTGGTCAAATGTGAAGGACGAAGACAATAAAAACCCAAAACCATTTAAACACGACAAAAAAGTAAAACTCGCTTCTGTCTAGGGTTTCTTCCCCTATGAAGATAGAACAGATATTACACCCAATCCAAGTCAAAAGACTGATTTGTATTTTTCAGCATAAACCTTCTATATAACCACTTCTCTCTCTCACTTTGTCTCTCTATCTCTCTCTCTCACACACACAAGAGATGTACGAACGTTTACTAAAAACAAATGAAAGCATAAAAATGACAAAAAGAAATAAACTAATTCCTGCAATTCCACTAAGTAACCTATTTTCAGAAAGTGCGGCCCATAAATACGCTTTACCCTTTTAACTCAAAGGATTAAGCACAGTCGATGCACGCAAATTATAAACACAAAAATAGGGAAAATCAGATTTTCTTCTGAACGAAGAACATATAATAATTTTATGCATGAGTTTCGATTAATGTGGCGGCAACAAATACGTGTAACATACGTCCCCGTTAATTCAATTTGCGCGTTAATAGATAGCAAAGCACATGGAAGCGTTACAAACAAATGAAAATCAACTTTGAACTTAAAACGGGACAGACCAACGGACATGTTAGTTCAAACGTAAACGTTACAGACCAATGAAAATCCTGTTTCAAACTTAAAACGGGACAGACCAACGGACATGTTAATTCAAACATAAACGTTACAGACCAATGAAAATCCTGTTTCAAACTTAAAACAGGACAGACCAACGGACATGTTTGTTCAAACATAAACGTTACAGACCAAATCAAATGCTGTTTCAAACTTAAAACTGGACAGACCAACGGACATGTTAGTTCAAACATAAACGTTACAGACCAAATCAAATGATGTTTCAAACTTAAAACAGGACAGACCAACGGACATGTTAGTTCAAACATAAACGTTACAGACCAATGAAAATCATGTTTCAAACTTAAAACAGGACAGACCAACGGACATGTTAATTCAAACATAAACGTTACAGGCCAAATCAAATGCTGTTTCAAACTTAAAACGGGACAGACCAACGGACATGTTAGTTCAAACGTAAACGTTACAGACCAAAGAAAATTCTGTTTCAAACTTAAAACGGGACAGACCAACGGACATGTTAATTCAAACGTAAACGTTACAGGCCAAATCAAATGCTGTTTCAAACTTAAAACTGGACAGACCAACGGACATGTTAGTTCAAACGTAAACGTTACAGACCAAAGAAAATTCTGTTTCAAACTTAAAACGGGACAGACCAACGGACATGTTAATTCAAACATGAACGTTACAGACCAAAGAAGATGCTGTTTAAAACTTAAAATGGGACAGACCAACGGACATGTTAATTCAAATATGAACGTTACAGACCAAAGAAAATGCTGTTTCAAACTGAAAACGGGACAGACCAACGGACATGTTTGTTCAAACATGAACGTTACAGACCAAATCAAATGCTGTTTCAAACTTAAAACGGGACAGACCAACGGACATGTTTATTCAAACATGAACGTTACAGACCAAAGAAAATGCTGTTTAAAACTTAAAACGGGACAGACCAACGGACATGTTAGTTCAAACATAAACGTTACAGACCAAAGAAAATGCTGTTTAAAACGAAAGCATGAAACACTTAATAAAATGCGATTTTAAATTGCAACATGGCAGACTGACGAAAATGCTATTTTAAACTTAAGCGTGACAGACTGATTAAGCGACGAACAGATCCTTTTTTTAAAGATTGTTGGACGCATCTTAAATAAGAAGCGTCTAGTTAATGTATATGAAGGTGATAAAAATGCTATTTTAGATTGACAAACGTAACTTAAGAGTTACACAACTACGGAAATACTATATCGTTTCAGACCGGTAAATGGTGACGATCTCATTTCAAAGTTATGCTTGAAATACGGACAAAAAAGGTTAGTTGACATTTAAGTCACAAAGACCGACACCAATGCTATTTGAAATGTTACATGCCAAATGCTGTGTCAAACGTAAGCGTTACGGATCGACCACAATGTTATTTTGAACTTAGTTATTTTCCACCAAAGAAAATACTTTTTCAATATAATGCCCGACAGACCAGCGAAAATACTATTTCAAACTTAAGAATTACAGACAGAAGAAAATATTATTTCAACGTAAACGTTATGGACCGACGGAAATACTATTTAAAACTTAATTAATCCCCAACAAACAAAATTCTATTTCAAACTATCGCCCGACAGACCCGCAAAATTACTATTTCGAACTTAAGCATGATGGACAGACGAAAATATTTTTTTTCAAATGTAAGCGTTACAGACTGACGAAGATGCTATTTTAAACTTAGTTATTTTCAACCAAAGAAAATAGTTTTTCAATATAGTGCCCGACAGACCAACGATAATACTATTTAAAACTTAAGCATTACAGACAGACGAAACTATTATTTAAAAGCATAAGCGTTGCAGACCGACAGAAGATGCTATTTAAAACTTAGTTATTTCCAACCAAAGAAAATTCTATTTCAAAGTAAATCCCGACAGACTAGCGAAAATACTATTTCAAACTTAAACCATTCAAGCAGCAGAAATTTTTTTTTTTCAAATGTAAGCGTTACAGACTGACGAACATGCTATTTTAAACTTAATTATTTTCCACCAAATAAAATAGTTTTTTCAATATAATGCCCGACAGACCAGCGATAATGCTATTTCAAACTTGAGCATTACAGACAGACAGAAAATACTATTTAAAACATAGTTATTTCCCACCAAAGAAAATACTATTTTAAACTTAAGTAGACGAACATATTTTTTTTCAAATGCAAGCGTTAGAGACTGACGAAAATGCTATTTAAAACTTCTATTTCAAAGTAAATCCCGACAGACCAGCGAAAATACTATTTCAAACTTGAAAGCAGACGAAAACATTTTTTCAAATGTAAACTTAGTCATTTCCAACGAAAGAAAATTCTATTTCAAAGTAAAAAGTGACAGACTGACAAAGCGATCGAACGACAACGTCTATTGTATCTCAAAACCTGCGTACATTTTTATTTTACTCTTGTCTTGTTTACAATTGTAAACGCGAGCTTTTCTGCATGTGAAAGATCAGCGCATAAAGGACCCTTTTTTTTTGGGGGGGGGTCGCTTTTCTATTAAAAATGATTCTATTTTTATCTTCTAACTGAAGCTTTTGTACGGCAGGGCAATGAACCGCGACTGGTAATAAACGTTATCATCAAATAGACGTCGCCAGGCCCGGAATGCCCTCACGCCTCCTCCTCTCCTCACACACTCAAACACAAAAAGACGAATTGACTCGGCAGTTTAAGGTTATCTTCGCCTACAATAAATAAATGAAAAAACATACGCCATGCACCTAGCAATGGCTTCGGGTCAGCACTTTCGACCGTCAGGCGCTGTGCGGGTCGAGGTTTCTTACAAAATCGCCCGTATCATTCTGCTTCCAAGAATGTGCGAGACAAATCACTATTGATTGTTCCCGATTTATCTTTGACCTTAAAGGAAAGAAAAATCAAACACAAATAAAAAAAAAAAACTGTTCAAAGATTTAGAGTAGTTATAACAAGAATTACGTTGCAATCATGAAGCCGGATCGATATATTCGGATTAATATTTTAAATATCGACACATCGTATTTGTCATAACAAATACAATGTGTCGATATTTTTCAAATGAAGATCGATAATCTGTATTATTTTGATTATTCGGACTAGTGTTCTCATCTTGGATTCCATTCTCACATTTCGAACGATGTAACCTCTGACCTACTTCAGGTGCGCCTCTCGAACTCGGGAATCTTTGTGACGAACTCGGGAATCTGTACTGAATTTCTAACTCGATCCTTTATTGTGTCCACGGGGGAGATCGTCCACATAGATCCGTGGCGCAACGGATAAAAGTGCTAAGTATAATCAGCTCTAAGTGACAGTCTTTTGAAGTTAGAAGGTTCAATTCTCAACACAGGCGATACAAAGAATATAATTAAAAATTCCTTAAGACTTTTACCCAGTAATAGTTGGTGGCACGAGAGAAATCTCTCTCTCTCTCTATATATATATATATATATATATATAGTGTGTAGATTTCAATTTTGTGTTGAGAATCTGAATAACAGAGCTCAATGTAATTTAAACAGAGCAAAACAGAATTATAAAAAGAAAAAACTATACACACATTAAGGTTGTACACATTATAACTTATTTCGACCCCTTAATTAGGTCTCCTCAGATGTATAAACAACCACGTTGGTTTTTTGACGTGGTTGTTTATACATCTGAGGAGACCTAATTAAGGGGTCGAAATTAGTTATAATGTGTACAACCTTAATGTGTGTATAGTTTTTTCTTTTTATAATTATATATATATATATATTCCTCCTTAATTCTCAGCTAATTTGTGGTGGCTAACGGGAAACGCTCTTGACTGCGAATCCGTGGCGATTTGCGATCGGAGTTCGCGCTCGCCGACCGTCAGAGATTAACTTCCTGCACTGAAGATTGCGTAGGCATGAAACATGGATGTCTGTAGGTAATAAATAATTAATATTCATTTATAAATAATAATATATGTGTGTGTAGTATAATTTCATGTTATAGGAGAAAAACCAGAGTGCTCAGTTACTTGTGCAAGAGCAGGTCTATTTTTTAAATTTTATTTCAATTAACACTATACCTAATTATAATCTTCCATTGATACCTTCGGTTTCACGGAAATACTGGAAATATAGCTGGCAGGGATAAAAATACCGAATGTAACGGATTCTTGAGTCGATATTTTAAGAGTGTAAGCCACCATTTGCATCGACTTCTAAGTTATCTGTAAAGTTATTTTTCTTTTATTGCATCTTTGTAAATTCATTTTTGTCCTTTCTACACTGACACCATGATAGGTATCAGCCGGCGACTGGAAGTCGATTTCGTTTAAAATACATAGGAAGGTCAATCGGTGCGTGGGGATAAAAAGTTCCCAGTTACATCTAGTTATAACTAGTGTCATGAGTTACGCTCGTGTTGAGTTTAATATGGAAAGGTTATGGTTAAGGTTACAGTCAAGCTGAAGTCACTCTGACTTGTCTATATATATTTGGATAGGTAGGTGACACGGGGTTATAGTCCAGTCAAAAAAGCGTCAATTTTTAGAAAAAGATACAGACTAATTGCAACACAAGTTTTGATGCTTGTTTTCTTTTCACTTGAATGAATAAGTTAAATAATGCATTGCCTTTCATGGATTAAAGAATCTCATGGTGAACTTTTTTCTGCATCATCTACATTTACTCATTCCTGAGATAATGTCATATTTTTTTTTTTTTGGGGGGGGGGGTAGAGTAAAAATTTTGAGGGGTGGGTGTGGGTGGAGGGTAAAAATATATTTTTGGGGGGGGGTACAGTAAACATTTTGAGGGGTGGGTGGGGGTGGAGGGTAAAAAAAAATTTGGGGGGGGGTAGAGTAAACATTTTGAGGGGTGGGTGGGGGTGGAGGGTAAAAATACTATTTGGGGGGGGGGGGTAGAGTAAACATTTTGAGAAATGGTTGGGGGTGGAGGGTAAAAATATTTTTTTGGGGGGGGGGGTTAGAGTAAACATTTTGAGGGGTGGGTATGGGTGGAGGGTAAAAATATTTTTGGGGGGGGGGGGGTAGAGTAAACATTTTGAGGGGTGGGTATGGGTGGAGGGTAAAAACATTTGGGGGGGGCACATTTTTTAGGGGGTCGGGCCAAATTTTTTTTTTTTTAACTTAAAATATTTCTCAGCGTTGGGGGAGAGTAAAAATTTTGAGGGGGGGTGGTGTGGAGGGTAAACATTTTTTTGAGGGGTTGGGCCAAAGCTTTTTTTTGTATCCATCTTTTGTCATGTGTTAGTTTCTTCCTTTTGCTGTTTACTAATTTTATTTTATTTCCCTCTTTTCTAGGTGGTTAGACACAAGGGCAGGTATAGGTTTGATAGAAGTGCTTCGGTGAAACGAACTGGATTCGAACTTGGCACACCCAGGTTTTCAATCCGTGTCGTTAACCACTTAGCCAGCATCATCATCATCTGTTTACTAATGTTATAATTGTTATGGTGTGATGTTGATCTACCCTATTTCGGGAATCGATGGACTTTTCCAGACACTATATATAGAGTTACGACGAAGTGTCGCGGTAGTCATTGATGGCAGTCATAGCCACAGTATCGGCTGCAGACTTTTTGTAGCATACTGTTCTGTACTTCTGTTAATACATTCTTGTAAATATACCACCGTGTTGCTTAAATTTTCATAGGCTCTACAAAGGTCACGACAATAGTTCACACAAGTAAACTGTTGAATAACTTGATTTAGTTCAGACTAGGGTGGTAAAGACTTAATCCACGTGATTCGTTGCTTTTTTATCTCTTGTGAGTCTGCCAGTGAACTGATACTTCGCATAAACAATAAGATCAGTGGAACGTCCTAAACAGTATCACTACGACAAACAAACTAAACAATTCTTTAAAACAGAATACGAACAAGACGGTCTGTTGACAATCTAGCCATTTGTTAAAGACATAAACATCTTGTCTTAGCATACACATTTTGACCTGCAGCAGCAAGTAATGGTAGCATGCCATAGAATGATGCAAGACAGAGACTTCAAATTCCTGTTATTTCTCCCCAGAGAAAACGCTTCGAAATGTCTACCATTTTCATACATTAAAACCACAACCAGCGAGTACGGTTAGTCAAATTTTCATATTTTTCCTGTTCCAACTTTTCATTCATTGCCATAACTGCTACCATTGTAACTGTATCTGGATTCGCAATAAGTTGTGCACATATTTCTTAGCTGACATTATCCAACTTTCTTCTAAATTAGTACCTGTCACTTGAATTTCATTAGATGTAACTGTTCATTTGCGAGTCTTACTTAACTTTGTTAACATACAGGGTGGGCCAAAATAAGGGTCCTATCTTTAAATTTGAATAACTTGAATTTGAATAACTTCCACAAAATAAAAGTTAAACTCACCAAACTTTATGTGTGTAGACTGACCCTTCCGAGATTTTTTGAAATAAACAAAACAAATTTTAGCCGAAAAACACTTCTTAAAACTTACAAAAACTAAAGTATTGTTTTTTACACTGTTTTGAGTTTTTTAAGCAAAAATAATGTTTTCTAAATGAGGGTACGTTCCTTAGGGCTAATACGGCTCATGCTTGCTTCGGAAGGGGTCCTTTACTTATTCTAAAAAAAAAAATAAAAAAAAATCAATAAATAAAAAAGTTATGAATTTTTAAAAATAGGACCCTTATTTTTGCCCACCCTGTAGTTCACCGGAAACAAGGCAAGTTGCCACTGTAGACGTAAGGGGCTACTGAGAATTGGGATGTAATTTTAGGGGATCATTTTAAATTGGGAGCTGTACAGCTAGATGTTTGTTGACATTAGTTTTAAATTTCTGCATGTCGGTACAGTCGGGGAAACAGGGATCAGAGTGGGGACTTCCAATGGCCGGCAGCTCGAAGAAAATAAGCTATTGGAGTGGAAGGCTTTCCGGTATCTGCGGACCTCCAAAGTGGATGGATAGAATTTAGCTGATTGTCAAGTCGGACGAGTGTATTTAGGTCGAAGGGGGCACTAAAGCGGCAAATTCATCGGAGCTCATTCTATTAAAGTACTTTTAAAACAAGCACATAGATGAAATATTGCGACGATAGGACAGGGGCTGGAGCTTGGTGGATAGTGAGGGACCTATCAGATTAAAGACTCTTTTTTCGACCTTGTCTAAGAGTGAGAGACTAGTGGATGGTGCACAAGCCCAGATGTGACAACAATATTCTATGCATGGGTGGATCGTGGCTTTGAGGAGATATAGGATACTGTCATGTGTGAGAAGTTTTCTAGCATGGTAGGGGAGTCCACCTTCTTTGCTGCAGCCTTGGCAATGTCTTCTATTTATTTGTTCCAATTCATGTAACCTATGAATGTTAGGCCGAGGAGTTAGAATGTTGGACTATCAGGTAGGGTGTTATTTGCCATGGCAATCGGTGGTTGAAGAGGTTTCTTGTAGTTGTATCTTCTTTGATGATGTTCGGGTTCCACCATCAATTTCTACAACTATATGAGCACGTTGCTCTGCACATCTACGAAGACTACTTCAACGGTCATCCTATGCTTTGTTGATGCAATCACTTTTTTGGGGGCTAATTGTCACTGTACCCTCAATATTATAACCAATGGAATAATTTGCCAGATCAGATCAAGAACAGCAATAGCGTGGATCAGTTTAAGATGAGGTTGGAGGAATTCAGAGAAAGTGGAAGGAGGGAGAAATTGAGGGAGCACTTTTGGGAGTTATCAAATGAAATATTTAACAGAATTTGATCTGGATATCGATACTGTACTAAGATTTTAATTTATTTTTAACAGTTGAATTGAGAAGATAGTTAAAGGGGCGATGCCATGGCCACCGAGAGTTGACAAGGCCAAGCAATTAACTTCCTGCCCCCTCTGACGTCACTGCATTCCGTGTCAAAACAAGGACCGTAGTAATAACAATAAGAAGGCATTTCGACTTCTCCATTCACTAAATAATCCATCAAAATTCAGGAAATCAACCAATTTTAATGAAATTTTCAGTATTTATTAATTAATGATCACGGTATATAATTAATCCATTACTTTATTATAAAGCTTGGTGCAAATGTATTATTTCTTGTAAACAAAAAACACCTTTACTAAAGTTATTCAAAATATCGAAACATGTTGACCATACGATATTGTAAATATTTAAAACAAAGCATTAGAAAACTTTAAATATTGCATGTAAAAAAGAAAAGAAAAGAACACGATTCGATTCATCTTGAAAGTGATCTTTATTCAATATAAAGTTAAAGAAAATAATAATTCACCATCAAATACTGCAATAAACTGAATTATGAATTACCATTATTTAAACTTCTAACCCAATCAACCGTAAGTAATTCAGACTTTGAAATTTGTTTAAAAATTATACAAAAAAAAGTTTTGAATAACTTTAGTAAAGGTGTTTTTTGTTTACAAGAAATAATACATTTGCACCAAGCTTTATAATAAAGTAATGTATTTATTATATTCCGTGATCATTAATTAATAAATACTGAAAATTTCATTAAAATTGGTTGATTTCCTGAATTTTGATGGATTATTTAGTGAATAGAGAAGTCGAAATGCCTTCTTATTGTCATTACGACCGTCCTTGTTTTGACACGGAATGCAGTGACGTCATTTTCTAGCCAACCGGCCTGTAGTAACTCTCGGTGGCCACGGCGATGCCCAAGGAGGCATAACAAATAAATAAATAAATAAATAAATAAATAAATAAACAAATAAACAAATAAATAAACAAATAAATAAATAAATAAATAAATAAATAAACAAACAAATAAACAAACAAATAAATAAATGGTATTTTTTTTGCAAACAATGTACCTGCATTAGACATTATCTCATTTGTAACAACAAAGAAACTGACAGTAAAAACAAGCAGTGTATGATAAACTAGACATTTATTTCTGTAAGTTATTCTAAACTTTCGATCAATATGTTTTAGTTTTAACCGCTTCATTTTGTTTTAATCAAGTTAGATTTGTGTAAAACAGTGTTCAAAATGTATTGCGTATCAAAAAATTGTGTTTATGTAATAAAACTTACGTCCTAAAAATATTTTTGGTGCATGAAAAAACAAACAATATAGCCGCCAGCGATTACAACATTGAATTAAAATTCGATTCTCAAAAAATTTGAGCAAAAGAGACGAAATGAAAACAAGGTTGTTTACATTTCTTTGTCATAAACACACTCTTTTTCGCAGATCGATAATTGTCAAATTTACATATTTTGCATCGGTCGAATTTTCTAGACTTTGTTTAATATGTTCATATAGGCACTTCATAGAAATGCATTGTGGAAAAAATTGTGTTGCAATTAGTTTGATTTCTTTTTAACTGATTTTACTTGACTATCAGGAGTGTTCTTGTGTGGCAGTTTTTTTTCTGGATTCGAAGAAAATCAGTCACGAGCTGGAACTCAACACGAACAGGTTGAAAGATTTGAGTCTCTTGGCCTTATCTTGTAACTTCGGGTAACCACAGCGTTAGTTAAATAAAATAAAGTATTTTTAATAAGAAAAATCTGTTGGTCATTTAGGTATGCAACCATTCATTCCTGCTCACGCATTCACAGCCTGTCTTACACGACACAACGCAGGGATCTATCCTTATATTAAAACAAAGTGTTATCGAATAAAAGCGGAGAACAAATGACGACTAGCCATTAAGCCATGTTCAAACCGATCGGCGTCAATTCCAACATTTTTTTTTCAAATCTTTATACACTACTGAGATTTTCACACCTCTCATAATGCCCATCATCATTCAACTGCCAATCTATACATCTTATTAACCCTTATCTTTGTGGGTATTTTATTCCTGATAACTGGTGATCATTAGTAAAAAAAAAATATTATTTTGATCATCCATAACTTTCATAATTACATACTTGTATGAATTATTGGACTGCGACTAGAGTTCAAAAACAGATGTATAACAATTATAACTTGTATGCCCATCCATAACTATTTTTTGGAAGCATGTGAAGGTGATTATTTTCAAAAGAGATGGCGAAAGCAATATGTGATATTTTAGTCATTGTTAACTATAGAATCCTGCATTTTCTATCAATAAAGGATTATAGTATTAGGAGAGACGAAGAAACATTGTAGGCAATTTTCATCCCCAATAATCTTCCTTTGCCTTTTGGTTAGGAGCAAAGTGTAGTATATGTTTTGGCATCGGTCGGTAAAAGACAATATTCTTAGACTGAGGCAAGTTTTATTCTTTGTCCCAATTCAGAATGCCTTTTTTGGGAGAAGGATTTACCCATATAAAAAACAACAACCTTGTGTCGAACTCTGCCCTCGTAGGGAGGGGCAACTAAATAGAAACTATGGAAGTTTGATTTGAATTAATAAATGCTTTGTAGTTGGCATTAAACTGGGTCATAATACGTTATTTGTAGATCCGTTAAAACTCTGATTTTCATGAATAAATCCTTCAAGAATCATTATTTTAGAAGAGAAATGGAGGAAAATTTAGATTATTTGGGCGTTCTGATAAAAGCTTGATTTTAAATTGAGCAGAGAACTATATAGGCTGTTTAACCCATTCGTAACGATAAAATTCTGATTTGAGTAAATAAATCTTTCAAAAATCATTATTAGACTGGATTAGTTTAGAAGAGAGATGGAGAAAAATGTACATTATTTGGGCGTTCCGTTATTAAAAAGTGTGTTTTTCATGACTAAATTGAGCTGAGAACTATATCGTTTTTTTTTTACCTATTCTTAACGATAAAATTCTGATTTTCATCAATAAATCCTTCAAAAATCATTATTAGACTGAGTTAGTTTAGAAGAGAGATGGAAGAAAAGTTAAATAATTTGGATCTTCCGTTACTACAAAATAATTATTTTAAGAAATAAATGCTTGTCTTGTATACACGGCCTGTATCTATAACTAATGGAGATTTAGTATATGTCGGTCTGAAGACGAAACTAAACTATTAATTCTACTAATGTATAATCTTTTAATTAACAATTCAGTTTACGATACTATTTCAGACTAATGTACTGTATTTCAATGCTCAATTACGGTTATGTATCTGATCTATTGATACCATTTTCCAAGAAATTAGCTTCTCTTTTTAGGGAAGGGATAGTGTAGTATCTGTTCTGTTGTCATAATACAATTCTCACTTTTTTGGTGTGTGTATTAATGTAATATCTGTTCTGTTATTATGATACCATCTTCCTAAGCATTACCTCCTCCTTGAGGGTCAGTGTAGTTTATATTTGTTCGTCATGATACCATCTTCCCAGGTTAACAAAAACTATGTATCTGGAGGGAGCATATATCTGCTAGTTAATATAATATAAGTATTTAAACAATTTTTTTTTATATCGCATACATTGTTGAATGCGTGTGATTTTCGTTAACTGTAATAAATGCTGGTTGCCTTATCTTTTTCTGATCTCTCGAATCTCGAAACAGCCTAACCCGGGCATCGTTAGACACTCAAGTGACTCCCCCACAGTTGAACTGCTTGATAAGAATAGCAAACAGTTCTCTTACGGAGACGACCGAAGAGGGCGGCACTTAATAGTACGGAGGGGGGGGGGTTGTAGGGGCGCATCACTAAGGAGAAGAAAAGCATCTGCCGCCACAAGTAAATAGATTATTTCTACAAGGAATCTAACCTCGGCAACGAAAATACATATATATATATATATATATATATATATATATATATATATATATAGATGATGGACTCTCCCGTCGATTTCGACGTATGAGTGCCCCACCAGGGGCTGCCCGCGCGTGAATTTGTAATTGCAAGGGTTGCGCAATCTCAACAACCGCTCTCCTGAGTCGACATTGCTTGATTCCAATGGCAAGTAGTAACACAGGACGACTGGAAACAATGCCGAGATAAGCAGAGAGCACATACAGCACCTGGTATTCCTAAATGGTCACCCATTTAGTACTGGCCAGGCTCAACGTCGCTTAACTTCGGCGATCTAACGGGAACCGGTGTGTCAACGTGATTGTGCCGTGTGTGTGTATGTATATGTATGTATATGTATATGTGTATGTATATATATATATATATATATATATATATATATATATATATATATATATATATATATATATGTGTGTGTATGTATGTATGTATAGTCGTTAAAAAACTGTAAAGACAGTTAAACACACATGCACAAATCCAGCCAGATGATGATTTGATGAATCAAATCGAAGATACTCGCGAAAAAGAAAAAAACAAAACGGAACGGAAGATCCACATTCCTTATATTCACCAATTTGACCGAAATACTAAATGGACCATTTCAAAGATTATTAAAATTAAAAATGTCTCATGAAGCAAAAACACTGCTAATTAAAACATGCTGCTGAAAGTATGTTATTAAAAAACTATGAAATACAGTATGTGTTTAGTATTATTTACTCCTCTCCAGGAGTTAGGCACAAGGCCAGTTTTATCCTACTCCCACAAGTAAGATGTGACCCAAGGCCGGGTCGGAAAGTGAGGGTTGAAAAGCCAGCGCCCGAGAGGTGAGCACTCTGACCATCAAAAATTGCCTGGGCAGCCCCGTCGGCATTCCCTGGTAAGGGCGCCTCAGGCAGTAAGCAATAAACTTACTCCTCCCCCAAAGAGTTCCTCCCCCAAAGAGTGGAGGCGAAGCCTGGGAGGGTGGACCTCCTAGAACTGCACAGAACAGACCCATAGACCGGCGTAAATAGAGCCCCGAAGGCCAAGACAATACCAGTCTATGGGGTGCAGTATCCATCGGAACAGATACTACACTTTGGTCTTAGCCAAAAGGCCGAGCCTGCTATTCAAGTGTTTAGTATTATTTACTCCTCTCCAGGAGTTAGGCACAAGGCCAGTTTTATCCTACTCCCACAAGTAAGATGTGACCCAAGGTCGGGTCGGAAAGTGGGGGTTGAAAAGCCAGCGCCCGAGAGGTAAGCACTCTGACCATCAAAAATTGCCTGGGCAGCCCCGTCGGCATTCCCCGGTAGGGGCGCCTCAGGCAATAAGCAATAAACTTACACCTCCCCCAAAGAGTGGAGGCGAAGCCTGGGAGGGTGGACCTCCTAGAACTGCACAGGACAGACCCATAGACCGGTGTAAATCAAGCCCCGAAGGCCAAGACAATACCAGTCTATGGGGTGTAGTATCCATCGGAACAGGTACTACACTTTGATCTTAGCCAAAAGGCCGAGCCTGCTATTCAAGTGTTTAGTGTACCGGAGTTTCATCGGACAAGACTAACAGTCTGTGCGGTAGGTACCGTCTTGTGGTTATCCCTTTTGTAATTATTAGAACTTTTCTGACAGTCGAAAAATTCAAGAATAAAAAAGAATAAACTGTAGAAAATCAGCAAATTATAAATTAAATTTTATGAATAAAGAAGAAAAAAACACCGATATATAACCCCATACCTTCCCAATCGATATAAACAACCCCACAATACTCAAAATCAGCTGTAGCACAACGTATGAACACTTTTTATGGGGGGGGGGGAGGGGCTGGTGCTCCCCGTTACATTTCGCAGTTCTTGCGCCAGACATAACGCTGCAATTAAAAAAAAAAGAATTAAAAATAGACAAAGGGCAAAATGCCACCACGAGTATTTGTACGAAATTGTTATGAAATCCAGGATTGACGAGTGCAAACCAGGTTCAGGAAAGGTCAGTTGAAAACTCAAAACACTGACAATATCTATCTCTATATCTATCTCTATATATCTTTCTCTATATATCTCTATCTTTATATATCTTTCTCTATCTATATCTCTATATCTATATATCTCTCTCTATATATATATCTATATATATCTATCTCTCTCTATATATATATCTCAATATATCTATCTATATATATCTATCTCTCTCTATATATATATCTCAATATATCTATCTATATATATCTATCTCTCTCTATATATATATCTCTCTATATCTATCTATCTCTCTCTCTATATATATATATCTATATCTATCTCTCTATATATATATATCTCTCTCTCTATATATATATATATATATCTCTCTATATATATATATCTCTCTATATATATATATATATATATCTCTCTATATATATATCTCTCTCTATCTCTCTCTCTCTCTCTCGAAGATATAGAAAAAAGCAGTCATTTGGAATCAACGTGCGACGCACGCGCTTGTCGTGCTCTGACGTCTTCGAGTTGTAATTATGTTTCTTTTCGAAATATAATAAATTATATTTTATATTCTAAAGTAAAAATGACTTGTTTCATTATTACAAGCCTTGATTCCAGACCAGACAGCCAGTTCAGCAAGCAAGCTGACCCAATACCCAGCCCGGTATGATTGGACCCCTTCATTAAAGAGATGTGCCTATCGCTGCCACTCGGGGAGCGTGTGTATGCCGTTACCCAGGATGAAAGATTCTTAAAAAAAAAAAAAAACCCAAGGATCGGACACCCTAAGTCAAATTCTCCGGCAGTGACTGTCGTCAAACGATGATGGTTCACTGGCGATAACGACGAGTACATTTCGTCCCAAACCTTAAACACCCCCCTCCCCCCCGTCGACTGGATCAAACTGCCATCGAAGCTTTTTATTATGTCTCCTCTTAATTATAACAATGCAAGTCATTCACCTGAGCTTTTAGTTCTATTTTGTTTTTATGGCCATTGCTACGCTGGGTAGATCTGGTAAGATTATATATATATATATATATATATATATTGGTACAGACAAATTAGTACAACATTAGTACCGTCGGTTTCAAGTTCAGAAGGACTTAGCCATCCGGCTCTCTTCAGCTTATGTTTTCACCTGTTTGAGAAATGTGAAGTCACATGTCACTCTCGTTTGGATGCGTTATTTGCTTAGAGTGTTATGTATATTTGTTTTAAATTAGTGTTAGGGAGGTTTAATAAGTTTTTTTTAAAAGTGAGGGTGAAATGTAACAGTTGAGATTTTAAAATGGAAAAGATTTAAAAATATAAAAAAATAAAAAATATTTCTATACAAATCTCGTGAGTCAATGTTTATATTTAGCGTATATTTAGCCGTTACTGTTTTTAGGGTTATTTATATGTCTTCTAGAGGATGTCAAGGAGAGAAAATGGGTTTAAGGATTTTCCTTGTGAAAAAATAAAAAGGTTAAAAAACACATTAAATTCAAATTCAAGACCTGGATTAAAGGACTTTGAATCAATCCAAAAGCTGAGGAGAGCCGGATGGTTAAGTCCTTCTGGGCTTGAAACCGACGGTACTAATGCTGTACTAATTTTTCTCTTCCAAAACATATATATTACGCTTTTAATTTTAATTCTCAATTAATCGAGCACCTTGCTGGGAATTTCTCTACTATATTACAAAGAAGGTATATATATATATATATATATATATATATATATATATATATATATATATATATCGTGAAATACATTCTTCAGTGATGCTCTGCCTTCATTGCCGATTTCGAGTTTCGCACTATATCGTTGCAGGCAGCAACCCCAACCTGACACCGGACGCGCCAGATCGCCTCCTTGAAAGCTATCAACTACGTGTGTCGACATCGAAAAATATGTGCTCTGACAAACTTCGGCCCTCTTTATTTAAAGACAGGTGATCATACATCAGCAAATAAAAACTGTTACCACCTCTCCCGCTTCCATATAATGCTATTCCTCCCTCTTCCGTGTTTCAATTTATGTAACTCCGAGTAAATCGTTGATTTCTACAGTCTGTCTTGATGTTTCCACTGTAATTGGCATAAAATGAAAGCGTGTGGAGTCAAATGTGGGTCGATGAACCGGGTTCGCGTCTTATGAGCGTTTGAAATTATCACTTCCCTTTACTGATGAGTGTAAAAAGCTTGAAACGACGTCGGTAAATATAATTTAATATTTTTTTATAATTATATATATATATATATATATATATGTATATATATATATATATATATGATTACGGTTCATGTTTGTTTCCTCACATATTCGTCCTAGAGGTTTGGAGAAAGACTCCTATAAGTACATATATTCTAAAACTACACTGATAAGTAATTTTAGTCTTGATCACAGGAGGTACACCATTATCGTGAAGTCTGCATTCGCGCTTGGCATCTATAAAAAGGAAATACGAGGTTTTACTTCATTCTATTTCATTTATAATTAAAAATTAAAAAAATTAAAATATAAGAATAATACAAAAGTTAATAAGCGGTTCAGGGCTTGGGACAGGATTGCATAGGTGTCCCCTATCATTCCAGGGAAACGCTAGGTGTACCTTGAAAGGGGTTCACATTTATCGAAATTTATTCAACAATGGTCACTTACTTAGACTCCTATGTGTTTGATACACGCTGAATACATCATTGAACCCCATCCCAAAAAATGAATATATAAAAAGTAATATGATGTCACTATTTATTCAGCTCCCCACGAGCACAGCTTTTGATACAGGGTCACCTTTAATGTGCGATGATACAGCTCCCCAAAAAGCGGCATTCACAATGGTCATTTACTTAGACCCCTTGTATTTGATACATGCTGACTACATCATTCAACCCCATCCCAAAAAATGAATATACAGGGTGGGCCAAAATAAGGGTCCTATCTTTAAATTTGAATAACTTGAATTTGAATAACTTCCACAAAATAAAAGTTAAACTCACCAAACTTTATGTGTGTGTGGACTGACCCTTCCGAGATTTTTTGAAATAAACAAAACAAATTTTAGCCGAAAAACACTTCTTAAAACTTACAAAAACTAAAGTATTGTTTTTTACACTGTTTTGAGTTTTTTAAGCAAAAATAATGTTTTCTAAATGAGGGTACGTTCCTTAGGGCTAATACGGCTCATGCTTGCTTCGGAAGGGGTCCTTTACTTATTCTAAAAAAAAAAAAAAAAAAAAAAAAAAAAAATCAATAAATAAAAAAGTTATGAATTTTTAAAAATAGGACCCTTATTTTTGCCCACCCTGTATAAACATGTAATATGATTTCACTATTTATTCGGTTCCCCACGAGCGCAGCTTTAGACACAAGATCACTTTTAATGTGCGAAAATACAGCTCCCAAAAAAGCGGCATTCACATTGGGACAAAAAATTTTTTTAAATTGCCTCAGTTTTAAAGGATTTCTCTTCCACTGACAGATGACAGCAAAGATCAAGTGTAATATAAGAACAGATACTACACTTTGCATTTAGCCAAAAAATGGTAATATGACGTCACGCGCTCGAAGCAAGGGGAATACTGGGTTTCTTATTCAATCCCGGGCAATGCCGGCTCTTCGTGCTCGTAAATATGTAGATACAATAAAATGAAAGCAAAATGAAACTTCTGTCCTGATTTCGGATATGAATTTTTCTATTATCAGTCAAAGAAGGAAGATCCTTCTAGACTGAGATAATTATTATTTTCTGTTTGAAATTAAAGTGCACTTGTATAGGGGGCGTAATTTTTTTATAAACCGACCTTATAGTTATCTTTGCCCTCGTGTGGAGAGACAAATAAATAGAGACACAGGGACGTGAGCACTTCCGGTGTATTCTTGTTTAACCAGACACTGTCAGTAACCGGAAGCAACCATCAGCCCCCGCGCGCGCCATCACATCTAAAATAGAATCGACAAGCTTTTTGTTTAGAAAGAGATATTTCCTTATCAGATGAGTCATGTTTAACCCGTAAAAAAGAAACACTTACATTCGCGAAGGCGAAGGGGGTTGTCCAGCTCGAAGGAGAGGACGTTCTACCTTCGGACATTACCTCCCTACCAATAAGGAGGGGGTGATAGATCAGGTGAGGCCATATTTTGAACAGTTTAAAAATACGTGATCTTTATCTATTACTAATGGAGAGTTGGTATATATCTTCCTAGAGCCGAAACTATACTATTACTTTCTGTTACTGATTGAAATTTGGTATCTGTCTGTCCGATTATACTATTACTTCTAGATCTGAATCCGAAACTATACTATTACTTTCTGTTACTGATTGAAATTTGGTATCTGTCTGTCCGATTATACTATTACTTCTAGATCTGAATCCGAAACTATACTATTACTTTCTGTTACTGATTGAAATTTGGTATCTGTCTGTCCGATTATACTATTACTTCTAGATCTGAATCCGAAACTATACTATTACTTTCTGTTACTGATTGAAATTTGGTATCTGTCTGTCCGATTATACTATTACTTCTAGATCTGAATCCGAAACTATACTATTACTTTCTGTTACTGGTTGAAATTTGGTATCTGTCTGTCCGATTATACTATTACTTCTAGATCTGAATCCGAAACTATACTATTACTTTCTGTTACTGATTGAAATTTGGTATCTGTCTGTCCGATTATACTATAACTTCTAGATCTGAATCCGAAACTATACTATTACTTTCTGTTACTGATTGAAATTTGGTATCTGTCTGTCCGATTATACTATTACTTCTAGATCTGAATCCGAAACTATACTATTACTTTCTGTTACTGATTGAAATTTGGTATCTGTCTGTCCGATTATACTATTACTTCTAGATCTGAATCCGAAACTATACTATTACTTTCTGTTACTGATTGAAATTTGGTATCTGTCTGTCCGATTATACTATTACTTCTAGATCTGAATCCGAAACTATACTATTACTTTCTGTTACTGATTGAAATTTGGTATCTGTCTGTCCGATTATACTATTACTTCTAGATCTGAATCCGAAACTATACTATTACTTTCTGTTACTGATTGAAATTTGGTATCTGTCTGTCCGATTATACTATTATTTCTAGATCTGAATCCGAAACTATACTATTACTTTCTGTTACTGATTGAAATTTGGTATCTGTCTGTCCGATTATACTATTATTTCTAGATCTGAATCCGAAACTATACTATTACTTTCTGTTACTGATTGAAATTTGGTATCTGTCTGTCCGATTATACTATTATTTCTAGATCTGAATCCGAAACTATACTATTACTTTCTGTTACTGATTGAAATTTGGTATCTGTCTGTCCGATTATACTATTATTTCTAGATCTGAATCCGAAACTATACTATTACTTTCTGTTACTGATTGAAATTTGGTATCTGTCTGTCCGATTATACTATTATTTCTAGATCTGAATCCGAAACTATACTATTAAACTTTAAATTGAGCTGAAAACTATGTATGGTTGTTTGGTCTATTCGTAACGAAAACATTATAGTTTTCATGAATAAATCCTTTGAGAATCATTATTAAACTGGATTAGTTTCGAAGAGAGATGGAGAAAAAACGTAGATGATTTGGGCGTTCCGTTACTATAAACGTGTGATTTTCATAAATAAATTGAGCTGAGAACTATATCGTTTTTTTTTTTTGCCTATTTGTAACGATAAAATTCCGATTTTCATGAATAAACAAGCCGTGCGTGCGTGGTCCCCCTCTGTATGCGACTCGATGTGGCGAGTCTAAAATGCAATAAATTTGAGCAATTTGGGGAATTTTTGACCCCCCTTTGACCCCCTGCTCATTTTATATCCAGAACAATTGCCTTTACATTTTGGCCAAGTTTCAGAAAAATTGAATAGATGGATCAAACGTTATGGGAGAAAAGGGTTATTTTTTCCCATTTTGGGGGCTTTTGACCCCCTGGGGTCGCCAACCAGATCTTTTCCAAGCTGAGCGATACTTATTTTCTATTAGGAACAATTGCCTCCACATTTTGGCCAAGTTCTAGAGAAATTGAATGGATGGATGAAAAGTTATGGGGCAAAGAATGTCATTTTTTGCCATTTCGGGCCTTTTGACCCCCTTGGGGGCTAACCAGATTGTTTTTCAAAAATCGGAGAATGTCACTTTCTAACCTGACCAAAGTTACAACTTGATGCAAAATTTCAGAGAAATTCAATGGATGGTTGCGGAGAAAAATCCGGACGGACGGACATGCCTCAAAACATAAGTCCCCCGATTTATAAAATCGGGGGACCAACATAGAGGAAAAAGCTAAATTATTTGTGTCTTCCGGTACTACACATTTTTAAGAAATAAATGCTTGTGTTGTATACACGGCCTGTATCTATAACTAATGGAGATTTAGTATTAGTCGGTTTGAAAGCCGAAACTAAACTATTACTTCTAGTAATGTGCTAGTGTACTATCTTGTAATGATCAATTCAGTTTACTATTTCACACTAATGTACTATATTTCAATGCTAAATTCAAGAAAAAGCAGTGCAGTATATATTTTGTTGTTATGATACCATCCTTCCAGGCATTACCTCATCCTTTTCTGGACGAGGATAGTGTAATAATTTTCTGTGCTCATGATACCACCCTCTCAAGGATTACTTTCTTTTTTTTTGGGGTGCTTGTTTATTATTTGTTCTGTTGTATCATACCATCATCCCAGGCATTACCTCATTATTTTTGGTTGTGTAGTATATGTTCTGTTGTCGTGAGAGAAGTCTCCCATGCATTACGTACTCTTTATGGGGTAATGTAGAATCTTTTATGCTTTCATGAGACCATCTACCCAGGCATACCTCTTTCTTTGGGTGTAATATATGTTGGTTCGTGATGATACCGTCCTCCCATGGATTAAGTCCTCCTTCTGGAGGTAATATAGTATATGTTCGTTCTTTATATACTAGTAAAACTATGCTACCGAAGAGAACGTACTATAACTAGTATTAATACAATTGTTGAGACCACTTATTGTGTGTCTGTGTGTGTGTTTCTCGCCTCTACGTAACTTAAAGATTATTTTTATTCACATTGGTTAGTCTCTGGTGACATTATTTTCATTAAAAACAACAACAAATATTTCCAAAGCATTTTGACAAATAACTTATGTCTCCTCATTGGCTAGGAACAAAGTGTAGTATCTGTTCTTATGCTACACTTAATATGTTCTGTCCTCGATCAGTGAACGAGAACTCCTTGATTAAGGCAATTTTTATTTTTGTTTTAATCCAGAGTGCCTCTTTTGGGGGAGCTGGATTTTCCCTACATGAAAAACTGACCTTGTGCTTAACTTAAAAATATCCCAACAAAATTATTTCATACTTTTTATGGCAATATATAGATACTACTATAATGTTGATGGTCTTGCTTGTTTGTCACCGTGCACACTATATCTGGAGTAGAGAGAGAAAAGGAATAATTTAAATCAGTAAAAGAGAAAGAAAGAGGAGAGATATAGAAGAGAAAGAAGCATAGAGCGATGGGCGGGTTTTTATAACACTACAACGAAAGAGAGGCGAAAGAAAGTGGGAAGAGATTATGACATCACAACATATTCTGACTTTGTGAAATCCTTTCAGTTTGTCATCCTTGTAAACACATGGTTATCAACCAATGCCAATGTTAAGAAATTATATATTTAATAATATATATAACAAATACTAACGCAACGGATAACGAATAGTCTAGTATTAAACGGATGTAAAAAAACATTAAACTCCGCGAGAATTATATAGGTAAATGAGAAATCATTGAAAAAGGACTACTGATCGCAATTTAATTAAAAAAAAAAAAGAAAACAGGAAGGGGGGAGAGAAGAAGAGATACTACAGAAAGTAGATATATATGGTGGTGAAATAGAACAGTAGATAGATGGGCACACATGGATTTACGTAAAATGGCACAACTAAAAATGACACAGCTAAAATTGGCACCGAAAAAAAGACTCGGTAAATATGGCAGACGAATTTCTTCAATTTAAAATGGTTGCCATTAATTGATTAATTTTAGTCACATGAGACCAATACTTGATTTTGATTGGTAGCAGTCAGCCAGGGGTTGGTATCTGTTCCTATGGATACTACACCCCATAAACGGGTATTGTCTTGGCCTTCGGGTCTTGATTTACGCCGGTCTATAAGTATGTCTGTCCTGTGCAGTTCTAGGAGGTGCACCCTCCCAGGCTTTGCCTTCTCACCCTTTGAGAAGGGGTTAGTTTATTGCTAATCGCCTGAGGCGCCCCTACCGGGGAATGCCGACGGGGCTGCCCAGGCATTTTTTAATGGCGAGAGCGCTCAAATTCTCGGGCGCTGGTTTTTCAAATCCCACTTTCCCGACCTTGTGTCACATCTTACCTTGTGGGAGGAAGATAAATAAAAGTCAGTTACGGGCATAACATGTGCGGCCGAATAACACTTTTTTTTTTAAGTAAAAATGTTTTTCGTGTAAGAAAATGAAAACGCAGTGGTCGCTAGCGAATATATAATTGAATTAATTTTCGATTTTTAAAACTGGATGAATAAAAGTAATAAATAAATAAATAAATATTGTGCTTCAAAATGAAATTTAAAAAAAAATGGCGTGAAAGACAAATTAAATCAATCAATGCATCGATTAGAATAAATATTGTGTAACATGTTCGATTTCAAGTAGTCACCCTTCTAGGCATTACCTCCTTTGTGGAGGAGACATTAGATTTGTTGCTTATCGCCAGTAGCGCTTTCAATCCCGAGGTAGTGCTGAACGAACTGTATAATTTCTTCATTCCTATCCAAAGTGTTTCATATTAAAAAACCGACATTGTGTCTAACGTGGCTTTCATGGGGAGTAGGGCAAGTAATTTCTGTAAAGAATAGCCTTTATATTTTAGCTTGTTTAGCAGTATTTACTTCTCTACCACCGCAGGAATATTTGACACGAAGTCGGAAGGTAGGTTAGAAAAAAAAATGGCAGCGTTCCTGAAGACACATTCTGTCTCTGCAAAATAGCTGTTAGAAGACATTCCCCTGAATGGGGCGCCTCAGGCGATCGGCAATACACAAATTATTTTTGAAAGTGAGGTGATAATGCCTGTGAGGGTGTACCCCCTAGGACTAGTGTTGGGACGATTAATCGGGAAAATCGGAAAAATCGGAACTTTTTCGGGTATCGGAAAAATTTAGCCTAATTTCCGATTCCAAAAACGATTCTTTTAATTTTTGTTTGTTTGTTGTAGTTTTAAATGTGATTTTCGTTTCCTAGCCCTATAGAAAGAAAGGTTAGAGAATCTACATAAAATCTAAAAGTGTATTTTATGTAAAATTTACCGGGAAGAAAATGGGAGTGTTCCCGAATCTCTAAGTGCAGCTCTAAATGGTCTATGAAGGTGTACCCCCTTAAAACTTTAAATATATTATATTTTCATGAAATTAAAACCATATGTATAATTCAGTATGACTACATATCAATCAAACCATTTCATTATCACATCACTACAGTATAAATCTCTATGCATGAGTGGATGAAGTGTGTGAGGTGCGCTGAAGAAAAATTCCTACCAGTAAAATACATAGCCCTGTTGTACTCGCATACCCTTAATGACAATAAAAGTGTAAACATTTGGGAATTTCCTTGCTTTTGTACATTTAGTGTATATGAATTTTCATCTTAACCCTATTAAGGGCATATGATTTCAGTATACTGGCATTTATCATGGAATGTCACTACTTTTGTAAAGGCTATGCCTCAAGACAATGGTCATTTTAAAGGTTTTTGGGAATTTTCTGGAAAACTAAGGTATATGGTAAACTCAAATTAAAATGCCATTATCTAGACCCTAGAACCTCTATCTTTGCCAAAAATCAGCTGAATCAATCAAATAGTTGATGAGATACAGGGTGGCACATACGTACGTACGTACGTACGTACACACGGATAACACAAAATCATGCCTGACCTTTCTGGATCTCTGGGTTGCCTTGACTAATGATGCTGAAATTCTACACACTTATAGAATATATCGAAAACAATTTTTGTGCAAAGTTTTAACTAATTTGGTTTATTGGTTTTTTAGTAATGATTGATCAAAAAATGAGATTTCTAACATAGGCCGTTTTTGAAGTCTATTAAGGGATAGAGCGCTCTCGCGCCTCCCTTGATTCAGGATCTAAAGAAAATTCCGAAAGACTTGCTTCTTCCTGGAATCTGAAACCTGTCACTTGATTCTTTAAAGGCTGGACCAAAGACTGATGTTCTTTCTTACATTTAAAGGGGGAATAGGAAACACCACGTGACGAAATGTCACTGTCCCCTTTAAACTGATTTAGAGATGGGTTGGAATTCTTGGGAGAGATGTGGTAAGAAAGAAGGAAGAAGTGGGGTTTTGCCCTGCCAATGACCTGATCAGCAAGTGTACGTTTGTACCCATTGACTAAAAAAAGTCTAGCGTTAATGACGCTGGAACATTTCAAATTGTTCTGTTTGGTCAGACTCCATGAAGCCTTAACAACCTGACGTCTGGTAGGAATAAACCGCTAGCCTCGCAGATTATTCGAAGATGATATATTTATGGATCTTTTTAATTCATCATCTTTTTATTAAACTAAAAGTATGGCTTTTAAAATATTTATTTGTTTAGAAAAAATAGTGATGAAAAACAGAAAAATATTTCTTTTTTAATTATCGGTAGATTTTATGTTCCTTTATTCAAAGATCAATTAGACACGTAAACAAAGTAGTCAGAAATAGGAGCTCTTTGAGAGAATTACGGCATGATAGATCAAATTCTGCAATCCGCATTATGTCTAGAAATTTGGGTGGCAGAAAACACTTCACAGTAATTGCGTGATAAGGTATGTCCCTGAACTTCTGGAAAAATCAGTTAGCAAAGTAGTGAGACACAGGAAGTCTTGAAACCCGTTAAGACGTGATATATCACATTCTGCAATATATCTACAAGTAAAGGTGGAAGAATGCAGAAAGAGATGAACCACACAGAGGATGGTGTGATAACGTAGGTTTCTGGACGTCCACATGAATCAGTCAGCTAAAGAACTAGTGGCAGAAAGAAGGTGTTCGAGACAGTTAATGCATGGTAGATTGTATTCTGCTGTATGTTTAGAAGGTATGGTGGAAGGGTGGAGAAAAAGGGTTAACCACCGAAAAGGTAAGGTGTGATTACATAAGTTCTTCTTCTTCTTTTGAATCATTATGTCCGTAATGAGAGTCAGAAATTCTTTGAGACAGTTCAGACATGACAGATCATAGAATGCAGTATGTTTACAAGGAAGAGTGCGGAAAAAAGGGAAACCACGGCGAACATTACGTGATGAATTTTGTCTTAATTTTGTCCACCTCTAACACAGCACAATGCCACTGAGGTGTAAGGGACTACGGTAAATTAGGTGCAACCTAAGTGGGGAGTTGTGCAGCGAGATGCTTGTTCACATTACATTTAACCTTCTGCATGTTGGTACAGTCGGGGAAACAGAAAGCAGGAAGGGAATTCCAAAAGCTAGCAGTTCGAAGAAAAAAGCTATCAGAGTAGAAAGCCCTCCGCCACCTGGGGACTTCAACAGTGAGATATTGCTGAATGACAAGTTAATTGGGGCTATTTTCGTAGAGGGAGCACCAGTGCAGCACATTCGTTGGAGCACATTCTATTAAACTACTTGTAAAGCAAGCCCAGGGTGGAAACATTGCGGTGATGGGACAGATGGTGAAGATTGTTAGATAATGTGGGATATATTAGATTATGGGCCTCTTTTTTTGGCACCTGTCCAAGAGGGGGAAGCTAGTGGTTGGTGCACCAGCCTGGACTTCGAATCAATCAGTCACTACAGGTCTTAAATACAGTTAATACATGGTATATTGTATCCTGCAGTATGTCTAGAAGCACTGGTGGAAGTGTGCAGGAAAAGTAAACCATGGGGAAGATTTCTTGATGACGTATGCTGTTAGATTTCAAGAATAATCAGCGAACTAAAGTAGTTAAAGATAGAATTTCTTGGAGACAAAGAAGGGGCACCACGGAGAAGACAGTTAATACATTGATCGCTAGAATTCGTACCGACAAGCATAAGCGAGAGGAGAAAAGAGAGGAGATGGTGGATAGCTAGCTGGCTGTCTTGCTCGCTTTCTCTCTCTCTCCCCCCCCCCCACTCTCGTTATTAACGGCTTGTTTTTTTATTTTTATTTATTTAAATGATTGTTTTGATCTCGTAGACAAACCGTTTTGTATCTGTGTTTAAATCTCTCTTTCCAGCCTTGATGGGGACTGGCTTAATTTTCAACAACTAAATTGTAAGTTTAAAAAAAGAGCCACCTACAGACACCATTGCTCAGGCGAGTTGATTTCTTCTTTCTTTTGATTTCATTAGGGACTTATCAAAATTACTAGCATGATGTTTATCTATTCATACGAATAAATACGGACATTTTAGTCTTGTGTTTGCAAGAAACTTATGAATAAAATGGTTATGTTTTAAAAACGTTCCAGTGTTGGGCTATGCAAAATATGCGTTGAAGGCATTATACTAATTGTTATTAAACTGATTGAATATAATACAATGCAATGGTTTCGACACTACAATGGTTTCAACTATCTACACCCATTCATAACCATTGTAGAGGCTTGGGAACCAATTAGGTTGCTTAACGGAGGATTTTGGCTAATTTGGGCTATTTTTCACTAGTTTTTGGCCATTCTACATTCATGAAAACCCTTTTATAGCATGAAAATGGTCCTAAATAAAAGTACTATATCAGATTTAACCATCTATATCCATTCATAGCTTTTGATGATGTTGTAGGACCTGCAATGTCGCATGAAACCACTTTTTTTCACCGAAAAATGATGGATTTTGAGTCCCGTGGAGCCCTAACGGCTATTTTTGGCTTGCACTTTCTGAATTTTGCAAAATTTTCAAAATGTTTGATTGTTTAGTGTTATTTATGTATAAATGAACACAAAAAATACTACTCGCATGAATCTAAAATTTTCACCCATTACGTCCCACCTTTAATTACATACAAGGAAGTCGGTCGAGAGGTGAACAAAAGGAAAGATGGATAGTCAACGTTTGTGAATGAACGAACATGAACACAAACCCAGCGAACAACTTGCCTCAAGATCGTAAGGCTTAGAGGACACTCAGCCATGTTAGTGCGTATTCTGCAGCTTACGAATCAAACGTTTTAATAAATATTTAAGTTTGGTTTCAAGTATTTCAAATAGCGAACTTTTCAAAGCGATAGTGAGCTTGAAAAGCCAGCTAGTTTTGAATAAGAATAACAATAAAATTATATTTCGGAATTTTTTAGATGAGGGTTTATAATTTGTAGAATGTGGTGTATTCAGACTACTGTTCTCATCTTGGGTGTTTTCATCACAAATTTTCGGCCGATGTAATCTCTGACCTTCTCCAGGTGTACCTTATCGAACTCGGGAGACTTTCTGTCGAACTCGGGAATCTGGACGGAATTTCGAACGGAACCCTTTATTAAATCTACGGGGGTAGCATGCTTTACTTAGTAGTAAATCCACTGCGTCACGGGTCGTTGTAAAATTCAGTTCTAATTGACAGTCATCTGAAGGTTGAAGGTTCAATCCTCAGTGCGGGCGATACGAAGAATTGCGAATTACTGAAGATTTCTTCCCAGTCATGGCTGACGGAATGAGAGCATGTTACCCCTGTGGATTTA
Organism: Sepiola atlantica; assembly: GCA_963556195.1. Taxonomy (NCBI): domain Eukaryota; kingdom Metazoa; phylum Mollusca; class Cephalopoda; order Sepiida; family Sepiolidae; genus Sepiola; species Sepiola atlantica. The sequence continues at coordinate 16,455,176 of OY744534.1, forward strand.
ATAAAGGGTTCCGTTCGAAATTCCGTCCAGATTCCCGAGTTCGACAGAAATATTCCCGAGTTCGAGAGGGTACACATAAAGAAAGTCGTAGGTTACATCAGTCGAAACGTGGTTATAAAACACGCAAGATGAGAACAGTAGTCCGAATATTCCAAATTCTACAAATACAATTATATTTGCATATTTGTTTATTCTGGAAGATGCGGAGAGAATGATTAATTAATTAATAGACGATTAACTTATAACAATGAACTGAGTTGCACAAATTCTAATTTAGCAAAGTTAAACCATCCTGTTATGGTGTGACGCATCGTAAGAATAGAGAGTTTATATAATTCTTCTTGATCGTTCGTACCCTCAAAGGGAGAGATGCGAAATATTTTACGTCCCGTCGCGTAGAAGCTACTTAGAATAATCAGTCGGGGTGCGACTATTCAAGTATGACCGAAATACCTCACACTCGCACCTGCTAGGTAGATGTCGTAAAGCGTACTTAAAAGATAAGTGTGTCCTCAATAGACGTGAGCTGATGCCAGGAAAACATACGCAGGTCTTCCTTTGTTTCAACGAAATAATATAAACTAGCGGGACCCTGTGGAAATTCCACAGTGTTTTCTACATCAATCTGTATAATTTACTGTTAATAATATTATCCGGTGGCTAGGAATATGCACATATTTTACTCACAAAAATTTTGCGTGACGGAATGGAAGTATATATATTTATTTATATTACTCGGTTGCCGGGGCAAAAGCTGTCTCTTCACTAAATCTTCTTAAATAGGAGTGTCAGATCGTGACACACAAAATAAATAACACACACTCTATCGTATTAATATATAACTAATAATAATAATAATAAGAAGAAGAAGAAGAAATTTTAAATATTAAAAAATAAAATAAATAAATAAATAAATAAATAAATAAATACCGTAAGCCTGAAACCGGCCCATTTGGTAAGCGTTTCCGCTAATGAAACGGGATACCAGAGTTCTATCCTCGGTTGAGTCATAGCAAAGACTAAAACAAACATTGCTAAAACTCTCAGTATTATAAGGTCAGGATCAAGGACAATGAAGCAGTCCTGGAGAAAGAGTGGCGCCCGCCCCTACATCTCGGGTTAGCCGCTAATGTAAAGAGATCCTCTACTGTAATCGGACAATTTAGCCTTTTATAAAGTCTGAAATTAGCGACCACCTCACCTAAAATAAGCAAACGCCATTTTTGTTTGACGAATTTGACAATATAACTAAATAAATAGTAACTTCTTCTTTTGGCCCCCCGATTTATAAAATCGGGGAACTTATGTTTTGAGGCATTTCCGTCCGTCCGTCCGTCCGTCCGGATTTTTCTCCGCAACCATCCATTGAATTTCTCTGAAATTTTCCATGAAGTTGTAACTTTTGTCAGGTTAGAAAGTGACATTCTTCGATTTTTGAAATAAAATCTTGTTAGCCCCCCAGGGGGTCAAAAGGCCCCGAAATGGCAAAAAATGACATTTTCTTTTGCCCCATAACTTTTCATCCATCCATTCAATTTCTCTGAAACTTGGCCAAAATGTGGAGGCAATTGTTCCTAATAGAAAATAAGTATCGCTCACCTAGGAAAGAATTTGGTTCGCGCCCCCAGGGGATCAAAAGCCCCCCAAAATGGCAAAAAAATTACCCTTTTCTCCCATAACGTTTGATCCATCCATTCAATTTTTCTGAAACTTGGCCAAAATGAAGAGGCAATTGTTCTGGATATAAAATGAGCATCCTTGACCTCAGAAAAATTCTGGTTCGCGCCCCCAGGGGGTCAAAGAGGGGTCAAAAATGCCTCAAATTGCCCAAATTTATTGCATTTTACACTCGCTACATCGAGTTACATACAGAGGGGGACCACGCACGCGTGGCTTGTTTACTTTTTACTTTTATTCATCCAACAACTAGGCACATTGCCACTGACGCGTTAGAGGCTACTTCGAACTAGGATCCAGATTTATTTATTAATTGGTGAGTTGTGCAGCAATATGTTTGTTCACATTACATTTAAATGTCTGCATGTCTGTACAGTCAGGCAAACATGGAGCAAGACGGGAAGCTATTAGAGTATAACGCTTTCTAGCACCTGGGAACCTTTATAGTGAAGGGGTGGGATTTTGCTGATTCTCGGGTTTGTCGAGTGTATTTACGTTAAGGGGGCACATGTACAGCAAGTTCGTCGGAGCATATTCCGTTTGTATACAGTGCGGGACCTATTCGATTAGAAGTTTTTTTTTGGGGGGGGGGACTTTGTCAAAGGGGGAGTGACTAGTGGTTGGTGCACCAGCCCAGATGTGTCGAAAATACTCCATGCATGGTCGAATTCATACATTCATATCGTGCCCGTTTGTAACTATTTTCATGTTCAAGAAGAGTTTTCATTTACTTGCCTTCCCACGAGGGCAGAGTTAGACACAAGGTCAGTTTTTAATGTAGGAAAAATCCAGCCTCCTCAAAAGGGGAACTCTGCATTGGAACAAATATTTAAACTGCCTCAGGCTAAGTAGACTTCTTCACTGACCGAGGACAAAAAAAAATGCATGTGAAGTATCAGAACAGATACTACACTTTGCTTTAAGTGTTTATGCTCTTTATTCTCCAATACTGGCAACGTTATTTGCACAGTTACGAGTCGACTATCTTCCCTATCCAATCATGTCTATTTCAATATTTATTTTTGGATAACTCCTGGCATTCACTTATGATGGGGTTTACGGTTTCGTCTCCTTGTCCACAGAGTTTAGACTTACTGCTTTCCTGGGCCTTGTTTATCTAGGCTTTTATGTTGTTGTTTTTTTGTTTTGTTTTTTAATTTTAAAATGTTGATTCACCCTAAAAAAGGCATCTTGCCAATTAGATGTAAGGGGCTACTGTGATTAGGGGCCGGATTCATAGGGTGCATTTTAAGTCAGTGGAGTTGCGCACCAAGATATTTGTTCACATTACATTTTAATTTCTGCATGTTGGTACAGTCGGGGATATAGTCGTTTGATCGTGTTGTTTTATGCGCCTGTCAGTAGCGATTTCTCTGTCTAAAGTGTATTTTTCCCGGAAACATGTCCACGTGTTTTTCTTCACAATTTACTTGTTCTGATGTATCTGCTTCTCGTCCGATTTAGTTTGTCTCGTCGTTTTCTTTTCAGTTTCGCTGTTCACCATGGCGCAGATTTTGGCGGCGGTAATTAGCCTCTTTGTATTTTATATGATGCAATTTTCTAGTCGTTTTAACGCCTCGTCCACGCAACCTTTAATGCTTACTCGTGTTCTTCCCCTATTTTCTTTGCGTTTTACATTGAGTAAGTATGCACAATTTCTTGATCATAAGTAAGAACAATGTCACTACACATTGTTCTAATCAGAACAATGTCACTACACATTGTTCTAATCAGAACAATGTCACTACACATTGTTCTAATCAGAACAATGTCACTACACATTGTTCTAATCACAACAATGTCACTACACATTGTTCTAATCACAACAATGTCACTACACATTGTTCTAATCACAACAATGTCACTACACATTGTTCTAATCACAACAATGTCACTACACATTGTTCTAATCACAACAATGTCACTACACATTGTTCTAATTACAACAATGTCACTACACATTGTTCTAATTACAACAATGTCACTACACATTGTTCTAATCAGAACAATGTCACTACACATTGTTCTGATTAGTTTACTCACTTGGAGTTTTCGCATCAGTCGTCACTAGTGATTTTCTAATTGATATGATCCGATAGATTGCTCTGATTTTCCGAGTCTTCTTTTCATCCCATCATTATTGCTTTGTGTTCTCGCACCAGCCGTTTAACAGTTATTACACGCTGATAACGGCCGGTGGTGTTATCTGGAATCTGAGTGACAATAAGCCTTATGAAGATAACTTTCTGTATTTTTTCTGTCGAGGTCTGGATGGTGCTTGTTGTCCACATGGTCATTTTTGTAATACCAACTGATGTTTTGGGGTTTTGGGGGAAGGTTATAGTATTTTCCTCAACCAATATTTATTATTATTATTATTATTATTATTGTGACTGGTATTACTAGTATTATTATTACTTCTACTTATATTACTGCTAGCAGGGGTACACGGCGTTACCCCTCCCTCTCTGCAGCAAAAGTGTAACAATCTCCCTCTTCCCCGTCGCCCTGGCAAAGCTGTTTCTTCCACGGTCGCCCCCTTATTTAGGTGGCTATAAGCCTCCCCAAGCTGCCAGTACTCTCCTCACTCTTCCAGATGAAGTCTGTATAGTGCTCTCGCTCGTCAATATTTCCATCCTCCTATACCCTTCACGACACGTCTGTGGTGCGAGCCGCGGCTTGTGTCAGAACACACGTGTGTAGGACTGATGTTTTATAAGCGGGGGCCAGTTTTTAAGGTTTCTGGCGGTTTTCACTTCCCCTTGTCTCGTGTGATGTGCTTTCTATATGTTTGGTCCTTTGGCGATTCAAAAATTGTCTGTGGAAGACTCGTGTTCGTTGGTGGTTATTATTATTAAATATCATCATCATTATCATCATCATCATTATCATCATCATCATACTGTGTCATTCTGTGCATGTACAGAGTTTAAATTAAAATTCTGATGATCTATGACAATCCAAGTTCAACTACGAATTGTAATATTTAAAAAAGATACGGTCAAAACAAGATTAATGTTTTAGAAAACAATTTTCCAAAAGTTGGAACGAAATCAAATCGTGAAACATGTAACTAATATGAAAAAAATACAAATATAAAATAACGAAAAATCACCACGTCTTGAAATTAATAACTATTATTGGCAATGTAAGTATATATCGAGTCAGTCAGTAAGCGTAGCACGCGATCCAATTTCCTTGATATCTATATGTCTATACACGCAATATATACTTACAAACAGATATACATACATACATTAACAATCATTTATAAGTAATAACTAATATTGTGATTTAACTCCTTTGTGCGTCTATCCCTAACTCCTCCAAGTCACTCTCATATATATATATGTGTATATTTATATATATATATATATATATATATATGTTTATATTCATATATATATATATATATATATATATATATATATATACATATGTTTATATTCATATATATATATATATATATATATATACATATGTTTATATTCATATATATATATATATATATATATATATATACATATGTTTATATTCATATATATATATATATATGTTTATATTCATATATATATATATATACATATGTTTATATTCATATATATATATATATATGTTTATATTCATATATATATATATATATATATATGTTTATATTCATATATATATATATATATGTTTATATTCATATATATATATATATATATATATGTTTATATTCATATATATATATATATATATATGTTTATATTCATATATATATATATATATGTTTATATTCATATATATATATATATATATGTTTATATTCATATATATATATATATATATGTTTATATTCATATATATATATATATATATTCATATATATATATGGTTATATTCATATATATATATATGTTTATATTCATATATATATATATATATATTCATATATATATATGGTTATATTCATATATATATATATATATGGTTATATTCATATATATATATATATGTTTATATTCATATATATATATATATGTTTATATTCATATATATATATATATGTTTATATTCATATATATATATATATGTT